>NDXB01007652.1:109586-141538 GCA_002631895.1 Agapornis roseicollis | reverse complement strand
CAGGAAAAAAAGAAAAAAAAAAAAAAAAAAAAAAAAAAAACAAACAAAAAAAACCAAACCCAAAACCCATACTTTTTCTAACAAAATGTATCTTCTTTTCAAATGAAATTGTTGGATAGGCATACAGTTAGAGGGATGCTAAATAAGGATGCTTATATATTCAAGTGTGCTCATTTACTTTTCTCAAACTTAAATTCTAATGAATAATTACTATATATGTGTGCGCACACTGAAGGAGTGAGAATGCTGGCTGAATAACCTACCCACCCATTTCACCTCTCCTCTCTCCAACTTGTTTTTGCTTCTGAAATCACTAGACCAATTTGCATCAGCTATAAATGATCATAACTTAGTGGAAATCAATGGACCTACATCAGTTCCCATTACCTGAAAGCTTTTATGTACACAATGTACTTACAAATCTAGCAGGTCTGATTAGGCCACTGGTCTACTGAAAATTGAGTCCCAAGAAATCTCTACTCCCAGAATTAGCTTATTTGCTCTTAACCTTATTAATATCTCTGCTTTAATTTTTTAGGTATGTAAATCTGCCCAGAATAAACTATTTCAGTGAACTGAATCAGCATCAGATCAAATAGATCTCTCCTGTGTTAATAACTCCTTAAAGGACAAGAAAGATGACAGATTTTGTCTCCAGATTTTGCATTTTAGTTCTTTCCTTGACCTTCAGAGAAACAAATACATCCAAAAGAATGTGTGCATATATACATATTTATATATATCTCAAGAGTGTTTCTCATAACTATAACTAGCTGTTTAACTTTTGAAAGAGACATTGAACCTCACCTTTTAGATTTTAATGAATCTCTGTGTACCAGAAATCAGGATGAGAGTCTTAGATGGTCCTACATGTGTATCGTTCGGGGTTCCTGCGTATTCCTTCAGCACTGGGTTGTGCAGAGGACAGACAACTAAGCTACCAGTCATACCAGAGACAGACTCCAAGCTACTGATCTGTCATGTACGTGCAGAGATAGGTCTTCAAATGCCTCTGTCTGAATTCACAGTTACTTGTGATCACACTGTCCCGCTTGTGATCACGCATCCCACAGAGATGATCAAAGGACTGGATCATCTGTCATATGCTACAGCAAAGGCTGAGAGAGCTGGGACTATTCAGCCTGGAGAAGGAAAGGCTCAAGAGGACCTTGCAGTGTGCATAAATAACTGATGGGGAGTATGAAAAAAGACAGAGCCAGACTCTTTTCAGTGGTACCCAGTGGCACAACAAGAGGCAATTGGCATAAACTGAACCACAAAAAATTCTACAAAATTCCACAAAAAAATTCTAAACATGAGAAAAACAGGGTTTTTTTCTGTTTAATATGGAGGTGGTTGAACAATGGAACACATTTCTCAGAGACAATATGGAATCTCCATCCTTGGAGATAGTCAAAATACAACTGGATTTGATTCTTTGTGACTAGGAGACACAGCTTGAAGCATGGGGATTGGACAATGATTCAACAGAGGTCTCTCCTAAACTCAGAATTTCTGTGATACTGTACTACAGCTGAGCAAAAAATAATGACTTTCAATGTCTGGTCCAACACGAATTAAAACAGCACTATTCCTCATCCCTGGTTTTCCTGAAAAATACACTTGCTTGTTGTTAAAGAGTGCAAAGAAAATGGCAAATATCCCTTTCTGGCACTTTGTGAGTCAGCATATTAATTTCCCTTGTATCATAAAACCTCATGAAGAGATGACCACGCCCTTGGAAAGTCAATGTGAGGAAGCAGAAACAAGTACAACAGCTTTGTCTTCCTTACATTATATTTTCCTTCCCTGCTTCCTGCCATAATACTGACCTGCATCACTCCAGAGCAATAATCCCTCCTATTAACTTGGGAATTGCCATGACCCAAACTGCAACTCATTTAATCACACAGAAAGTATGTGATTAGGATGTAGCAAAACCCTGTGCTTGCAACTGGCAAAAACATATTGTGCCCTCTGAGAAAGGGTAAGTACCACAGGCTGTTATGTTATGCAGATAGCATAAATTTTGAAACTGGGAACCCAAGGGAAGGTGAGGGGAAGAACAGGGAGGGTAGGCAAGCAGAAAGGAGGGCAAGGACCAGGATGCTGTACACAACAGCTCTTTATACCACACCATTTCTTTACTCCCCTAAAAGAGCAAAACTCTGTTGACTCCATGAGTCACACACCAAAATGTCTATGTAGCCAACAGCTATAAGACAAGTACCATGTTCCTTGGAGAACTGCAAAAAAAGGGAGGGCTGGGAGTTGTTTCCAGTCCTATCTCCCCACCACTGCAAAATGAAGATGGGCACAGCATTCAGTGGCATTTTGTTGGCAGCTCTTGCTGGCTTGCTCATTCTGCCATGGGAGAGAGATGCAGATTACACAGCCTTGCTGCCTGCCATGTGACGCAGTCCCATGACAAGAAGCAGGCCCACACTTCTTGCCTGCTGTATGCGATTAAAGAGCCGACTAGTTGCACAGCTATGTATCAGCAGATAGGGAAGCCTGCTCTCATTTACTCGCTATGGTTCTTCAGCTGCACTGGGCCCAAGACCACACAGACCACAAGAAACTCCCATGTACCCTAGAGACCAGCATATCAGGTATCTTCTGTATCTCTATGGGCAAGGACTCTGCAGAGTCAGGTAGTGACAGAGGCAGTAAGCTGCTAGTACCCAAGTCTCCGGAGAGCAAATTATCACCCCAGCCATGTGTGTTGGGCAGTGTATTTGTATACACGGCTTTTACATGTAGCCATGCATCCTAAAGACTGCGAAGGCTAAAACAATTGCTTGGCAGGCTGTAAGTTAGTCACATTATCAACAGATTATAGTGTCCCAGTACAATATTTATGAGCAGACAGACATTTACCAAAGTGATTCCTAGCAGACCCATAAAAGGACTAGCATCTTACTGTTTCTATTGAGCTTTACCTCATGTTACTCATAGAAACCCTGAGAGAAAGAGTACAGTAAAGAATAAACCAGTCTTTTACACATTACCCTGGAAAAGTCAAACAAATGAGAAAATAGCAAGACCTTTTTTTATCTTTCTTTCCCTGTCAGTCACAATCTCAGCTTCCAGAGAGATGCTGTTCACACAGGTTGTAAACAAAATGAGGCAGAGAGTTTTTCTCCCATTTATCCATAAAACGCCTGCCTCGCTCCAGATGTTACTGAGTTGAAATAACCAGAGAGGGCTTTATTTTAAACACTAATCACCAAGATTAGATATATAAAAAATAATATCCTTGGTTTAACTCCTATTTTTAGTGTAGTTACACCATGACTTGCAGGGCTCCGCTTGGTGTTTCACACCAACAGTTCCTGTCTTGAGTGGGTTACAAGCATGCAAGCTTTATCTGAACTAACTGCAGAACATTATTTAAATAACAGCGTCTACTGCTTTTCCACATGTCATTGTTAATATAATTCCTGCTCAGTAACATATTAAGAGGTGCTGGACTCAACAGGAATTTAGGGCACTTGGAAAGATCAGCTCGGAAATGAATGGGTATTCTCAGAGAAATGCCCTCAATTGCTCTCTGCTGCTGTAAGCTGCTTTTATAGTATAATTTCATGGCTGATGCCTGCCCATTTTCTTCATGCTGGTAATCTCATGGGGCCACTGGCTTCCCTGGAACTCCCATTTAAACCAGTTGAGCATCAAAGTGGTCCTTAGTCTGCTTCCCTTCTCCAGAGACAGGGACTTCATTCCCTACCTTGGCACCATCCTGGAAAATGAGGAAACACTAGCTCAGTGTTTCATGGGGGTCAGTCAATTTCTCACATACCCTTCCCAGCTAGGGACCACGAGACAAGGGGCCAAAGCTGCTCATGCTATTCTCAGCAGCAGTGTTTCTGATTGTTTAAAATTAATTAAGATTCTTCCACGGCCATAAATTTACTTGGTTAAATTTTGTGTCTCAAGACAGCTGGAAAACCCCCTCTCCTACCCTGAAACCAACCCAAAAATCCCATGAGATGTATCTAATCAGTGAAGTATAGAACAGTCATTCCCATTCTACTGGCCATGACACTCTGAAAAGGTCCAGATACTTTAATTGCTTTATCATCATCACTGCTCATCAGTGTTTCACCATGCAGTGTATGAAATCTTTAAGTTGGGTGTAAGTTTTAGTACAATTTAGACTGTATTACAGAAGATTCACCTCGAAAGAGCATGTAGGTTGTATTTGTAGAAAAATCATTGGTATGGGGTTTTAATAATGTTCTGAATAAACTAAGATAAACAAGCAGATTTAAAGTATAATAGCAGACATTTACTGTGATAGAAATAGTTACTACACTTCACTAGCCTTGTAGATAATATTTATCTGCAGAAGGTTTTAGGCTTTCATGTAGAAGCCAATGAAGCCTGGAGCACGTCAATTTCCAATACAGCAAATCACATCTTTTGATACTGCTACACCATCTTTATCAGAGGAATGTTAAAAAAAACTCTGGAGAAGAGTAGGAATTAGCAAGTTAGCTTGTTCTGTAAATGTCTCCATGAAAGCTGATATTTCTCATGTATCTTAGATATTATCAAACCTATTCTCCAGCAGTAGATTATGTTTTTCATACACTATACCAAATTAAGTTCAAATCTATGCACAATGAAAGAGAAGAATGTAAGTCTAAACCAGCATCATGGTTATGAGGCCTGTGGGCAAAATAAAGGATGTTCATATATATATTTCATTGCCTCCAGCTTCTAACTTTATTATCTTAAAGCATACATTCTGTGTGATCAGAGGTTACTGTCCAGAGTCACAAAACATCAACACATGAAAATGTATTTGATGTCAATTTAACACATCTCTCCTTTAAAAGAGTTTGTTGGTTTGGTTTTTTTTTTTTTCCTATTTACTGTACCATGATGTCACCTGATGGGCAAGATTCTTCTCTCTTGGCCACACAAAAGCTCTGATTTATATAAAACATTACCAGATATGAATAGGAAGGAAAGACCTTCAGCTGATTAGTTCAGAAGTAAGTTATGCTGATTTGCACCAAAGCATTTTTCATTTCATGTAGGAGGAAAGAGCTGCACAAGATGCAGGCAGTGAACTCTCAGTTCCCATGCTCTTATGTTCATTTTGGTACCCAAGTCATAGGAGTAAGAACTCAATGGGTTTACAAAAAAGACACCCAGAAATCAAAACACCAACACCCCTCCACTCTTCTGCCTGTCTCCCAGTCACAGATAGCCTAACCTGGGATGTGGGGTTGTGTGGATGCATTGATCTTCTCTGGAATGGGGCCAAGTTGCTCTTTCTGTTGGTAGATTTCAACAGCTTTTTTAAAGTGTCATAAATTGATGAAATCACAGAT
This sequence comes from Agapornis roseicollis, assembly GCA_002631895.1. Classification (NCBI taxonomy): domain Eukaryota; kingdom Metazoa; phylum Chordata; class Aves; order Psittaciformes; family Psittacidae; genus Agapornis; species Agapornis roseicollis. Next base: position 136,193 of record NDXB01007652.1, on the reverse strand, counting down.
ATTTGAAGACCAGGAAAAAATAATCACAGCCCTGTCAGACAAAATGCATGTTTTGAATATGCATTAGCAATAGTGGCTGTATACTATACACTGAGAGCCAGCTTCCATTTACTACATTTAATAATTGAAGATATTGACTACAGTAGTTTCAGATTGCTGTTGTTTAGTATCCTCTGATACACAGATTGATACCCTGTATTAACATAGAGTGTGTCATCCTGAACAGTCCACAAATCCTTTACCAATTCAATAAACTGACACACAAGTTCCCTTCCATTTTTGAAGCACAGCTACTTCTGAAACAAAACCCATCTGCTCTTCCACAGCACCCTGGAATGATACCAAATGAGGAGAACAGCACATGAAAAATGTAGAGGGTAAACGAACACAAAGCCTAAGTAGACTAGAGCAGAACTCCTGTTCTGTCCAGACACCAGGAAGGCATCACAGTCTTTAATGGCATCAACATCTCATTGCATTACTCAACCCAAACACCGACAGGATGCCCCTTACTGTCATGTTGGAGATCAACTCAACATTACCCCAGAAAGACTAAATCAGTGGCTTCAAAGTCTCTACACCAAACATATAGATGTGCTGAAGCATTCAGCAAATCAAATTTCACCTACATTAGTGCATTCACGATTTCTAACAGACTTGCCACAGCACACAAAACATGGTAGTGCTCTGGTTCATGCTGGATTTATGTCTCAAACTCAAGAGGACAAAAAAAGCATAAAGGAAAAAGAAGCAAAACATTAAAGCCAAGATGACAGAAGCCAATGTGCCATGAAGACCACTGGAAGATGTTAGCCCATCAAAATTTATTAAACATATTTATACAGGACAAGCAAGATTATATCAGATCAGTGTTTTTCTCATAGGCAAAAAGATTCTTCATTTGGCATTTGGAACCTCAAAGTTAATTCATTCTACTGTTGAACCATTGCCTTGCTGAAGCAATGACGCAGGGTAACTGTGGTTTCTTAATCAGGCTCTCATCTCAACAGCCAACGCTCAGTTCCATTTGTATTACTACACTTCAATGACCAGTTGTGGCTGTTACTCCAGAGCTGCATAGCAACCATGTTGCAGATATTGCCTTCTAAACACCATGCTGTTGCTGTACATACCCAGCCATTGTTCCTACAATATTCAGATCTTACCCTCTTCAGGATTTAAATATTAAGTATCTAAAGAGTTTACATTAAAGCCCCATTAGCAGTAAAGGCTCTTCTCTTGAAATGTCAGACATTTTTATCATCTAAATAATCATAGCAAAGGCATGCGACCCAAGTAACAGAGATTCCTTTTTTTTTTTTTTTTTTTTCATTCTATTCTTTCCTAGCTAAGTAATGCCAAGTTAATTCAAACAAAAAAAAGACAGTTTCAATTCCCCCTCTTTGGGAGGAAGCTGTTCAAATGCATTTTGGGAAACATTAATTTCCCTTTTTAATCTTTTCAAACTCCTGAAGAAGTCTGTAACTGAAACAACCAAACTTAGTGACACTAACTGAAGCTGCAGATATCAGGGTAGTGGGGAAAAACCCATCTTTGAGTATTTCAGGAACATTTGCAAGAGATCTCTTTGCATCAAAAGCCACAGCAACAAAGTGCATCAAACCAGTTCCTAATAACATCTGGCTAACTAAAACAGAAACTAAAGGAAAGCTACCTCCCTTGTAAGCTGGAATTGGCTTTTGGGGGCCTAAAATGAATACTGCACACTGAAACAGAAGGGAGGGGTCAGAGTCACCAGAAGAAAGCAAAGATACATCTAAACACCTACCATTGCCTGAGCGATTCCACCTGGAGGCATGAGCCTGTTGGCAGGCTCAATTCCCACCATCAATCCAGAACGTGTAGGGAACCAAATGCCGTAACAGTCTAGAAGATTCTTCATTTAGAATTTAGTGCAGAATTTTATATGAAGATTTGTATTCATTATGGCCAAGCAGCATTGAGATAAATACTCAATAAATTAAAACCATTTTTTTTCCAACCTGTAAAAGCTGTTTAAATCTATATTGTATTCTCAATATTCATGGAAAAATTATCTGGAGAATCCTTCCATAGCTTGTCTGAAGAGCTAGATTTTTGGATGTCTGTTTCTGATGTCTTGCTCCCTGCTGAATTATTCTTAATGAAGTTTAGCCTTATACTGAGCTATGGGCCCGATTCAGGCTTTATGTATTTCTTGTCAAACAGAAATAACACTATCAAAATTAATTGAGCTACTGTACTAGTATGTGACTCCATGGACATAGATGTGTTCACCACCAAAGAGTGGAACTGTGGGCTTAGCCACTTCTTTCCCCAGTATGTATAAAGATGAAAAATATGAGATATTTCTTACAGGGACTGAAATGACAATGAAATACCCCCCACACACACATATGGCCACTATAGCAGGTACATTTGGATTGTCAAACCCTCAGGCATTTGTCCTCTTATTATTTGTGTAAATCAAAGATGTTTAACTAAATCTTTTGAAGTGACTGTAGGCTGTATCAGTAGCATCAACCTAGGTAACTGTGGGACACCAAACCCCACTTCACATTGCATACAGGTGTCACATAGCAGGCTTCTTATGTGAACTAAATGCAGGTGAACCTCCCATTCCTCACACACTGCTGTTAACCAAGTAGGATGGAAATGGTGACCCATGAAACACATCTGTCCTCAACCTGTCCTCCTTCTAAGGGTCATCCAGCCTTTTTTATGCAGCTCTGTCACACTCAGAGACAACTGCAGGCTTCTTTGCTCAAAAGCCAAATGTGCTTGTGTTCCTACCTAGTGAGAGGAGGTCACCAAATATACCACCTACAATTACATTTTCATCTTCTAACTGTAAAAGCTTTCTATTCAATAGTCATTATTGTCTTCTCGTTGGAATAAAATGTGAGGTATTTTAGGAAGCTGTTAGAGAAGCTGAGTGGATTGAAGTATTATTGTGCTAATTAAAGCTTCTTTGATTCTCGAACACTTAATCTGTACATGATAAAGTGAGCATTTTTATAAAAAGACCAACCATGAGATATAATGGAACTCTAAAAGTACCTGTTAGAAGCCTTGAGTACATAACATTTCTTATCTTCTTAGCAGACTGAAAGGGAGCATGAAATCACAGTCTTTATGCAGTCTTCTGAAGTGAAAAGATACAATCCTACTTAATTCTGTGGACTCTGGTTTACTTCAAGAGCACATATTTGTACATATCTTCAGAACTTGGATACAGCAGTACATAGCAGCTACTCTCAGGACTAGCACTGAATCAGCCAGTCCAACTTTCTTTGGCAATCAGGCCATCTGACTTAGACTGCTAGGTCTAAAAGCAGCTGCTCCAGAGGTTTTAGAGGAAGGATAAAACATTAATAGTGGGTAGCAGCTCACCTGTGAAAAAAGTTTTGAGTTCAGAAATAAAACTCATTTTGTGCTGTGGAATATTAGGATTCTTATAAATTGAAACACAAATATCTGGTTCTGCATAGCAAAGGAGTACATATTCTCACCTGAGATTCATATGTTTCCTTAAAGCTATTATTTTTTTATACATTAATCAAACAGTACATGTAAGCTGAGTAACCTGCAAGACCAACTGTTAGGTAAATCAAATTCAGGTTACATTCATCAATATTATATAGAGAAGATAACATGTTAAAAAAGCACCTTGCTACTGAATGGGCTCTCTCCCTTTCTGTGTTCGAAGTCTGCTGAATTAGTCTCTGCTCCCTTTACAACCAGTGTGTGAGTGCAACTGAAAAAGAAAGAGGAGCCTATTCCACAGATCATCAGCATGTCTGTTATCTAAGTTACATCTTCAGAATGAAATTTTTTTTCCTCAGTGTAGGTTGCTTCAGAGAAAACCTACAAGATAAAGAGGCGTCTTCATGTAACCAAAGGAAAGACTCAATACACAGATTATTTTTTGTAGCTGATGAAGCATAAAAGACAAGATAGGAGAATTTGCATTTGGGGGGAAAAACCCCGAGAAGCAAATACCTATTTTCTTTTGAGATTAAAGAAGAAGTTAATTCAGAGATTCAACTAACCCAGTACACAATGTTTTGGGCTTTAATTTGGTTTGGGTTTTTTTTGTTTGGTTAGTTGGGTTTTTTTACAGTGGAGTCATTTCAGAGGGCAAAGAATGCATCCTAGAACCTAGTGCTGAATGAAATTAGCTTTGTTTAAAAACCTCCACTTCACAAAACTGACCACATCACAGTAAGTATCTCAGTACAAGGTATACCAAGGAGTACCATGACTGCAGAGGCTATGGGAAAGATGAGGAATCATAAAGTATGAAATGCTATCTTATTAGAAACATGGCCAAAGGAACCTAACAGGTGCACTTTCCACACAGAGGAGGTACCACAGATGGAAACAGGCAAGGTCTTCCTTCAAAAAAAATGCATGGTTGTGAAACAAGAATCGGCATTCCCAGTCCTAAGAGAAAGGAGCTTTTTGAGCTCAATCCATGACATATATGATGAGATAGACCACAAAAGTCCTCAAGTGAATGCTCTGGAGATAGTATTTTACAAGATGAAGTGTGGCCAAGAAGGGAGGAAACTAGTAGAGGGATACAGAAATGGGTTATATGACAAGTGAATTGTAGATTCAGGAAAACAGATTACAGAGCAACATTACTATTTGACCCAAATAGTGCAACAGGAGCTTTACTAAGGACAAAAGAGAGAAGACTGATACTGTGGAGATGATAAAAAAGCACATAATTTTTTTTACACAGAAAAGAAGAAGGAAACAATGAGACTTTATACATGCCTAGAGCAAACAAAATTCAGTGACACTCAAAGTAAGTCATAGCCATGAATAATACCTTGTTGAATTATGAACACCACCACAGAGCAGCTAACAGACAAATGGCTTAGACTAGACCCATTTAAGACTGATACTGCAAATCTATACTGTCAGCTCAACAAAACAATGTTTGTCACTTTATAAGATTCAATAAGATGGACTAAATATACTTGAAGTTATTGATGAACAATGATTTCACTGACAAAAGCTTTTCTTGACCAAGAAAGCAAACAAAGAAGTAAATAAACTCACATGACAAGCCACACATGTTCTGCCTCATATATTTTCACTTCATTTCACCGTATGTAATCTGCATTCTACAACACACAGATACCACTGTTACAAACTGCACTTCTCTACAGAGAGATCTGGCAGTCTTTATAGATGGACTTCTAATACACAGAGGCAATACCTTGGGCATAAAATAAAATAAAATTAGCATTTGTGTCAATGCCTTCCTTATATATAATACAATATTGAGTTGTGACTGTAGCAGACCAGTTTGCATGAAACACACTTTGGAAAAAAACAATTTTCAAGACAAGAGCAAGTCAATTTGACTTGCCTATATTCAACCCAAGCCAAAAACCACGATCAGTCATGCAGTCGTTTGAAACCTGATTTCAAGTCTGCACTTACATGATAATGTTCAGATTTAGGAATGTAGCTGTAAGATGTTAATTTGTACCCACCAAACCTTTAGAGAACACAATCAGTTGGCTTAATCTTATTTCCACTTGATTTGGTGGAACTCAGTGCTGTCTCAGCAGTGAAGGCAGCAGAGTTTGGTCCCAGGACATTACTCACTCAATGGTAGATCCAAAGCTGATGGAAGCCAAAGCCTTGTCCTTTAAATACTGAATTGACATTTACAAGCCACTCAAAGCCCATAGCCACATTTCCCACTCACTACATAGCCATTTCTTATACCATACCAATAAGAAAACCATCAATGAACCAACCATTCATTTTGGATAAAACTGGCCAGTAATGACAGCAGAGAAACCAGACTCCAGAAAATAACCAGACAGAAAAATCCTGGGTAAGATCCTTAAAAATTATCTTTAATTGATGCCAAGTATGAACAGATGAACAAGTACAGAAGCAGGTAAAATTGCATAGATGAAAACTATGCATTTCAAATAGCTCAAAAACTCATAACATTAGATGTTCTAAAAAAGGTAAGTCAAATGATTTCACTACTGGAAGTAAAATGAGCTGTAATGACAATGAAGTACATACTTGACACAAAGTGTAAGCCATTTGTAAATGGTGGAAATAGGTACAGCTGTGTCAGCTTAAATGGTTTGTTGCCCTGATGGTGCACTTTCATATGGAGACTATTCTGTTTATATATTTCACATTGGTAATATTTGATCTTTAAAATCAGAGGTATGTCTGAGAGGCCATAAGCAGTTCTATCAACAGCTGTTATTTATTCATTTCGAACCAACATACTGCAAAAACAATGGTTTACATGTAAAGGAAAGGAAAAAAAGATTTCATCTTAGCAGGTTATAGGCAAGGGTTTGCTGAATTTTGTCATAAAAATATCATTTTTACTTTTGTACAAAAGTAAAATATACATTTGATCCCAATTACATTATAGAAATGTCACTGAAACAATAACATGGATCAAAGACTGATGCACCTAAGGGAACTGAATGCAAAGTCTTCATTTGATTATAGAAACTAGAAATGGAAGATGATTTTTGTTTTATAACTTGTAGTGGCATTTGCTAGAGCAAGTGAACAGGTGAAATATACAGAATTACATAGATATTAACAGATACTTTGACACAAATTTCAATTAAGACTTCAGTTTCATTTCATTTCCTTTGAAAATATCAAAGCTATGCATAAATTGTTGACCTCACTGGTGGCAAGTTCTCTTGTACTGAGTGAAACATCCTGAAGTTTCATTTTTGCAGATACAAATACTGACACCTTTAAGAATACTTGATAAGCATTTCAGGAAAAAAATCAGTTCTCTACACCTGATTAAGTAAAGCTAGAACAACAGAAAACAGAAGAAGAAACTCAGCCTGAAATAAGTTCAACCGAAATTGAAATGTAGGTCCCTGGTTAAAGCATCTCAGAAACAGAGCCTGTTTCAGACTTGCCATAGGCAGGTCTGGAACAAACTTGCCATGTTGTGCAATTGCAAGGACAGCTTTCCAATTCCATCCAGCTCTGTGGCTATCAAGGGTAAATCACACTTTAGAGCTCATTCTGCATTCCTGCGAGTCTGAAATTAGTCTAATGAACAGTGGCATCAGGCTGCTGGAAGCCTACAGAATCAGGACACTCCCAGAAAAACTGCAGTACTTCCCTCTTCTTCATGTTAGGGGAATTTAATTTATCCAGAATGGCACCCCTCTAAAAAACAGTTCTCCAGCTAATATTGAACAGGAATACATTCTCTCCGTATGTTACATGTGTATGCAGAAGATCTTATTCTAAAATACAACTTTCCGCCTTTTTCTAAAAAATTTCAGATGTTCTTGCCCTGGTGTTTATTTTGGTTAATATGTTTGTAAATGAGAAACTACACTGTCCAAGTGAGAACTATGGAAAAGTGAAACTTGCCCTCAGTTCCTTTAAAAATACTTTAAAATAAGTAGGTTTTTATGTTACACATGGGCTTCAGCTCTCTCATAAAAGAAACAAACTTTCTGCCTAATGAAAACAGTTGTCCCTTAGTAAAAACACTGTCAACAAATATTGCCGCATTATTGATCTGGACCAATTCAGCCTCTAAAGAATGATGCATAGCTGATTTGCTAAAAAGGATCTGATGCCTGAAATTTCTACTTGGGCAAAATGGCTGCTGAAAACAAGAGCATTTTGCTGAATTTTGTCCTGTTCTCTAGTGCTTTGTACCGTCTTTTAAGTGCTCGTCCACATAGTCAACAGTATATCAAGTTAAGCATGTGCACAGTTAGAGACTTTGTAAGTGTAATTTCTTTGGGCCATGATTATTGTCAACTTCCCAGAAGGCAGCATGATTGATTTTCCTCACACCTACAAATGTGTAAACCATAAACAAAGGAAGGAAATCACTAGAATTTTTACAATGTTAGTCCTCAGTAAGCCAGGCTGTGAATCTCCAGCACTCACAAACTAAGAGCACATGGCCAAGCTCTGCCCAGCTACCCCCTGTGAAGTAGGGTCAGTTCCATTACATTTAATGATTACTAAAGGCTTATCTGTCTGAATGAACTTGTGAGGCAGATGAGGTAAACTGTGTTAAGCCCCATTGTGTTTAGAATTAAAGCAGCCTTAATTTAATTCATCTTACTTTCCTTCCAAAAAGAATGACTCCGAATCAGATTAAGGTTGCTTTTATTCTGCAACAGAATGTCCATGCTGGGCTTTAAAACAGTTTAACAAATCTACTTTAAATGCACATCTTTCATTAATTCGCATTAGTTTTCATGAAGTCCCCAGTGGAGATAAGGCTTAAGAGACTCCATGCATGAGAATCTGCATGGGTTTGATAGGATGCTGTGAACTCACACCCTGGCTTACTGCACGCTATCTTCCCTGCAAAGACAGCTAAACCCAGTTTGTTGTCTCTCCTGAAGCTGTCACACAGAGAATTTGAGCTCTTGGCAATCTGGCAACAACCTCACAGTTCAATGATGGAAGAGGCTACAGAGCCTTTTATTTCCACTCTCCCCCTTGCTCCTCTGCCTGTTCCCTAGTGCTCTGTAGCTAAGCATGGTAGGGCCAGATGGGGAATTCTGGCAGTAATACGAGCTTATGGGATTCCCACCCACTGCCCCTCCATTTCATTCCTGCCTCTGCACTGCAGTGCACTGCTGCCTTGCTCGTGCCAGATAAGTTCCCTCATCCCCTTCACTGTGTGGATGAGGAAAAAGCTGTATTGGGGCAACTAAAAACCAGAAGAGGCATAAAGCAGTGGCTGGTGTAGTGACTCCTTATCCTGGAAAAGCTGCTTTGCCTCATCAAACTACAGCCCAATTGAGACTGTCATACCCACTGGTTTCTCTGGCCAGCATAACAAGGAAGGGCTTACTTCTGGGAGGTCCCTACCAAATGAATGAAAGTCTCTTGACTCTTTCAGAGATGCACTAAATTGGCCAATAGCTCATTTCCAGTTCTTGTCCACTGACATAAACAACCCCATAGAGCTCATGTGTGGCAAAAAGAAACATATGCCAAAATGGGGTGGAAAAAAGTAAAAGGAAAAAAAAAATAAAGAAGAAAAAAGGAAGAAAAAAGAAAAAGAAAAAAGGATGCTAACTGGTAGGAACAGATAGTTAAGTGCACCTTCAGGCCCACAAAGACACTTCAGCACTCCTGCATAAATGGAGTAAGAGCTTTTGTTGTTATCTTCTTGTGTCAAACTTGTCAAAAAGACATGATTATGCTACATGAGATTAATTCCTGAACTCTGTATGTACTGAGATCCTTTGAAGTGAGCTATAAATGGACAAAGCAATGTTCAGGCTCCCCAAACCACTCTAAGTCCTAACAATCCATCCTGGTCTCCTGACAAAGAAGAATTGCTGCATGCAGCACTTTTCTCTTTACAGATGCAGAATGATTATCATTCTGTTCATTAAACTAAGATGTCCATGCCCAACTGTGGCAGAAGTTGTTACCAAAATGAGGCCTTGTCTCCCAGATGCTAATTTTTGATCATCAGTCCCACAACTGAATAGATTATTGCTGTTTTGTTTAGTCAGTTGGTTGCTTTATAAGCTGAGTGCAGCATTCAAGTCTGTTTTGACATGAGAAGTCATATCCTAGAACTCAAGTTTGGGAGCATCAGGACCACCAGAATTTAATGGGGAGATGTGTACAATGGGCAGGGTTGTGAGCAGGGGCCAGGAAGGAAACTTTACAACATCTACCTGGAGAATGTAATGCCCTGTTTTATTTGATGCTTTGCATTTCTGGCAGGAGTTAAAAACCCCCTCAGTTCTTGACTGCTTGCTCATTGTTAAGATTCACAGAAGCCACACTGAGAAATAAAGTCAAGTCTTTCTGGAAACCTGGCAGGTCAAGCTTGTGCGTTACTGCAGAGTTAGGGCTGGTTTGTAACTCTAAGTGCCTTGATTTTATATATGTGTGTGTCTGCATATGTGTGTGACACACACGCATAACCACACATATATATTTATTTATACACATATATACACATATCAGAAAGATAGGGAAGAAAGGATCTGTACAATGTGGAAGGAGAAGTAGCCACATGCCAAGTGCAGAATGAAGATCCTCAACTTTTTCCATTTAAAAAATAAAGATTAGTGCCTACATTAGTACAGATCAAAGGTTATCATCTTCCAGAGCCTAGCAGTCAACGATGGCATATTGCAGAAGATACCTTCTCCTAGTGTGGATTCCTTCACCAGATGATAGTGGATGTAAAGTAAGTTTGGGGACCAGAAAGAAGAATATGGTTTAAAGGAGCTGTGATGGGATTTAAGATCTGATGGACTGATGAAAGGGGATAGAGGAGGCAAGTATGTGAGGGCACTGGAAAGCTTCTCCCACCTACCTGCTGGGAAATCCAAGAGAAAGAAAAGCACAGCCCTGCAGTCTGGTTGCCTGACTGGGTGATGCCGCAGTTCATGCTGATTTTTAGTTCTTCCTGCATCCTGCAGCCTGTCCCCAGCTGGGACAGGCTGCCAAAAAGCCATCTCAGGGAAAGGACGGGCATATACAATGATGGCAGCGATGTCTCTATAAACAACCTTGAGGAACTCAAAGTCTTGCATAAACACAACTATGAGTTATTTGGCAGAAGCAAATGCTGAGCCCTGCAGTATCAGACTGGCTGGGGAAGGAAGGTATCCTATGGGCGCTGATGGTCTCTGCCCACTTCTTCTGCATCCCTCTCACTCACACTTGCTCTTTCTCTGTCCTGTCCTGTGCAGTGCCAGGAGGCAGCAGAAAACACCCCTGTCCTTGTGCTGGTGCCTTTTAACCCTTTTCTTTGCTATCTCTGACCAGCTCAGTTCCTGGAGGCACTTCCAGCAGTTTAGGGGATGTAAGATAAAGGCACTGCGCAACTACTTATATCAATCTGTTGAGTCTCTTCAGTGAGTTTTAGGGGAGTACAAAAAAGTCTCAACTAATGACTGCAAAAGAAACTGGCTGCTGCAATTTGGATGCATATAATAAATAAGTTTCATTTACATTCTGAGAATGCACCAAAAAGCATGCATCTGCACCTTTCAACTATAAAGGATACTAGGTTTGCTATAGATAACTTGACTTCTTAATTTTACATATAGCTTTCCCTTTAAGGGATGGGATATCTTCCTTTCTGACAACTCCTGGACAAAAGCCAACACATTTCCCTGAGCAATGCAGGAAAATGATCAAGTTTCTCTAATCAGTCCATTTAGGCCTTCAATCTATCAAGCACTTTTTTGTTGTTGTTTTTTATTGTTATTATTAGTTATTGTTATTATTAGTATTGAATTCATGCATTAATTAATTCAAGTTACACCTTAAACAAATAGGCCATAATGCTGAATATTTGAACATGCTTTGATCTCCAAAAGTTATTGTTCCCATTTGACTAACATATGCACTTAAATACAGTACTTTAAATTACTAGTCAACGATATAATAAATTAAGGAGTGCACTTCTGGTGAATGCAAATCAAAAAGAAAAAGAAAACAAGGAAAAAAATGAAAGAAAAAAGAGAGATAAAGGACCTATTTTTAGAAGATTCAGTTCAAACGAAAGCTTATCTGCTATTGTCTGAGGTAACGTTTCAAGCATGCTATTATAAAATAAATAGTATCAAATTCAAACATGCTTCTATTAAACTCCATTGTGCTATTTTGCAACAGAGGGGCTTAAAGTTCTGTTTCCAGTTCTGGACAGGGAAAAGGAAAAGTATGTTTAAATCATCTGCATGTAAGAGAACTTAGCAGCATTGCAGATGTTTTGTCTTCAGTTTTGTTTGTTATTTTCTTTTTAGAATAGTTCTTCTATGGAGAGCAAAAGAGACCAGGCTTAAGTACGTTTGTAATAAGGTAGACTGGAAGTATGCAATGTTTCACACAGGGGGCAGAAGGAAGATTTGCACTCCTTCATAAAAACCATGGCAAATGCTTGCTGCAGGTTTTTGCTAATCTTTTTTCATTATCTGATGCACTTCCTTGCAACTGTGCAGTTTTGCAGAATATTTTCACTGGAATCCATGCATATGCTTTATAGCTCTAAAAAAATGTCTTGCTTAGTTTAAGTTAACTGTATCAAACAAAAAATAAAAGGAGGTGGGAAAGGAAAATTTTAGGTCTAGCATCATACAGCTGAAAACTAAACTAGTTCAAATGGTTACCATTTACCAGGTGGAAAGTGTTTTTTAAAAATAAAATCTTATCTTTCATGGATCCTGGAAGCTTCTTTATCGCTGAGCAGAAATTCGCAATGCAACAATGCATTTACGAGGTAAATAAAGCATTCAAAGACTATCAGTAAAGCATCTACAAAGTGTGACTGTGTCACTAAAGTCTTCAAGCTGTGAATGGGGATTTGGTGGGGTTTTTTTTTGTTTACACATCAGTCAGAAGCTTGCTTTTATTAACGCAGTTTTGGTTGACTACAGTGCAGTTGCCAGTTCTGAGATTAGCCTCTCTAAAATTGTCTATGCTATTATTCATATCCTCTTCGATTTCCATGTACTCAGATTTGCTGATTGTGGAGGAGCTGCGGCGACTGAGATCACTGTCAGATGCTAAATTAGGGGAGCTAACGTGAAGTAACTGAGCCTGTTCTTCCCCTTCTGTTTCTCGGTGGTAGAAGTAGTTGAAGTTGGACACGATGACAGGTACGGGCAGGGCAATTGTCAGCACACCAGCGATGGCACACAAGGAGCCTACGATTTTGCCTCCAATTGTCACAGGGTACATGTCACCATAGCCCACAGTGGTCATGGATACCACCGCCCACCAGAAAGCATCAGGGATGCTGGAGAAATGAGACTCAGGTTCTTCAGCCTCAGCAAAATATACCGCACTAGAGAACAAAATCACCCCAATGAAGAGGAAGAAGATCAGCAAACCTAGCTCTCTCATACTTGCTTTGAGGGTTTGTCCCAAAATCTGGAGACCCTTAGAGTGCCGGGAGAGTTTGAGGATTCGAAAGACTCTTACCAGTCTGATGACTCTCAGGATGGCCAAGGAGGTGGCCTGCTCTCCTTTCTGAGTCCCCTCCTGCTCGGCCATCTCAGTGCCCAAGGTGATGAAGTAAGGTATGATGGCCACAATGTCAATGAAGTTCATGATATTCTTGAAGAATTCAGTTTTACTGGGGCAAGAAAAGAAGCGCACCACCAGCTCAAAGGAGAACCAGATGATGCACAGGGTCTCCACAACAAAGAAGGGATCTGTAAAGATGTTGGATTTGTAGACCTGGGTGGTGTTGTCAGTGCGATGCACTGTGTATTCCTTGTCTTCTTTTAGCTCAGGTAATGTCTCTAGGCAGAAGATCACGATGGAGATGAGGATCACCATGACAGAGACTATTGCAATGACCCTTGCCGGCCCAGAGCTCTCTGGGTATTCAAAGAGGAGCCATACTTGACGCTGGTACTCCCCCTCCGGCAAGGGTCTCTCTTCATCTTTGATGAATCCTTCATCTTCCCTGAATTTCTCCATTGCCTCCTCACCCAACTCATAAAATTTGATCTCCTCAGAGAACATGTCCAAGGGCACATTGACCGGCCGGCGAAGCCTCCCCCCAGACTGATAATAGTAGAGGATGGCATCAAAGCTGGGCCGATTCCGGTCAAAGAAGTACTCATTGCGCAAGGGGTCAAAGTACCGCATGCGCTTTTTGGGGTTGCCCAGCAGAGTGTTGGGAAACTGGGCTAAGGTCTTCAGCTGCGTCTCAAAGCGTAGTCCAGCAATGTTTATCACTACGCGCTCACAACACTCATGGTCATCGTGGGCAGCAGGCTGGTAGCTATCCTGGGGGTGGCCAGGTAGCGCAGAAGTCTCATCCATGTTCTCTCCAGCCATCACGGTCATGGTGGCACAGGGGAAAGGGGACCCAGGGACAGGGGAGGAGAAGGGAGGGAAGAAGGACTAGAGATTGGGAGGAGGATGGAGGAGAGCAGAGAGCCTCCCAGGACAGTTCAGGGGAGGGGCTGGGGGGAGTCTGCAGGGAGGGATGATGAGTCAGAATGGAGAGCTTGAAGAAGGGATAGATGAGAAGCTTAAAGGATGGAAATAGTCAAAAGGGGAGAGGAAAGGTGGGATGAAGGAAGAGGCATTGGGGATGATGGGAGAGTGAAGAAAGAGGGAAGAAGTACCTTTAGGGGGGGAAGAGGGCAGGTAAGGTGAGGGGTCCTGTACCCCAAGCCGGGAGGCTGAAGGTCTATGGAGTGTACCCCCAAGCTGAGGTCCCCTCCCCAGCCGTCTCCTTTTGCCTTTAACTCGATCCGTCCACTTTTCTTGCTGACTGGACCATCTCTGAAGCTGCTGTCACGAAGTTACCATACACACACACACACACACGTACACATACACACAAATAAATAAATAAGTAAATAAGTAAATAAATAAATAAATCACGGGGCTGCTGGGAGGTGAGTCCTTGCAATGCCAACTCAGCAAATTTGCATCGCCTACCCCCCCACACTGCCCCGGTCCTCTCATGTGCTGGAAAGGGTGTGATCGAGATACCCTGCTTTTGAAGGCATAAAGCTCACTTGCAGGATGGAGGCTGACAGGGAGAAGAGAAACATAATAAACCAGCCCCCAAACCCCACCACACACACACGCTCAGGCGCGATGGATTGGCTTTCACACCAGCAAGAGCATCCTGCTCTGCCCACTACGGCAGCACATGCGGAACCCCTACGCGTTCCCACACATCCCCAGACATGCACCGGGGCCTCCAAGGCAGGAAGGGGCTGATGTGGACCCTGCGGTGCTCTGAGCACATCAGGAGGGCTTCTTAGGCAACTTCAGTGGGGTCGACTCCTGCGATAAGTCTCCTGACCGCCACGCTCCCCACTTCACAGACAGTGGACGCTTAGCCGAGCACTGACAACTTCATCACACCAATCGGGGGAATAAGGGGAAGGGGAGCAAAGCATCTCCTCTCTTGCTTTACAGCAGCTAAACACAACTGAGAGAGAGACGAGGGCAGAGAGATCGACAAGCCAGACCCAAACTGTCCAAAATAGAGTCCAGCCACGAGGAGGGGAGAAGGGGATTTCCTTACCTGTTCCGAGTGCGATGCGCTGGTTAGGAGTAGGAGCCAGTGCCGGAATGCGTCAAGTCGTCTTGCAGCAGCATCCAAAAAAACCAAACCAAAACAAAAACCGCAGCGGCAAACTCAACCCTCCTCCTCTTCTTGTGCCCCTCTTAATAATACAGCGATCGCTTTACAGGGCTGCCTGCGAGACACTGAAATATTCATACACTGTCTTAGGCTGCACCAAGGGCGAGTGGGTTTAATTAGTTTTCTGCCGAGAACCGCAGTGGGGGGTGGGGGAGTTGGTTTAAAAGAGTGCAAAGTACCTTTGTCAAAAGGCTTGAGTTAGTAAATAAAATCAAGGAGTCCTAGATAGCTGCTGGCTTTCCTGCTTTCTTCCCCTAAGATAGCTGGAAGAGAAGCCGGGCGCTGGGCAGCGGCGGCTGGAGAGATGTGAGAGAGCCGCAGTCCTGCAGCCGCATCCCCGGAGTCACTCTTGGCTCGTCCCGGCAGCAGCGGCAGCAGCAGCAGCAGCAGGAGGAGGCAGAAGCTGGACGCGTGTGGCAGGGCTGCTGAATGCATAAGAGCAAGGAGCAAACTCGAGCCATTTCTTGACGCTGCAATATCAGCAGAAACCTGAGAGCTGTTTGGTGCAGCTCGGGGAGCGGAGGGAGGGGGGACGGGTTTTGGGGAAGAGGGGGAGCGCACGGGATCAGCGGGAGGAGCGGAGGCAGGCACGCTGCACCCCCTGGGGCTCCCGACAGCGCGGCCCCGCCGCCGCGGCGAGCTGGTCGCCGCGCCCCCGACGCAATGCAGGCTTCGGACCCGGACCTCACGGACCGCAGCGGGGTCCCGGGGCAAGGGCTGTGGGCGTTGGGGGGTGTCCACACCCGGGTCCGGTTCGCCGACTCGCAGCCCGCAGGCACCTGCAAAGGAGGCGGCTGGTGTGGTGTAGGGCTTTACACATCCCACACGGATGGCGCGGGGCTGGCACGGCTCCGTTCGGCCCGAGGTCCCGGTCTCGGCCCCCCACCCCGCCGTACGCTCGGTAGAAGGTGAGGCTGTGCAGCCAGAGCCTTCTAGGCATAGTGGTAAAGGCTGGGTCCCGAACGGTGTGGCTGAAACTGGAAGAGTTAATAGGCAGGCAATGTGTTACAAGGAAATTGCCCTTTCATGCTGCTTTATCCCGCTGAATTCATTTAGTTGATGAATCACATAACTTCGAGATGGAGAAGACCCATTATGTCATCAGCTTCCCTCCCCTGCCAGTGCAGGATTGTTCCCTACAGTATAGGATCATGTACATTATATAAAAGCCTTCTGCTCACTTTGTCAAAGCAGGCAAGGTGATCAAAATACAACCTGGGCCTGTGTAATTTGAAGCACTCCAGGGCTAAGTAACACCAAATCCATGTTTAACAGACCTGGTCTCATTAGCTTTCCACTGCATAATACATTATCGTCACTTAAGATCACCACCTTGACAGTCCAAAAATACTTAATCACCTGACCTCATGGACAGTTTCTGTCTTTTCTTCCCATTGTTTATCCCTATGTGTTGTTAGCTTGGAGTGGGGTTTTTTGCTAGAGTACAAACCATTCTAAAATCTTCTAGCCATAGCTGTGCTGTAATCACAGCTGCTTTGAACGCCGCATTCACCAGTCCTGGTGGGAAAAAAAAAAAAAAAAAAAAAAAACAAAACAAAACCTGTAAGGAAAAAGAAACAGATTTCCTGTCTAGCCTGGCATAGGCTTTTTTTCCCTTTCTTTCAGTGTCACATGTGCTGAGAGTTTTGTGAGAAACTTCTGGTGAAGTTCTGAGCAAGAGAAACGTCTCTTTATGCCACTCCTGCGCAAAATAACCAAAACACCAAATAAAAGGAGAAGTTATTCTCCTAGTGAAAATCACAACCATTCATTTCCCATCTGACAGTTTAGCAGCTCAGCATCAGCACCCTGACTTAGACCCAGCAGCCCTAGACCCTCCACAGACTAAAGCCCCTCCAAAAAGAAAGGCAGTTTCATTTCCTAAACTACCCAGGCGGCCTTTCAACCCTTCAAGAAACTCAGCTACAGCCTTTAACTCAACCTCCTCTTATGGCAGTGAATTCCATGCTTGGATGACATGCTGCATAGAGCTGACTGCAAAGTATTCAGGGAGCACTGCATTCAGTGTGTTTGGAACTGCTTTGCAGAAATAGCACTGTGAGCTACTCATCCGCCTCTGGTGCAGTGTTATATCTCCCTGTATGAGTTCAAAGACAAATACGGATGCTCAGGAGTGTGATGAAAATGCAGATCTGACAATCAGAGACCTGAGTTCAAGGTGCTGTTCTGCCCTTGTCTTCCTGCATGATTGCAGGCAAGTCTAAACATTATGCTTTTATATCTGGAAAATAGGAATAAAAGTGCTTCTCTTGCCTGTCACAGCTGCTTAGGCTGTTTGTTCCTGAGAGCTGTCTTTGTAGAGCAGACCCCAATCCTTATGGGAAGCTGTGGGTACACCAGCAACAGAAAAAAGATGTAAAAAATAGCACCTTTTTTTTTACCTGACAAGGTATTGAAAGGACAAACTGTGCTATTGCTACCCCCCTCCTCATTCTGAATAGCTTTGAACTCTGATTTCTTGTTCCAATCTAACTAGCATTAGCACCAAGCAATTGCACTGGAAGGTAGATAGCTTTCTAAGAAAAGTGGACTGTTAGCCATAGGGCCACTGAAAATCTTGTTAAGGTGTGTATAGACTAATGAGCAATAAAACTAGAGATTGCAAAGAAGTCATAGGTTACATGTTACACTGCTAAGTAGCTTCAATTAAATGCTGACGAATAGAAGGAAACTCCAACTTGCTGCCAAGTTTGGAGTCAGGCTGCTGCTTTTCCATATTTTCTATAAAACAGAAAATGGCCAGCAGTTGAACTGGTAGTGCCTCCCTGAGCCAAACTGAGAAGTGCTATTTAGGAGCAAAAGTTTTCATAGGGAAATGACAAGTTGCAAGCAATCAAAAGCCCAGCTTTGTGTGGTGCTAGGTGTAGTGGTACAATGCAAATGTCATTATCCCTCTCCAATAGACTTTCACTATGAGGAACACTTCCACTTGAGCTTCCCCATGGAAAGTGCATCCAGCCTGGTATGGTAGCATGGATGAGCACAAGCAGATGGGGAAGCAGCAGGCGTTCTGAGTTGCACGGGGTGAGGAGCTTCACTGCCAATTTTTACGGCTGATGATGTAACTTTTCAGAATTCACCCATAACTGATAGACTCCTTGTGTCAAAGGTAGGTCAGCACAGCAAAAGCAGAACCATTTCTGCAAGTTCAAAGTCTTGCCTTGTAGACAAAGGTGCAGATTTCCTGTGTTTCAGTCTGGCAAACAAAAGATTTCCCCAGAAATATTTTTATAATTGTTATTCCGCAGATTTTTTCATTAGTATTTCAGAGAGAGAAAAAGAAATTTTTGATTAAAACTTTTAGCGTATTGTAAGGATTAGGGAAAAATTGTATTGAATGATTGATAATCTGAAGCTGGATTAAAGGAAATAACTATTGGCTTTATTCAGTGAAATAGGCTTTAAACACTGTTACCAGGGGATCTGAAAACTGCTGATTGAAATCAAGGGATGCAGGAGCAGAGTGGATTTCCCAGCATGACATTATTCATGTAGGTGTCATGAGGGACACTGACAGCATGCTAAATTTTCACAACATGAAAAGACAGTTCTTGTGACAGAAACCACTGAAAAATCCAAAGTGTCAAGAGATGTCTGGGGTTGTTTGAACCTTATTGATCTTCACAGGCAGGTTCATTCGCACCTGGAAAACAACCTCGTAACACAGCTGCATTCAGAACTGCATAAACCTACAAATGAGTTGTGCAGGTGTCACCATAGACATAATTTAATGGCCTTGGAGACAGAGGGTGCTATGCATGAAGGGAGATATTTTGGCTTAAATTTGCCTTGCAGAGCAGTCATAATGACCTATTGGTCATAATTACCTATGAGATGGAAAGAGTCTACAGATAGAACAGATAGAACCAGAGATGAGCTTGTGGTATTGACAGCTGGATTTATTCCCTAGGGGGAATAAATGATTTTTTAAAAAGTTTATATCTTTTAATACTGATTTATGAGCCTTGTTACTATCCTGCAGTATTATTAGGCATTGTTACAACTGGGATAATCAAATCTCATGCTTCAAAGCATACTGATAGCTGATGGGAGATGACAATGACTTTTGTCCCTCTTGTCGTATCATCACCTTGTTTTTCCTACTCCTTTTTAAATTCTTAAATATGGGTCTTCTATTATCAAAAGATGCAATGAGTAGATCAAATCTTGTTGCTATCCAAAGGCAAGATTAGGACTTGGGAGTGCATCCATTCCTGGGAAGAAAGAAGCAGAAAATGCCCTCACTCACCTGACAGTTTTGCTGCTAGGATCATCCTGGAGAGAACAGATGCCATCACTTTGCTGCTTTTTATCCTACAACAGTGGACTGGATGTGGGCAAAGTGTGGCGGTGGAAGGATGGCTTAGCAAGAGAGGACAGAAAATGTACTGTACTAAGACAGTGTTGAACCTGCTTTTGTTTTTCTCTGAAGCAGCTGTGTAATCAGAAAAATGGGAAGACAAATATGCTAATCCACCGCACAGTGCCCAGAAAATATCACACTCTTGTGGGCATGTACCCATAAGAGGAGTACACTTCTATATTAAATGTAATTAAAAATGCTCAGGAACAATATTTTCATGGCTTTAATATCAATTCCTCCTTCTCCGACCTCCTTTTGTAGTCCTAGATTTTATTTCCCAGAGCTTTGTCCAACTGGCTGCTTGCTGTTGGGAGAACCCCATGCTCAAGCAGGGTGGTCTGGCCTGTGAGAGGAAGAGACTGTATTGTATTGAGACTTGTGGACCAAGTCTCTGAAAATCATTTCTGTCTCCTATTTTGTGTAGCAGAAACTAACATGTGGAGAAGAAGCCCTAAATAACTTAGAAACTGCTGCTGCTTTCTATGATTACCTGAGCATACTCAGTTATTCAATATGCATGAATACTTTCTTAACAATACCCAGTAGTGGCTTCCCATGATTGTATTGCTTAGATCTCATACTGGTGCAAGAACTTTTCTCATGAATGCTGCTGGCCACAGGGTATAGAGACCAGAGGGTGAACTTTCCCCATGTCACTAGATGTGAGCATCACATAAAATGCCGCTGTCAGAGATAGGGAACACCTGAGGAAGATAGAACATCACCAAAGCAAGTATGTTTCTGTAAACCCAAAAAACAGTTCTTGCAATGGGTCCTTTTAATACACAACAAAGAATTCAACTTTAGGAATCCTCAAGTTTCTCCTGTGTGAGATTGTTTACAGCATGATTCCAGCTTATAAGATGCTTCAACAAAGCTGACACCTATCTAAAGAAACCCCCTTTCATATGGCATTTCTACTTGAACAGCCTCAGAAAGAGTCAGGAAGTGCCGGTTCTTAAGGAACAACAGGTCTTGCTATGAAACCCCAAGCCTGAGTCTAAAGGCAGCATGGAAATTAACATAAGCATCTTTAGTTGAGTTTCTGAGAAAAGAATGTGTGGCTTAGTAAGTCTAAGCATTTCAGGGTACTCCCAGTGCTCAAATAGTCTACCAGTCCTACCATAGCTATAATTACAGCTGTCCCACCAATAGCACATCCACAGCCAAATTTAGTCCTAGCTGGGCTGCAAGGTCACTTGCAATAGAACTCCAGGAACACTCATTAACGGCAACATTAGGTTGCAGTAATGGAACTTACAATTTACAGTGATGCTTTACAGTTGAGACTATTTTGAGGCCAGTGAACAGACAGGAGTTCTTAGTAAGCTGTCTTACTTGGTCTTATGATAAAGGGCACTCAGAAAGTCCATCCATCCCTAAGCAACTCAAGTTAGCACAGCATACCACCAGAATATCTTCAGTCTGGGAAAGCAGAGAAAGAAGTCATCATGGACCCCATTTAGCCTTTCAAAAAAGTATTGCCTTATAGTTTAAGGAGACTGATACCTCCTTCAAAAGCTGACTATGAACTTGACATTCAAGCTACTGAAACAGGAAACTGTTGACACTCTCAGTGTTACTGAGGGAAAACTCTGTAAAAGAAAGAGGAAAGATGTCAAGAGACCTACTGAGAAAGGAGCAGAGAATAACTCAGCAGCAGTGGAAAAATAAAAACAGACATTGCATAAAATGAGAGTCTACAGTGATGCCAAACTAGTGCACACAGGATTGGAGAGAAGTCACCAGGCTTTGACAGTAATAGAAGTCAGCCTCAATTTCATCTATCAAAATCAAAAGTATTCAGTGTCTGTTATGAGTTGGGTCTGGATCCTGAACTGGATTCGTTCTCTCCTGTATCACACCTGAAAGAGTGTGAATACTGAGAACATGATTACGATTACAACGTTCCCAGCAGACATTGAAATATGCAGTAGAGCGGCTCCCAGGCACCAAAGCAGTGGGTGGTGGCATATTCTGCTGTAACTGAAAGTGCTGAAGAGGGAGTCCCCAGTCATGATTCCAGATTGTGACTGGCCCCAAGGAGATGCTAAGAACAGCATACTAGCCCAAATGCAGGTAAGCTGAAGCTTGCAGAAGACAGTGACCAGAATATCTATGAACTTTTGAGTGCTTCCACTTATGCCTCAGAAACCTTAAAGCTGCTAAGGAAATGATCAGAACAAAAGTGGTGAAGGATTTAGGTGCTCAGAGAGCAGATGAACTGCTAGATTCTTTTTGTCTATCTTTCCACCTTTCCAAACACAAGAATTGTCTAAGCAGTTAACTCACAGAGGCAGAACTTGGCAGCAGTCAGAGCCTCATGTGATGGGGTAAAGGCAATCCAATTCAGGGAACCAGTCCCAAATTGCTATAAACCCCTGGAACAGAAAGAGCCACAGAAAGCTTGGAGTCATGCTGCTGCAAAGTCAGCACCTTGAACACTTACTGGTGGAGCCCTGACACAACCAGGATGGAGTCAGATAAACAAAGAGCTGCTGCTCCTGCCTAGGGGGGGAGGACAATCCCATTGTGTCACTTTGGGGCATGGCATAAAGATGCAGTTTGATGTCCAGCAAAAAGCAAGCTTGTTGAGGAAGTGCTGAGTGCTCCTGAAAAGCTGCCTGGGTGGGATGATACAGGCATTGAAGCAGTTTGTACAACAGAGTATGTGGCTATACTGGAAGGAAAAAGGACTACAGGCATTGCCTGTTTTGTTACTAGGCAAAAGATTGAGTGTTGTTTGAGTGTGTGTACACACATGTGCAAGATGGGATTTTATTTAAAGCAGGACAAGCAGTAATCCCTGTGGATATAAGAGCTGACATCAGGAAATGAATAACTTCATACCTAGGGACAGAGGGTGCTTTATCTGAGCCAGACAATTTCCATTGGCCTGGCACCAATGTGCATTGCAGAGCATATAAGACCCAGTGTGACATGTTTGCAGGGTACATTGATTGGTTTTGATCTTTCTGCCACTCTGAGATGCCTTTGTAAATGGTCATTTTTAAGGACAGGAGATGGACAGTCTGCTTTCTGAGAGGTGACTCTGGAGGAAGCTCTGGTAAAAACTGATGAGAGTCAAGTAGCACCCTTCCAAAGTATGACATGCCTAAAACACTCTGGTCTGGCACGACTTATAGCACGCTGCAGCAGGATTTATGTGATTCAGCACTTAACAGGGTAGATTTGAGCACCAGATGTCTTGCCGTGGGTATCAGAAATGAAAAGTGCGAGAGTAAACAAAGTTGGCAGCATAAACAGAGGAGGGACTGATAGCAAAAACAAGACAGTCAGGAAGAGAGCCTTACCTGCTGGGCCATAGCAATGCTTTTTCCCTAAAATTAGATGTGAAGCAAGGAATACATTGACTAAGGAAGAAGGTGTAGAGGGGTGTGTGTTGCAGTCCAGCAGCCAGGCTTTAGAAAATGTCACACACACTAAAAAAGGAATAAAAGAGGCATCATTTGTGGCTGCTGTTCAGAGTGAAGCAGATATGAAGAGAGACAGTGAGTAGCAGCATGAGTAATGGCCAAAGGAAAGCAGCTGCATTCTGACAGGGATCATAGGTAATAACTACAGTGACAGGACACTGTAAAGGAAAACTGAAGATAGCTGCAGAGCTGGGAGAAATAACTTGACACAACCTGAGCAAAGACCAAGCAAGTGCAGGACCTCACAGGAGCACCATGCTTCATGTGCAGTATAGGAACACAAATGGCAAATGGGGAATGACTTGAAAGGTCTAGGGAAAATCAAAAGCCCTGCAAGCAGGGGCACCATATCTCTTGGAGGGACTCAGGATCTGCAACCTCAGCTCCAAGTCTACAAAAAGCTTAGGAAAAAAAACCACACAAGGGAAGAAAATGCTGAGTGGATAGTTCAAGTGCCTCTGTCTATAGCACTGGGTCGGAAATTCTCCCTGCTACTGTTGTCTTCTCACAATGAAACCTAGTTCAAGTTGCTTTGCAGAGCTAGTTTGGCAGTAGGGCTTCCTCTTGCATTATGATCATGCAAGAGAGGCAAAAAATGCCTAGCAGGGTGTGTTTCAAATGTATACTTTCCTTACAGCTTCAGTCAGAGTTACAGTTGTAAAACTTCTTTAAGGAATAGGATGGTTTCTTTTTGAAGTGCTTTCTGACATACTTGGCCAGAATGGTTGTTGTATACTGGAGAGACAGTTGAAGTGAAGCAGAAGCAATTATTTATATAAAAAGATGGAACTTGAATAAACAAACATACTGGCAGCTACTGTATATTAAAGTGAATGACCCAGATGCTATGAAGCCTTGTCCTCAGGTGATTGTGAGCACTTCAAAATTATTCCAAGTCTTACCCAAAATGAAGGAAGCTAGATACACCTCAGAGACTAATAGTCCATCAGCATCCAAACTCTTATGTGCCTTGGGCACTGCTATTGCTCTAGCTTCTCAGTCTTGCTTGTTTGTGTCTTGCCTACTTATGTGTGGACCAGGGTCTATTTTGGAGTCTAGAGGTTTGTGACTTATTCCTTTTCTGAAGGACTCAAGCCACCCTCTCTACTGTGCTATGTATGGCAGAAAGGAATGGACCACTTTCTACTGAGTGTATTGAAATGTGTTGCGAGAACCTAGCACTCGAGTCCTGAGCACCTCTTTTTATGATTTATTTTCCCTTGAAGTCTCAAAATCAAGTCTCATGATATTTAAAATGACACTGAGAACTTAGTGAGCATATTGCAGTAGGGCCATTACACTTCAGACAGATCTTTCTCTCCCTTCATGGCAACTTGTTGATTTATTTACAAATTGCTTGCCTTTTGAATTTCTAAAGCTTTTGCCCCATTATGTCTCACATTCCAAATCCTTTTGCATTATGTAGGAAAAGATAAAGGATATTAATCTGCATTACCTCCTGTCTGTGCTCCATTGCCTCAAAGAAATAGTCCATGAGTTAGTATTCAACACTGTACAGTATTTTCTATCTTTAATAGAGTCTAAGGACTGATTCCAGGATAACGATCCCATTGTACTATGCAGCAGAGGAATACATTGCTAATGCAAGACATGCCAAGAAGAGCCTTTCAACAAGGTACAGATAGCAGCAAGTACGGCAAGATGTATGTTGTGAGGCAAACATAACAGCACAGTGTAAAATGTCTTGCCAGCAGCTACTTTAAAATGTTTTGCTAATAGCAGTGTATTATAAAAGGCAAAGACACACAGTAGGAATCTCCAAATCTGAGTCAGATTATTGAACCTCTGTTCTTACTCAATCTTACTGAATATCTTCTTTTTCTTACACTCCAAGAGATGCTTTGGAACATGTTATCTGCCAGACAAAGCCAGTTCCCTGACATGGGACTGCAGCATGGGACTGGGTAAACACCCAGTGTGATGTATGGCAGGAAACAGTAAACATACTCATAGGAGGATGTTAGGTGTCTCTCAGAAACCTGAAGGTGATCCAGTAACTGAACTAGCAGGCACACTTTTTGGAGAGGCATAATCCTTGTTCCACACTCAACACACTCACTACATTTATTTGGATTCAGAGCCTGTCATCCAGTCATAATTTTTATTTTGCTTATTCTCATTGACAAAGGTTAAAAACATAAACCTTATGCTTGCCTCTCCCTCATAAGCCAACAAGATGTTTGCTATGGAGCCTTCCATGAACTGAGTGAAATTCAAGGCATGCAACGTAGCTGCAAGAACAGGTAATATCCACAACCCAGGCCTCCTGTGTCTTGTCATGTTTTATGCATGGAAAATCCATCTCTTTTTCCACTGTGAATGAACATGGATTTTTTTTTTTACCCATTTGTTTCTAATTTTACAGAATTCACACACTACCACTTACAAATCTATGGACAGATTTCACATTTCCTTATGAAAATGTATCTAGTTCTGTAAGGTCATTTTTCTACAACAGCAAAGCAGTATAAAAGTAATTCTGATGGTTTTTCTTAAGCTGGTCACTCCACTTTATGAAATTCATCACAAATTGTGAGTAGTTTCAGATTGTCTGCAGCTGTAAACTTTTAGAGTTAACTTTATTTAAAATGAGGTCATTCTTCTAACACACACAGGCACTTGTGATTACACATATCTCATTGGCTTGTTACCAGCTGGAAAATCAGTGTGTGGAGCAGAACTTTGACCTTTCTGCTGCAAAACTGGAGGAAAAAATCAACTGAAGGAAATAAAAGAAAAAATGGTCATTAAAAAGGAAGTGGTACATGGCAAGAGGGAACAGAAATCAAATTCACTTGTGCAAAGATGCACTTTGCCAAGTAGCCAACGAAGAACAGAAGGCTCTATTTATTTAGCCACCAGGGTAAAGAACCTTTGAATTATAACTTGGAGCACTAAATTAATCAGAATACTGATACATGTTATTGCAGCAGAGGTTGGAGGGCTCATTCAGGTGTGGAATTCTGCTTTACCAAATTGCTGTAGGAGCAGACCAGGCTGCCCTTTTACGCTGGCCAAGGGAACAGCAGGACATACAGTGACATTAACACCAAGTAAATACAAACCAAAGGAGCTATTTCTTCGCATAATTATGAAAGTAACCACTGCACTGAGGATGAGCACAAGTCATATGTCCCTCTTAAATCGTACTTAATCCCTGCTTTGCGAATTGAAAGGACATTCAAGTGATTCATAAGCCCTGCGCTTGTTGTCTGCACAAGAATGATTTTTACCCACCACAGAGTCAGCTGAGCCATGGAAAATTCTGCTGTGGGTCACATCAGTGGAATAATGCTGCTGTGTTCGGGAAGCTGTTTGACCATTGCAGCTGTAGCTTTAACATCTGACATACTGATAATCAAAATCATGGGCTATGGTGTGCACTAGTTCCCCAGGGAGTTCTGGAAGTAATGTATGTCTCTTACCGGCATCATTGAGTATCTGGCTGGAAAAATAAGTCAAGGAGGAGTTTTTAGCAAAACAACAGGCACCAGCCAGGAGTAAAGGCAGGAAGTCTCTTCTGATAGTTCATTGATCTGATCCAGCATGGCAAACTTCCTGTTTTCAGAGGAAAAAAAAAAAAAAAAAAAAAAAAAAAA
>NDXB01007652.1:92796-109430 GCA_002631895.1 Agapornis roseicollis | reverse complement strand
AAAAAAAAAAAAAAAAAAAAAAGAAAAATGTGTGTGTTTGCAGGGAATATGTCCAGCCAGAAGATGGGCAGAAATCAGTAAGATATAAATCAGTAAAATGCTGCTGCTTTTGAAGGTAGCAATCAAACTGCAAAAGATGGCTTCAGATACCATTTGCATACTGTATGTGCATGTATTTTCCTTGTGTTCCTGGTTTATGCATCCTTATGGTAATTTGTTATTGCATATTATTTGCAGACCCTTTGGTAGTGAGTCTTGGATCAGCTCAGTTCTGCAGCATGCAGCAGAAAGGAGATTATTCTGATCTATAATTCTGTCCATTGACACTCCTTAAGATATTATATAAGCTTATAGAGGTGAATTTATGCTTCTGGTTTTTACTTCTCTTTGTGTCTGAGATGCTTTAATGCATAAGAATCTTTCAATAAAAGGAAATAAACATGCAGCCCTGACACTTACCAGGGCCATGAGCTCCCAGAGTTTCTTTGTTAGGGGGGCTGATACTTTCATTTCTCCTTTCCTGAAAGGAAAAAAATACCTGAAGAATGTACATCTAACTTGAAAATCACATCTTGATTTTTGGTAACAGCTTAACAGGCAGGGTAACAGAAATGCAAACACATTGAGAGATGCAAAGAAAAGTGAAAAAGTACTGAAAAAGTGTCAAGAGAGACAAAATCATGGCAGAGCATTCTTTTTTTCATTCACAAAATAAATAAAGTGTATGGAGGAGCATAAGTCCACAGTGTCACTACTCTTCTGTGTCACAGACACAGTGTAGTCCTTGAGAATATGAAGGAATGGCAATCTGTCTGACAGCATAAAGTGCTGGATGCCAAAACACAGGTAAAGTTCTAGATGCCTGATGCTAGTGCTAGACCCTGGCTCCCACTTCTGATGGCTCCCATTTCTGACTCTCAGCAGCGGTACTAGTTGGGCCCAGCCACTCTCCGTTCCCTTCCCATCTTTCATCTTGCCTTTTCTGCGTAGACTGCAGTCTTTCTAGAGGAAGAGTTCGCTATATGTCAGTGCCATACCTAATTTGGGTGACCCTGAACTTGTGCCAGTAGAAGAATACAAAAAATCTTCAGCTTGACACTCAGCAACATAGCTGGAAGGCTGGAGAGGGACTAATAGCACCATTTGTTCCTGGCAGAGAATGACCTCTATCCAACTTTGATCACTTAAGAAAAAAAACCTTTCCTAGATCTTTTTGCACTATTTTCCCTACTGTGGTCTTTTTTGGTACTGGATAGCTCCCCAGCTGTGACAGAAACTCCTACCACTCTGTCCCTGCTGAGAGGAAACAATGCTTCCCTGCCCGAAGAGGTGTTCTTAATGCTATTATAAAGTAGCCGTATCTCCTGTGCAAAAGGGCATATTGCATTTACTCTGGTTATTTAGCAAATAAAAGCTTCCTGGTCTCATTACAGCCCTCCTTTTTTTCAGTATCTACCATAAGTCCTCTCCCATAATTTCATCCTACAACTTGCAACCATCCATAGCCATGTTGGAACACCTTTCTCTTTGCAGCAGATGGCAATGCAGTACTGCCTGCTGCCAAGATGAGCTGGTTCATTTTTCCATCATCTGCATCTTACTATGAAGAAAAAGAGATTTAAAAAAAAGCCACTTGGCAGATGATCTGCGTCAGGTATCTCCTGTTATGGGGTTCTTGGCAATCTGAGCAAACAAATTCAAATAACTAAGAAATAAGCAAATGACTAAGTGTAGAGACAGCATGCAGCAGGCAATTACTGATGTGGTTGACATCCTAAGGAGAGTAGCTA
The DNA here is from genome assembly GCA_002631895.1 of Agapornis roseicollis. Lineage (NCBI taxonomy): Eukaryota > Metazoa > Chordata > Aves > Psittaciformes > Psittacidae > Agapornis > Agapornis roseicollis. The sequence continues at coordinate 107,640 of NDXB01007652.1, read as the reverse complement.
AAAACCCAGCCCTTGATTCCTATACAAGTTTTATTCTCCTGTGTTCTTGACAGGAGGGGAGGAGAGCGTGCACCCTGAACACAATTTTGGAATTGAACACTTTCTTTAAGATCTCTAACTAGATTTGTGACATTGTAGCTTTCATATCTGTCCTCTTCCCCCACTCTCAATGCATCATGTCCCAGCATTAGCCTGGCTTTTGCTGGATGACTACACCTGATGTCCTATTTCCTTCTTTGGAGTTAAGCCATATTTCCCCTGACCCATTGAATGTCTTCAAAATAACAGACCAAAGCTTCGTAAATACAAACACAGACTTCTTTGTCCTGTAAAACTCTGAATCTTAGAAATGTATACCCTAGGCTTCCCCAATAATAAATAGAGAGATGGGCAATTCTCAGTGCAATTTCTGAACTGTGTTTATATTTTGGATTATTGGGAAACACTAAAAAAAAAAGAAATCTTGAATTTAAATCTGCACTGGGATAAACTGCATTACTGAACTGCTCAAATTACTCTTACCCTTCTATGTCAGACCAGTTCAATGTTAAATTTTAGTTCTCCACAGAATACATTGCCTCTTGGCAATTTTAGCTGGGAAATCTTCTGCATTTACCTTCCCCATGTTCATTCTGCACCTTCAAGCATTCAATTATTGTGATAATACCATGTGGCTTAAACGAAGGGAGATCATGTGCAGCACAGACAATATAGCCTGTCCAGAAAACATTGCACATACACAGAAAGCAGCAGTGAAAGTATGTCTGGAGGCAATTGACTAAAAGCAGTGCTTTGCTTAGCCCGGTTGATGAAGCGAACCAGGGACTGAGTGTCTCATTGATTCTCTCCCATCTCAGAAAGAATGCGGGTGCCAGAGGCCCAGGTCCAAGAACTATCAGCAGAGGGTTGCTGTACAGGGCAAGAGGGCAAGATGTGCATCATCTCATCTCAATGGAAATTCAGATGAGCCTTTGTGGATGACATATAAAGAAGTGAGGATGTGGGGACACGCTAGCAGAGCACAGGCTGGCTCTACTTCTTGCTCTGCTTCACATTTGACCCATGTCATTCCAAACAGAGAAGGAAAAGCTCCAGTGTTGTTCATTTTGGAATAATAAAGTCTTTGGAGAGTTGCAGTGGGATAAGGGGAGGATGTTTTTTCTCTAAGTAATTTTAACCCAGCCCCTGCTATTAATCAAGACTCCTAGGTCTACATCACAGAGTTTCATGAAGACCAGAAAGAGGTTGTGGCAAGAGAAGGAAATGGCAATATTCTCCATGAACTAAGTAAGATCTCTGGGGAAAACAAAAAAACCCCAACCCTACATTAGCCTTTTAAAGCTATATAAGCTGTCTATTGGCTTGTCTTCTGAGACTGAAAAATAGAGAAGGTCCTCAATACTATCAGACACAATTGTCTCCAGAGATCAGAACTTTTTATTCAGAGATACCACTCATTTGTTTTTTTTTTGTGGGGCTATTTGTCAAGGTTTCAATTCTGTAGTTACTGAGACAGTCTAATACCATGCTAACTAGAAACTGCAAATTAACCATGCAAAGAGACTAGCTATATATCATTGTACTCAGGGCTTATATAGAATCATAGGTAGATGTTAGTTCCATGCCTGTGGGCTCAAGCAGGACACTAGTCGAGTGACATTTTCACGGGATCACAAAATGAAAGTCATACCAGGTCAACCTACTTAAGAAAGGATTACAAAATGCATGAAATAATGTTTATCCAGTTACAGCCAAAATAACACACTTTAACTACACAAAGCAACTTCACAACACCCCTATGGGATGACACACAAATAGTGAAAATGGCAACTGCAGGAAATTCATACTGTCGTACTGAAAGAGAAAAGAGTTTTCAGATGAAAAACCATTGCAAGTTACTAATGGCAAAGGTAACTTCCCATTCAGCAGTGTTACTTCTTTTCATATTCTTCATGCTGTTGCACTAAGGTGTCAGGCTAACTTCAGTACTCAGTGTAACTTCTCTCTGGCACATGAAAGAGAAAAAAAATTAGCTAAGACCCTAGCCAGCAGAGATGCATTCACCCATGTGATTTTATAGGCTTCAAAGAGGTGGAAATAAGTGGGGTACTACATATATCCAGGTATCATTGGTGCACTGTAATACTGAATGTCACATGTTCTGTAGTAGCCCTGCAGGAAATATATTTTTGCAGCAGGCCTGCCACCACCTCAAGCCATAATTTAAACAAAACAACACAGGTCAAACATTGCTTTAGCCTTTTGCTCTTTGGATAATATTATCAGCTCTCCCAGGCTTCACTGTAAGGAGCTTAACTCTGCAGCATTATTGTGACTAATCTCATCAGAGACTACTGTGGCTGCCAGGCTCCCATAAGACAGCCTAGGGGAGGATCCTAGGGAATAAGTAAAAGGCAGATGGGGAAGCTCTGCTTAAAGAATATGAAATAAACATTTAAGAACTCAACTGATATCCCAGATAATAAAAACAAGTCTGATCTCCAGGCCTCTTTGGACCCCAAAAGTTCAAAATCCCATTTCATAGACTAAGGGAAAGTAATTGTGTGTCAGAAGAATTGTGTGTCAGTGTGGACATGAATGTGTATGGAATATGTACTACTGGGCTTCCCATTAGTTTAAGATTCATTTTACACTTAAGAAGTGCTACTATAGTAGTGGCAAATCTACCAAACAATCCTTCCCTGTCTGGAAGCAATGGGATCATAAGAGGAGAATTTCACCACAGGTTGTGATGGAGACCCAAAAACCTGCTACATTCCAGATTTTCTTAGGGTTTTCATAAAAGAGCCAAAAAGACACTTCTACCATATCAAAGGGCAAAGAGCTTTCCAGCCCACTTGAATAGATAAGTAGAGACCCCAGCAGGGTTATGAACCTTCAAGAGAGAAAGGTGCACTGGTGCGAACCTGTTGTAAATTTTCTCTGTCTAAAATCTTCCTGAGTCACCTAAAATGTGCTGTCTCCAGTGCATTTCATCCATATGTTAGGAACTCACCGCTAAGGCATCATTGTTTTGGTAGAAAAGTTTTTTAAAAAGACAATCTTGCAGAAAACTTGTTTTTCTGGAGGTATGTAGGTACTGAAAATTAAGATCACTAAGATTGGAAAAGTCACGACAAAATCTACTCATGATCCCAATACACAGGTAGGTCTAATCTTTTTTTGAACTGTTGCAAGACACATTAGAAGAATAGGCGTAGCTGTCTGGGAACACATAACAATGCAGGACAGAGTGAACATCCATCCATATTATCCATCCATCCATCCATTTATTGATCTTGTATACCTCATGACAAGAAGATATGCTTCTTTCTTCCTTTCCTTCTCCTCTCACATGTCAATCCAGGCAGTTACTGGACATCATAATTATAGTAAGCTCTTAAATCCCAATAAATACTACCAAGCTGGCTACTCAGGGGCTTCCATGCCAACAACTTTTTAACACAGTAATGATGATCAGACTATATTGCATCTGACTGCTTTTAAAGGTCTACCCTTTGATTAGACTTAGAGGGAGGGAGGGAAGAAATACTGGCAAAAATGAGAAGGACATATTTCAGCTTGGAAAGGGATTTAGAGGCTGTGCTTCCAAATTCTCACAAAAGGCACCATTAGTTTTGCTGCTTTAAGATCTTCCTATTTTGTAGTAGCAGCAGCAGAGTGGGACCAGGATGAAAGAGAAGAGAAACACAATCAGTGAATGTTTGGCTCTCCAAATGACTGAAAGGTGAAGAAAGGATCTTGGCATATTGTGAATCAAGGAAAAAAGCATCTAGGAAGAGCTTGTACAACAGCAAGTGAGAGCAGCATGTTTTGAGTGGAGGAGGGCTAAAGAGGATCAGTAACATTGCAAGGGCTAAAAAATCTTTAGACAGCTGTGAGTGAATAGAGTGGAGGTAGAAGAAAGCCTCATCAGATCCTTCTCCTCAATCCAATAAAAGAGTCTTAAAGAATCTGGATACCAAAATGTGCATCATATCAAGTGATCCACTACCTTTTGGTTGCTGTTACTGCTATGAAGCTCTGTATACAGCAAATGGTGTCTGAGGCTCAGCAGTCCGTAGCAAGTGTAGTGAAAGCATGCCAAAACCATGGCAGCCTGTGTGCTCTCCATGTCACAGAACTGGAGTGATTCACCAATAACTTTCCTCTTCATTTTCCATTCAAGTTTGTCCAGATATCCACAAAGGGATGCCACACTTCTGTCCATAACCAAGGTTCATTGAATGCCCAGGTGGTTTTGTACCAAAACACGGCTTCTGGTTTTGGGCAAAATTGCTTCCAAAGGGCAAAGATGAAAAATACCAGCAGTGTAACATGCTAATCTCCCCATTGCAAGCATTGCAGGAGCTGTTGCAGAGTGAATACCTGTGTTCACAGAGAGCCACAGATTGACATGTATATTCATCAGACACTCACCTAAGAATTTCAGCAGATGGTTTTGTAAATGTTGAAGTCAATCCCAAAGAGGATTGACAAAATTCACTAAATAACGTCTGTGTTTCAAGATTTTTACCAGTTTATCTCCAGCATTTAGCACTACCATAAGTCTTAATAGAAAGTTAGGTTCTGGTTGTGCTTGACACTGGGGAGGGAACAAAGAGACTTCATGTTGAGAGTTGTGTTGACTGTAGCAGGGTGTGCAGGACAGCCTGTAAATGCAATTTATAGGTCAGGTCTTTATGAACTAATAGGGTAGGTGCATAAAATGATACACTTAGAAATGGTATGGCAGTCAAAAATAAAGACCAGTTTAATTCAGTTCTTATCTATGAGATGGCAATATCAGGAGACTGCAAATGCATATGATTGGGACAAAATAAAAGAGGCCAAAGATATGTCAGCTGAAGATGAAATCAGTTCAAATGGTCAGCCTGACTTTTTTCAGCAAATTGCACTTCAAAGGTTTGAACACTGAAGAAGAAAAAAGGGAAATTTTGATACTGTGGTTATTTTATATTCCTTATGTTATTCATGGCTGATCTACAGAAAAAAATGGTCATGTTTCTACTACTTTGAAGTGCAATATACCTTTCAGCCCATGTTTATTTGTTTATATGCCTACTCCCACTGACACTGAGTATATTTAGAAATAGCTGCCTTTATAAAATTTAACATCTCCCACTGTGAAAAACAGAGCCACTTCTATAGCAGAACATGGCAGCCGTTTAGTAGCACACAACACTCTTGTGCATCACTTTAGGCTACAAAGGATTGCAGATTACCATATCTAATTGCCATTGCAAGATGAAAGCTTAGATACTTAGGCTATAATTAACCACACTGAATTTGAGAGGTAAGCTAAGGTTAATGGTCCTACAACACTTGAGAAAAGTGTAACTGATATCCTAGAGAGCATAAGTGATTAGGATATCAGTTTGTGTCAGTAGGAAGATAGTGCTGTCAACACCACAGTGTCCACTAACAGTGTACACAGTACACCACTTCAGTACCAACCTAATGAAATGGATGTGCTTAATACCACATTTTCCAGCACCTTACAAGCGTGGGCATAGACCGACTCCATTATCTTTTGTGTTTTTATAGTGAGATTAGCCAACTGCTCAAATAAGGATTCATACATCTCATAATAATCCCTTCCTTTTCTCCAGATTTCAAGGACAGGTAATGCTGCTGTTCCCATTTCATTGGATATGGCATTAAGCAAAGAAGTTACATGAGCTGAGCCTGAGACAAAACTACTTTAGCAGATATTGCCTAAACCACCACTGATTAGCATGACACTGCATCCAAGATGGCAAAGTCTGAACCACAGAGGGTATTGCAAACTGAGAACCCTTTGTTAATGTAGACTTGCATCTGTAGACTTGTCCTAGCACCACAAAGAAGATAACTTGTCAGAGGAAGGAAATTAAAAGACAGATCTGATGAACCCCAGGATGGGATTCAAGCATGAAAGAATCCATCCCTGGAACTAAGAGAGAAAGAACAATAGAAGCTTTTTGTATGATCAGATTCACCAGAGTTACCTCTTAGAACACTTCAGCATTTAAGGAAGAACTGTTCAACTGAAACCCTTTTCTTCCAAAAAATAAAAATAATAAAAAAAAAATAAATACCCAAACCAAACAAAATAACATTTAAGGAACCAAGGAAGCCTTTCTCATTTCTTCGCTGGTTCATTTCAACTCAGTACCTCAGCTACCCCATCACAGAAGTTGATTATTCCAAAGTGACCAATGATCTTTGGAATTGCATGCTCATTTTTAATAAAGGCATGTGGCTAAATTTCCTTCTCAACAATTAGTCGTATTTCTTCTTGAGCTTTTCATGTAGAAAAGAAATAGATCTTATCTGATTCCAAACGGATTGTTAGCAATGAGATTAGATAGGAAACAGATGCTGGGCTGGGAAAGATGTAGTTTTACTTGTGTTTTTAATCAGAACTGGTGGTTTTCCTCAAATTAAGAAACAGTGCTGATTGCAGGCAATCAGTATAAACCTAGCCAGGGCTGAATATGTATCTGAACTGCTGCTGGTGTAATTTTGACAAGGCTACTGGTTCTGCTCCCAGAATAACCTAAAAATATTTTTGCCTGTTAGTGTCTGCCTGGTAATGTCTCAAATCCCAGCAGTAATGAGTGGACAAATTAACTTCTAGAGGAGGATAAAAACTTGTGATCTTTTCTCATGATGTGAATCATCATCGTGCATTAGCCAGACCCTAACACTGGGGTCTGCTTCTTGCTCAACCCTGGAGGAAACCCTGTTTGACTCCATTTCCACACCACCAAGGAAACAGTTCCTGTGGGAAAAGCACCAACATACAAATAAGTAGGCATGCATACAGAAAGGTATAATTTTCAACACACAGAAACATTTTCTTCCTGTTTAGGGCTTTGCTCATTCATGCACACGAGACCACTATCTGCTAACTTAAAGGAACCATTCATTAAATGCACAAAAGATACGTTCCTGCAAAGAGCAATCCTCCCTCAACATGTTTCATCTTAGTGTCCTTAGATTTTAAAAAGCTAGAAGTATGTGTCTCATACCAGATGAATACTGTATTCTTCCAGCAGGAGTCCAACCGCCATGCAGGTTGTACTACATGTTTTGCCTTGTTTGCCTGATATCACACACAAACCTGAATACCTGTCTATAAGAAAGGTGGATGTGAGAAAGTGTTATTATTCTAGTTTTTAATAATAGAAATTTAGCTTTGTGGACAAACAGAGACAGTTGGATCACAACCACTATCTAAAGATATTGTTAGAGATTCCTCTGAAGTCATCAGTGTTATGCAGAGTAGTCCACAAAGTAGAGAATGCATATAAAAACTCTCATTCAGACCTCTGGCAGAGTGAGCTGCAGTTGGTTAATATTTTAGCCCCCACATATCTGTCTCCTCTTTTTCTCTGCTGGGCTAAAGCAGTCATCATAAAAAAAAAAAAAAAAAAAAAAGATTTTCAAGGACATGGTATTGCTCAGGTTATCCAGCCAGTAGCAGGAACGTACTAACAGAAGAGGAAACAATGTACACTGAACATCAGTAGCACCCACAAATTCCAGAATACCAGTTATTCCTGAATATTTGTTGGTGTGCCGGGCTAGGACATCTTCTGTTTAATATGTTTTCCATTGTTTTTCCAACACCTCTTGAAATTTCACTGAGACATCTTTTGATTTTTTTACAGTTCATTGCTACAAATATCTTTAATAACAGGCACTTAAGCAGCATAAGACTACATATGGACACCACTAAGCTTCATTGAAATGAACAGAACTCCCTTGTTTTCCATCAGTGGTGCAGTCATACCAAATGGCTTGGTCCAACATGTCTGAACAGATCAGCACAAGGTATATATTGTCAGTGTTGACAGTATTATTGTTCATCTTTCTTTCATCAGTCAGCCATCCATTAGAAAGTGTACAGTTGAACTTACCATCCCCTCTGGACCAACTGCAATTCTGAACTTGCAGACCTAAAACTAGAGCGTGATTTTAATGAAAACAACAATGTATAAAGTAAACACCACTATGCAGAGGGAAGCTTCATCCAGCCTGAAACACTTTGTCTAACCTAGTGTGATATATGGGATACCTTATGGCATTTTAATTGCTGACTGGAGCCAGCTTCAGTTTATAAAGGCTTAACAAGATCACACCTCAGGGTAGGGTGGTTTCAGGACAGATAACATTGCTATCATGTCACTTAAAGATTTAAGACAGGCAAAAATAACTTTAAGAAATGAAAGTGGAAGTCTGTCATACAACAAAGCAAGTAGCAGTTCAAGCTTGGCTTCTTTCTTGATGTATATCTAGTCAAATGCACTGAATCTGCTAGGGACCAAAAATTAAAAACTGGACTATGCCTTTCTGCACCCCCATTCTCCCTAACTCCTACCACCTCACATATAAACAAAACCAGTCTAAAATCTCAGCAGTGAGACTCACTAGCATATGCTTGCCTCGCTCAGTAGCTGGCCTTTAATTTAAACCAAACAAACCTCAAGCAAGCTACTACAATGCATACCATGCATTGCTGTCACTGCAAGATGATGTAACAAGCCTGGAAGTCGAAAGGTTTTTTAGATGGTCACCATTTCTGGTATTTAATGATGCCAAAATTCACTTAGCCCTTGATCAGACAAGATCAAGAAGTGTTGGAAGCTCCTCCAGCATTCATTCAGTGGTAATTTACTGTAACTCCAGTAATGAGTTCCTCCCATGAGGCACTTGCATATCTGAGGTACTATTTCCTGAGGCTGTCATATCATTAATTTCCAGTGTTTATAGGCTAGTGGAGCTCTTGAATTTGCTGGGTGTAAAGGCTTTGAGATTATAATGCATCTACTGCAGTGCACAGCATGTACGTCAGGTCTTCAACATAACCTGCAACTCCTCTCCAGAGGGCATTTGCATGGAGCTCAAGTAATAGAGGGAGAACAGGAAGGGGAAAAGGAAGAGGCAAAGGAGAGGGGAAGAGGACACTGTTGCACTGAACCTTTAGCATACAAAACAAGGGCATTTATTAGAATCTTCAACATCATCCATTTTCTTTTTGCAGAGATGTAACTTTTATGATCAACATGAACATCTGGTACATTTGATACAGGATCTGTTAAGTGGTGAGGCACTGGAACAGGTTGCTCAAAGAAGGGGTAAATGTTCTATCCCTGGCAGTTTTCAAGGCCAGGCTGGACAGAGCCTTAGGCAACATGGTCTAGGGTGAGGCGTCCCTGTCCATGACAGGAGGGTTGGAACTGGATGATCTTAAGGTCCTATCCAACCCAAACTGTTCTGTGAATCTATGATTATGAATAGGTATAAAGCTCTGAACACTGGTCTTTTAGTAAGATTTTGAAACTTCTGTAAAGGACTTAAAACAAACTTGTGCCTCATCCAGTTCGTGCTAAAGCAAATGGGGTCCTGCTGACCTGAATTGGAATGGACTTTACCTTATAATATTATGGTTGCAAATCACACCATCCAGGTAATAGTATCCAAGCAGGCTAAAGAAGTCCTGAGGAAAGAATAAGAGGCCTGAGTCTGCTGTGACTCAGAACAGAAAATTATATTTGCATTTGGAAGATTTTTTTAAATAACTGGTTTAAACAAAACCAATATACACACATACTGATGTCCAAAACATCTCTTTTCAGCTGGATAATGAATAATTACTTGTATTCCAGGTGAGCAGGAATTCCAACAACCCAGATCTGAAAATACCTCAGTACTGTGCTTTCAGAAATGTTAATTATCAGCTTCAATACCAGTCAAAGTTTTTCAATCAACTGAGTAAAGGAAGAATATAAACATCATCATTTCTGTGTGTAACTACAAAGGGATTTTAAGACATCAGCAATCTGCCTGTGAAATCACTGATTCTGACCAGAGGAGAGAAAACATTGGAAACAAGGTGGAAGATTAAACACATATCTACAATTTTAAGCCTCAAAAAAGTATCAGCATTTAAGTGTGTGTGTTTGATGGATGGATAGCAATGACAATCACATCATAGAATTTGGATCACAGCAGGAATTTATCATCAGAATACCCTTCAAGAAGTCTAAGAAGTCCCCGGGGAACATGTGACAATGTAATGGTTATTTGAGAGCTTTTCTTATTGTTTTTTCCTGTATTCTTCTGTTTATGAACTACTTCTTTAGGTTTTGAAGGTGATAGATTTTTATTTAGAATTCTCTTTGAAACAATTATTTAATTTTTTTTTCCACAAAACCAAGAGATTTATATCTATATCTCATCTCATGCAGTATTGACTTTTACAGCCTAGAATATCTGTGCATTTCCAGATCACTCATCTGTTGATTTCTAATATTGCTATGAGGCAGCAAATTTGTAATATATTGTTTTGTGGTACCAACTAGGCAGTCTAAATGATCTAGTAGTCCCTGCCTGAACAATCTACCATCCAAACACATAGAGAGAATGTTTTATGGGAAAATAAGATGTGTATCAACCACGGATATCATGTGATACATACCTGAATATTAGACACATCAGTCTGTATCAATATACAATATCTGTATGTGGAAATTAACCTCAGTTATGTTACACATGTGATCACATAAGAAAACAAAAAAAAAAAAAAACCAAACCAGCCAAAATAAGGACCCTGCAGCTCTTTTAAAACGACTTTCAAAGTAAGATAAATAAATAAATGAATAAATAAATTGCTGTCTTTCTCAACTGGAAAGACACAGAAGGTTTGTTGAACACAAATTAAAAACCAAATATGACTTTCCTGAAATCTGCAGCTATCCTTTTACCCTCTGAAGTTCTCTAAGTCTCAATAACGTCTGTTTTTCATGGAGATTGGACAACCCACAACTTTTATCTGTACCCTTCCATAGCTGACACAGGCACAGTGCCAGACAAATGAAAATAATTAGCCTCCTTTCTAGTCATGCTCACTTGGAGGCTGAGCTCAACCACCCACCTACTCACAAGTCCTTCTCAGCATATGATTTTTCACCTCTTTTCTCATCCTCCTTGCATCCTGCCATTTTCAACATTTCATTAAACTCTGTCTATATGTCTGCTGCCTTTCCTTTGCCCAAGAAAGCTCAGCACTGCAAGCCCTGATAAATGGATTTAACCTTCTACATGACTATCAAGTCTCACATGATTCAGGTACACAGCTAAGCTTTGGGAGATAAGGGGCTAATTAATTTAATTGTCAAACAAAAAGAGTGAACTTTTACTCAGGTTTGCCTGAAATCAGCTGATTATTTGTTTATTAATTTGCCATTCTGTTTTTAAACCAGAAGGTAATGGAAATGGGAACAATAGTCCCCCTTTTTCTCCTTCCTCCCATGAAATGATTTTTCAGGACAGCTTTTAATCCACTCCTTTGCTGCATGTAGGAAAAAACCCAAAACCAAAACCAACCAAAGAAACCACTTTCCACTTTCAGATAGAATTTCAAAGTCTCTACTTACACTTTAATCAAGAGGTGATGGAATTAAATGACAAATATGTGATTCTTTAGCATGAAAACTTTGTATTGAGCAGAATAGCATTAGCAAATTGTTCTGTAAAAAACTATTCTGAAATTGGAGGGATTTCATTAATCAGAGTGTAGACATATTTAATGGTGACTGACTCAGGATTCTGATAACCAAAATGCTTTAGAACATGCCTGATTTTAGGCAGTAGGCAATTCAGTTTATTTATGTAATATCTGCTCAAGTGGTTAAGGTTAAAAACTTGCATAATAAGCTTTTGACTGAATCAGGACCTCAAATCTAAATCTGGGTCTCAGAAGAAACATTTCCCCTTTTACCTGAGGCACTTACATAGGCTTTTTGCAAAATTTGTGTGTTAGAAAAATGTTGTTTATGCTTTTCAATCTTTAAAATGCTCTGGAGTAGCCAACAGTTATCCAAAAGGAAGTAGAAGAAAAAGTATTATTCTTTCTTCAGAATACATTTTTCCCAGCTTTAATTTATGTCCATCCTCATGATACTGAAGATGATCTTTAATGTAAAAATATCCTTTTTCCACAAATTTCAGAGTGGAAGTGGTCCAGTACTTATTCACTACTTCTGTTCTGGAGCAGTGAATACTTAAAAACATGCTTGCTATTATTTTTTATCAGTCTGGCATCTAAAATCACAGCTTCTGCAGCATCTGTTGGAAGAATAAAACCCATAGCAGAAGGAAAAAAGTCAGCTAAGTCAATCATTCTAGCACTCTATTGGTCTTCTGTGGCATCGCTTCACCCTCATCTGCTGCTTCCTTATTCAACATTATGTTCATGAGCAATTGTGCCCATCCTCAAGACTCATTTGAGGAATTTAAAAGCATCCAAACAACAAGCACAAGAAGGAATGGTAGAGAAAAGCAAGCCAGCAGGCAGTACCCCTTGTGAGCTGGTTTTCCCCTGTTGGGGAATCTATGGTCTGCCAGTCTCTGAGAAATATCCAAATGCTGTCCCAGGATAGGAAAGGAGAAATGGAACACAATCACATGTGCCTCATTTCTCTGGGAGATGGAGCAGCAGTTAAGGTTCTAAGTGATAATTTGGAACAAGCCTCTGCAATAGGATACAGGACAGAGATAAGTTAGTCATGAGCACAGATGAAGAGTAATCCTGCATTAGTCACACCACAGATAATAAGAGTTGGGAAATGATGACACGTGAGCCTCATGTTAAACCCACTTATTCTTAATTCTCTGCAATGAATATAAATTGTTCTAAAGAACAACTCATTCCTACAGAACAGTTCTTCACATAATGCCACTAACATCTTGTCACCTTGATTTAGGCCATTTAAATGTCAGTAAGACAAGTTAACATTGCCTAAGGGCAGCTTTGTCCTATGCACCAAAATCTTATTCTATCATCCTATTTTTTTTGCAGTGTCTCATGATAAGATTTTTCTCATGCAGGGATATGTTTACAGGGAGGTGGAACAGGGGCTAGGAATGGTGATTCTTCTTTTTCTCCCCAGTACTCTTACCCAATGCAGTATGAGCTGTGATGCAAAGAATTGAGATGTAATGTGCCTAGGTGCATCTCTGCCTCTGCCACCACCCTGTCCTTGCTGTATTCAGCCTGCCTTATACAAATGCTTCTTTTCTATTACTTCCACCTCTGAAACTCTTGATTCTCCAGAGATACGTTTTCATATCCCAAAGAGACGAGTGATCAGCCATGAATGATGAGGAAGCACAAGTCTTCCACGAGCATGCAAGGTGCCTCTCTGCAACAGCTTTGAATGCCAAAAGATCCACAATTTTGACAGTCAGTCAGGATTATCTGAAGTTGAAAACACAGAAAATACTATAAATCCACTCTGCTGTGGCACGCTCTGTAGCAGAGAAAGTGGGGATTGAAAGGCAGAATATTCCTTGGGGACGGAGGAGTTGATGTATTGATCTCTGAGAATGCAAGTTCAACAAAAAGCTGTAATGAATTCTTCTTTTGGCAAAAGTGGGTGTAGATCCTGACAGTATTAAAGCCACAGAGGTAAAGGTTTAAAATGTTAGCAGATTATTAGCAACATAAAAAATGTGCTGAAAGCTTCACTGTTGAATTAATTAAGTGCTGCCCTCTCAACTGCTTACAGTCCATTTGAAAAGAGGCTCTGAACTACCTGCCACATGGCCTTCTGACCTGCAGCCATAGGGCTGCATGGCCCAAACACCACTTGGTCAGATGCCTTTTACCTGCCAAGGCTAGGAGCTTGTCCCACCGGCTGGACAATTTCAGAGGAGGCACTCTAAGATACCTTTGAAGTTCAAAGCTCTGAAGAAAGTTAAAAAACATAAACCAACTGCTGTCAGGTCCTGGGAGAGCTGTACCCGCTTCTGCACCTTTCTCTAAAGGTAATGTGTAGCCTAAGACTCAGAGGAAATGTGCTTTGCTCACTCTCCTGGAGAGTGAACTTTTGAGGCACTGTTGCAACATTTTTAACTAATGACTTTGTGCATTTGTCCTTGAAGAACAACAACTTTGTGGCTGAAGGGAAAAGAAAAATGTTCTCTGAAGATGTTGTTTCTGGAGATTACTCATAGACAGACGAGTCTGCTCCCACTACAGTCAGCAAGAAAGTTATCACTCACATCAGTGGGAACAAGACTCTGTTTTACATTTAGGCTGAATTAGGATGCTTTTTGTTCTGGTCTCGGGTTTGCATATCTTGTTTACTCAAGGCAGATAATGCCAATAAAAAGACTAACCACTGCTGACAAACAGCTGTAAAAGATAACCCAGGAAGTATGGGACATATTGTGTTACAACAGAAAAGGGGGTATTTGTAGCTTAGGATGCTGTTTTCCTATAAGGGAAGTGAATTCTCCACCAGTTAAATCAAAGCTGGAGTCTGATCTATTTGCATTGAATCATCCTCATCTTTCTGTCCCTACCCCAGAGGACTCTCTCTCTGGGAACAGAAGAGCCTGGAGTTACTCCTAGCACAGGCACCTGGATGGTCAATACACCAAACACTTTATCAGTAGGCTTCAAAGGCATTTCTCAACAGCAGAGAACTGATAAAATTTCTGTGTCTTGGCTTTTGTTCACTCTCATGGGGTAAAAGTACTATGACTGAGCCTGTAACATCCACCCACACCCTTCAAAAGCTGATCCCTCCTGCCCCACATGCTTCCAGCATTCTCACCTTTCCTTTGCATACCCTGAATTTCTCTTCAGGCTCTTCCTCTGAGTTCCAGTCTCTTCATTTAGCCATACAAGTGTTCAGCTCTGCACAGTCTATCTTTCCCCTGCACCCTCTGCTGTAGTCTTCTCTCTCAAACACTTCACAGCCTCAGCCTTTCCTTTCCATGTCCCAGGGTCTTTATTTACTCAAATTCACCTTCCTTGCTACCCCC
>NDXB01007652.1:65878-92672 GCA_002631895.1 Agapornis roseicollis | reverse complement strand
CCCCCCCCCCCCCCCCCCCCACTGCAGATCCTCTTCCACTGTCTCCTGGCTTCCCCTTTATGTATTCATCAGATTGGCTTGCAGTCTCAATCGCTCTTCCTTCTTCTTTCTCAGGGCTAAAATCAGCATACCCTTTATCCCCTTTTTTGATGACCTTTTTGCTTACCTCTATCAATATCCTGATCTGGTACTCAACAAGTCCCATGAGGCTGCCACAGCTGGGCATATCAAGCATCATGTTGTGCAAAGCATCCCCATGAAGGTAACAAACCAAGGAAATGCTGTCTGAACTGAGGCTCTGATCTAACAGTATGTCTGATCAGGGTCTGGGCTCACTAACAGCTAACATCTACCAACAGGGTGATGAGGTTGGCCTGTTTTTCTGCAGTGGTGCTTTCAAGAACTGTGGCTCAAAACTGTAGTGTAGGACATCCCTACACTTAGAGAAGCACTTTCCAGCTTTACAGTCAACCCATAACAATGGTACATCTACATTTTTTGCAGGTATGCAGTTGTCTGCTTGGTGCCAAAAGAGTCACCTCCATTTGCAGTGTTATTTGGGATCAATGAAGTTTTATGATCAGGTCAGTTATTTTACTCCTGAGCCTTATAAAAGTAAGCCGGCAATAATGTATTTCCACGATACTGGGTCATCCTCTCTTACCTTAGCTGTCACCACATCCAAATTCATGCTCAAGCCCTGACAACTGTCACTCTCTCCAGGACATCAGCCCCAGCTCTGCACAAGCAGCAGGGGAGCTCAAACATACCTTCCTATACAGGCACCATGGTGAGGGAAAGGGATACTAAGGAGTCCAGACGTAGCTCCTTCTGAGGCATGGACAAAAGTTGGATTGGGGTGTGCCCTATACTGCTGCATAACATGGGTTTGTGTCCAGTGCCTTTCCCAGAGAAAAGCTGTAAAAGAGGTTAGTTCCATTTGCTGTTATTGTCTGCCATTCCACATGAAATTTCTTTCATTATAAGTGTCCTCTGCATTACTAGTGTATCTACCACTTTTATGTCCTCTCACTGATAGCATGGTTTGCTTTTCTCACTTTTGTCTCTTCCTTCTAGCCAATTTTTAAAGCTGGTGGCCATGTCAGAACCCAAGTATCTCGGTTTAGACCTAACAGAGACAAAGCCACAGTCAGGCAGGAGCCATAAACAAACCACTGGTTGTCTCTAGGCAGAGCTGAACAGCTTTGTATCCTCTTTCATCTCTTGTTCTAAGTAGCTTTAATCCCCTGCTGCAATTCACCACCTTTATTGCAGCCCAAAACCTCTGCCCTCACTTGAAGGGGTCAGGGAGGCAGCATCCTGCTTTGCAAATGAGGTCATTACAGGCAAAGCTGGACATTTAACCCAGCCACTGATATGACTGAACTGACTCTCATCTGGTTGGTTTCTCAGGATATGCAAAGTCTGTATTAAGGCATTCTGTCTGCAGTCACAGGTCTAACCCTTAAGCTGTGCTCTCCTTCCAGATACAGGTATGATATCCCAGAGATAAAAAGTGGGATGCCCTCCCTGTACCTTTTTCAGTAAAGGATGGCATTCCTGTTCCCTGGAGAAGGCTTAAGCAGTGGATGGTTAGCTTATGTGTGTTGCTTGCAGTTCATTAACTGGAGTGCTGGGCTGCAGAAAGCCCATGTTTTCATTGCTTGTTTGGGAGTTTTCAGCAAAGGGCTTGCTGTTAGGAAATGTGGCTGTGACAAAAGAAACCTTTCATGGGAATGTTTTCATTCAATGAAAGCTCTAGGCTGACCAAGCTTTTGGATCCAGGAGGAAGAGACTGGTAAAGAGGGGTGTGAAAGAGTGTATTTTCCTTGATTGACCATGTACATTGCAAGTGGGTTTATTTCTCAACACCTGAATTAGGCAGGGAATTCCAGCCTGAGTCTCCCACCTCTCTTATGCATGAACAAAGCTGCTTTCCCCATCCAATGGATACTTTCTACCCCAGGGCAGGTCTTTCACAGTTATCCCTGCTAGAGAGTTATCTAACCTGCATAAATACTTAAACACCTACTGAGAGAGGAGAGTGTTTTCAAGAGATTGATTTGACAGTGCTGTTGCTCCAGCATCCACGCAAGATGTGGGAAACTGAGGTTCAGGTGCCTGCCTCAATGAAAATTTAATCATTTATGGAAAATGGAGCAGCTGCAGCAGTGAGAGACAGTAATGGTTCTGGGGTTGGGGCGCTTACAGAGGATGCTGGAGAAGACAGGGCAACACCTCATCCCCAGGTCTCTCACATCCCTGGGTGACTGTCCAGCCACTGCTGGCTAATTTACTCTGTACTTCAGGGGAAATCTTCAATCTCACTTGCTCTGTTCTACTGCAAATGGTTTGAAACCTCTGTGTAGCACAAATTACTCCAGTTCTGGCATTTCTCAAGGTTTCAGACCTCCAACTTTCAGTGTTAGTATTCTTTTAAGTCTTGCATGGTGGAAGTATTTAAAACACAAAATAAAAGGTCCCTGTCTTCCCTGTGATCTGTCAAGGAAGCAGCCTTAATAGTTTTCTGTATTTTCAGCCTGAATACCAGAGCTTGATGATCTGGACTCCTGAGCACTTTTGTGGCTAACAAAAAAAAATAATGAAAAAAATTAATGGGTTTTATGTTTGGTTTGGACAGTCATAAGGCTAGAGGTCAGTCTTGCAGGAGCAATTTCCTTAGACTAATACTCCCAAGCTATGTCTTATCATGCCTTCAAGGATTATGAAAGGAGGATGCAAAAATAAAATCTTCGTTGTGAAGAAATATGAATGTATGTTCTCAGATCTCACCACAGAGACACAAGCTTACCACCTCTAGGCACTATTCACAGAACCTAGGAACCCAGGCTCACTATTCAACAAGATGTCTACATGCAGGAGCAGGGAGTGGAGCATTGTACGGCAAGTGAGAAGAGCCTTTACGTTTCATGGCATATCTGGACATCCATCCTAATCCTTTCATTCCCCTTCAGTTTTAGTCACCACTTTTCTATACTTGCTGTTTACATCAAGTCAGAGAATTCTTTCCATTTATAGTGTCTCATGATGTGAAATCCAAAAGCTTCATCCTTGCTTATCTTTACCCAGTCATCTTTTTGCCTGGTCACTGTAGTTCTCAGTGTAGAATTTAAGCTTGTTAGATCTAACTTTGCTGCTCACATACTCAGTTCAGTCAAATGCAGGTGCTGGTCTGCCTAACTTCAGTAAGTTTTTTTCTTTAGAACTTCCACCAGCTATAGGCCTTCGAACCATAAAATTATCCTTAGAGCAAATAGACTGTACAAACTCCCCTGGCTTTTCACACTAACTTGGAGCTCACATTCAGTTCTGCTAACATCTTTCTCCCTGAACAATCCTTTTACCCCCACTGATTTTATCTGTAGATCTCCCTGTCACTGTCACCACAATATACATGTGCACTGCTGTCTCATCTTCCTAGTTTCTGAAATCTTCTTTACACCGAGTAAGGAGGGTAAAACTGAACATGTTGCATATCCATCCGGGACATTTGTGAGACAGGACTAATTACACTTTGAGGCATCGGAATGACATGAATCAGATATGGAAACCCATCACCCATCCACTTCCCATCTGACCAGTGACTGTAGCAGAGGGGAGCACTTACTTAAAGTATCCCCCCAGAGCTAAAGAAGGGCTAAGATCAGGCAAACTACTTTCTGGTAAAGTAGCAATGGCTTAGCTTTACTCATGCCCAGCCCACCCAGACAGCATGAAAGAGTGAGTGTGGATCTGCATGTGGACACCATGTTTGTTTCAGTTCTCCTCCTCCAGTGAGCTGGGGCAACTGCTTAATAAAACATACAGTTCTAAATTGGCAGAAGCTGAATAGGAGATACTGAACAAAACCCCTTCCAAATTCCAGAGCTCATTCTTTCAGGTGTGTGAGGTACAGAAGATTTTGACTGTTTCGCATTTTGTCCTAAGATAATTTGGTTACATCTGCACTGCACTAAACTAACCAGTAGTGTTCTTGGGCATAGAAACCAATTGATATCATAGAATCACAGAATACCAGGTTGGAAGGGACCTCAAGATCATCTGGTCCAATCTTTCTTGGCAAAAGCAGAGTCTAAACAAGACAGCCCAGCATCTGTTCAACTGAATTTTAAAAGTATACAATGTTGTGGTATCCACCACTTCCCTGAGGAGATTATTCCAATTGCTGAATGAGATGTAACTTGTAAATGACCATGTACATAAACATGAGATGGCTGTATGTAAACCAGAGTGCTAGTTAGGACAGGTCACGTTCATGTCTACGTGCTTGCAGAGCTTTGCTAGTGCAGGCAGTGACATTCAGGTGCTCAGGAATTCTTTCAGACACACACGGATTTGTCATAACAGACACAGTCTTTTTGTAAAATCCAGGAGGATGATGGACATCTTTTGTTATCTTGACTCAATTTGGAAAAGCTCTAGCTTGTGTGGAAGGGTAAGATATGCCCTGTTTTGCTGGTTTGTGAAAGGCCATTTGGAAATAAAGATGAAGCAGAGGATGTAAAATTTGATGCACAATCCATCACCCTGACCTTTGCAGGAAATGAAGCTCTGCTTCAGAGCTCATCAACCACAACTCATGGCCTGATTTACTACTGAGGTATCCTAATATTATGCTAATGTAACTCCATTGATTTCTGTAGATTTACAGTAGTATTACACTGGAGTAACACATAACATAAACATCACTCAATTGGATAGAGGGACTGTGTCACAGAAATCTTCCCTAGTTTCCAGTTTTATCAGCTGGACTAATAAAAGCTACTACCCCTCCCTGCTTTCCTCGATGCCATCCCAAGCACAGTGTTAGTTAAAAAAATGGCAAACGATCTTCTCTTTAATGGCTTCTAAATTGAAAGGTATTTGTGAATTATTGCTGGTATGTAATTCAAGAAGGAAAAAAGTAAAATTAAAATCAATTCAGCAAATCCCCCTAAGCAGCATAAATGAAAGAAGATTTGTAAATGATCTGTCCCATGCTCAGCATATCTGTCAGCTCTGTATGGCAATGTTTGCTTCTATTTTTCCAGTTGATATGTGACTGCCCTGGAGAAGAGTGAAAGCTAGCTGAAATACTTGTATTGACACTTAGTTTCTTATTTGATTTTTGTTTGTGTAGTGAACAATAAGGTTCTTCTTTGGGCTTCTTGTTCTGTGACTTCTGTAAGATGCTGCAGAACAGAAAACATTAACACCTTGACAGCTGCCATGCTGTCTTAGCATAAATCTGCTTAAAACATGTTAAAGTGAAAGAAAGGCTATCAAGTAGAAGGCAGAGACACAGGACAACTTAGGGTGAGAAGAAGTAATAGCAACACCTTTGCAAAGCAAAGTTTAGAAAGCAGAGTTTAGTGTGAAGCAGAAAAACACATGTGCATGGATTTGAACATATGACTGAGAATAAGCGGCACAAAGATCCTTTTTGCTGGGAAAAAAAGAAATCCATGGGACAGCCTCAGCTGAAAGAGCATATTCATTAACTTTCTGGCAGTGGACTCTCAGTGGAATAAAGAAATAGGTCTCATTTCTGACAGGACAAGCCACAGTGATGAGTGGCATAAATGCATAATTCCCTAGGAAGATGACAAAAACACTTTAATGGCTGGCTACACAAACAGAAATATTTCCAGTACAGAAAACTTCCGGCATCATTGCAAGGGGGTACCTAGAAATCTAGTGTCATGCTATTTGCTGAATATACTCTCAAATTCTAACAAAATACATAGATAGCTGACTCCCAAAGGAGTACAGATTGTCCTGATTCCTGCAGCTTGCACTGCTATCTGATTTTCAGATGGAAGGGAAATGTATCTAGCTGGTTCTTTGTACCTTACCCTTCTCCCAGAAACCTACTTGGGTCTGAATGTCTGGCATCTGAGACCTGCATTGGTTAATTTCCACCACAAGGTCCTGTGTAGACCTTCTTTCAGGGTGACCATGAATACAACCAGTAGCAAAAGAAACTCATAACATCCAGTTGTGTTGCAGAGGCAGTCACATTAGCTGCTTGCTGACAAAAAGGAGGGTGTGAGTGTGTGCATGTATCTATGTGTGTGTGTATATATATACATACACATGCACCAAAATCTCCAGTTCAGACTGACCTGATCTATGCAAAGACCACTATAATCACAGTCTGCTGTTTTTTGCGTGGGCATGTCCCAGCATTATGGTAGATGCACCATCACTGAAGACATTCAAGGCCAGGCTGGATGTGGTTCTGGGCAAACAGATCTAGTTGAAGATATCTCTGCTCATTTCAGGAGGGTTGGACTGCATGAGCTTTGTGGATCCCTTCCAACCCAAACTCTCCTATGATTCTACAATTTAAACTGGTCACGTAAGTTTGCGTCAAATATCATGAGACAGTGGCCATACTACACACTGTGTATGGAGGACCATCTAGCTGTGCTGTCCTCTACCTCCCTACCCCTGGCAGCTGAACAGAGAAGACAACCCTGGCAGCTGTCAAATCAGTTAAATAACACCCTTCCCTGCCTCCCTCACTGCATGATATTATCCCTAATGCAACACAGAAATGAAAACTATGCATTTTTGCAAAGGGAGTTTCAGAATTTCTTCAGAACTGGAACAAGAATAGGGTAAAATGGTTTCCCACAGTGTAGAAGATAAGCTACTTTAATACTGTGGGGCTAGAGTAACAGTACCACCAAATTTCTAGAGACTATTGGATAATCAGCAATACCATTTCAGTGTAAGCTCAGACAACCAAACAGGAACATGATTTTCTGGAGTTACTGAATTTCACTCACCAAGGCCAAAATTTGATACTCCAAGCAAGAGGACAGTTGTGTTAAGTGCAGAATAGTGAGGAATGAAATCAGTACCAGAAGTTGTTCAAACTCATCTCATATACTCACAAAAGCTCTGTTAGCTGGTAGTCATAAAATGAATTAAGAACTGACATTAACTCATTATCAAGGTAACAAAGTAATATTTTCCTAACCATGCCTCCATCAGCTCAGGCTCTAATAGCTGGCAAGACTGATGAGGTACAAGCAAGGCTATTCAATTCACAGAACACAGGAGGCAGTTTCAGTGAGGGGCTGTGGAGGTCAAAATAATAGATATCTACTGGAGAAAAGCATTACTTAGGTTCTCATCCTAGCTCCAAGTTAGCCTTAGGACCTTGTCTCTTGCCTTTCACCCAAGGAGTTCAGATGTTGCCTGTGGAATGTTTGGTTCCAGTTGAAGAAGACAGGTAAGCCCTCTAATACACATACACACTCTGAGTGCACTCCTAAAGGTTTCTTTGGCCTGACAGACTATGAAGAGGAAGTAAATAACAGACTCAGGATGGCTTCTCATTTCAGAGAATATCAGACTCTCAGCCTACAACAGCAGAGTGTGTCATTTCCTGGCAGACAATTATGATAACTTCAAACAAGCTGGTACCATTGCTTGTTGCTGTCCTGGGGAGTAGTTTCAGCTTTATCAGCCACCTACATAGTCCCCCCAGTCTAACTCTTCAAACTCCACTGCAAGATTTGACAGACAGTAAGATGAGGAGTTGCCATCCCCCCAAGTGAAATGAATCCCATATCTCTGCCTTTGAGGGCAATGACAAGAGCAGGAGCATGGGAACTTCCAACAGAGCTACATTTAATCCTTTTTCTCAAGCTGAAAGGAAAGAGCTGGCTAGAGATGAGCACAGCAGAACAGATGCAGGAATCTCAGTCTGCTCTTCCCACTTCTTTTCCCACTCAGAGCTGGGGTGAGTCTTGGGTGAGGAGGGGGCAGAAGAATTAGGGACAGGAGGCCTTCAGTGTGTAGGAAGCACAAGCGCTGTACAGCCATGAATCCAGAGCTGACAGCTAGCACAGCAGGCCTGTTATGTTCATCACCCTGCCTTTAATTACCTCACTGCCGGCATCCTTTCTACAAAAGCTCTTTCACACCTTCTACAAATGTGTAACAGTAAACAAACTCCCACTATGGGTAAGTAAATTCCAGCAAGTGTAAGAAACCTCAAGCAGGTTTTCTTAAGCTGAGGAAGAGTGCAGTTTTGCTGGCCTTTTAAACTGCATGTGCATACGGACTTTCTGACCTGCTCCCACCTTTCGCTGTCCTGTCTTCCAACAGGTTTTTCACAAGTGTCTTGCAAAGCACCAGTTTTACTCCTTTCAAAGCAAAACATCTTTTCTTCACCAGGATTTGCTCTACAACAGGTCAAAGTCATCCTTCATGTTCTACTTATGGTGTCTGCAAAACTGAATGGAGAATTAAACATTATCACATTTGGGCATATGCTGAGATTTGGTGGGTACAATGGCATATCCATTGGATGACCCGAATTCTATTGCTTCTTTGATTTACTTCTAGACACCTAGAGTGAGGTAGTTAAACATGTAAAAACAACTGGCATTTTAATCCAAGTTTTAAATTGAACATTTTCATCATTTAAAATTGCATCTTTCAGTAACATGTAATAAAGTACAATAAATGCCCTCTGACACTAAGCAAAAAACAATCTATAAAAAACCTGTACATTTCCAGCAATTCAAATGCTGGGAGTCCTTGGGCCCAATGCAAGCTGCATGCACTTTTGTTTGTCTCCTGTTCTTCAGGGTATTCCTGTCTGAGTGTTAATGTTCAATAGGAATTAGATCATGAAATGAACTGAAAGAAGGGTCAGAGCATCAAGGTCTAGATATTCACCAAAAAAGTGGTAGAGAAACTTGCTGTAAGAAAACACCTCAGCCTTGCAGCTGGAGGGAAAAAGGTTTCTCAAAACTCCAAGAAAGTCCTTTACTACATAGACGTATCAGGCTGATGCTGAGTTGAGAAAGGATAAAAGGCAAGGTGAAGACATGCACACAGGAACACCAATTACACCACATGGTGGTTGTATCACCCTCTGCTTTGCACTGCAGAGAATACCTGTACTACAGACAGTATGCTCGTGGCAGCTCCACACACATTACTCCTACCAATGGTCTTTCTACTGGTAAATGAAGGGCTTGGAGGCTGTCTACATGAACTTCTCAGATCTATGTATCAGCAGAAGCTTCATGAGAAAGTCACCGCTTTGTAAAAGCTGGTTGCAAATATAGATTTCTAGTGCTTGGCACAATGGGTGGTGACAAAGGTACCCTTTGGATGAAGATAGTAATGGATGGAGCCATGAGGAGATGAAAGGATCTAGCAAGCCCATTCTGTTCAGAGGCTGTCTGGGATGCTTCTGACAGTAATGACTCGGTAAGCTAACACTCACCAACAGGGGAGAGCTGGCGACTTCACTGTCCCCCTGCCTTCCTGTGTCACACAGATGCAGTATGGGTGCAGGAAGTGAGAATGGTTTTGCTGAGGGAACTATCAGATGCCACCATGCTTGCCTCAGATTAGATGTTTGCAGATGTTATAGATCTGTTCCTGTTTTAGAGGGATAAATAATGCTGCGTTTCAAATGGTTTAAGAGCAGGCAAGTTCCAGAACTCTCATCTTGCAAAGAAAGATATGAGCCCAAAATGAGGAAGTTCCTGTACAACTAACCTATTGGGCATCACACATGCACTTCTTTACAATCCTCTCTGTCATTGCAGACTTGAAAAAAAATGCAGCAGCTGGACAAAATGTGGCTTCATCTGGAAATACTTCCTTTCCATCCTGTAGCTTAAGTTTCATTATGAAACCATTATAGGATCACATTAACCTTTGCTAGGAAAACTGCAGTATTAGCATATTACCTGATGAAGATATCTTCACTGAAACAATTAGACTCATCACTTTTGAAAGTGCAGAGAGGGACAAGTCATGTTTAATACGGCACCTGGCTGTGATTAGGACTCTAGTGTTTAACTGAGCCCTGTAACTGATGGCCTTGACATTGTCTATGGCACAGTTTAATACTCTGGTTATTGCATACTTGACTACAACAACTGACTATGACTCATTCCTGCCTTTATTACCTAAGCAAATAAAAAATTGTTGTTTTAACAATTAATGGCTCTTCCTTAGAAGAGTCTACCAGAGACCAACAGGATGCATAGAACTTTTCACAGGGAAACTTCAGCAACTTACCAAATAGAATGAGTTCTCCATTTCCATCTATCGCTTCATTTCCTCAATATTTCTAGTACTAAATTGTTACAACTGTGTCATGCAGGTCCAGATTACATCATCTGTCCCAGGGAAGAAAAAGATAACATCAGAATAGTGAGGTTTTGGTTTCTCAGAAGGCTACAATGAGTTAAACAGGAGCACTGCTCATGGGAGCAGCGTTCCAGTTTGTACACGCAGAGTGGAGGATGGTGCCACTGAGATGCAGATGGTGAGCTGTGTAAACAAGAAGTTCCTGTTCTGCATCAGCTTGCTGATGTGCCACTTGCAAAAGGGCATCTGCAGGCTGATCATTACCAGTTTGCAGCCCAGAGGGTTCCATCATTCCATCAGCACTGACTGTATAAACAGGGAAAAGGCACTGTACCCAACCAGCCTCCTCTGTTCTTTCAGACCCAGGGAAGCAGGAAACCTACACATTTATCACTCAGAAAGGCACTTTGGTGAGAGAGGAAAATATTACACATAGCCGTAAAAATAGTTATACCTTCTACCTGACAACAACATTATTTCTATGTGATGAATTGCTTAAACCAAATAAAGTTGTGTTCAGAAATGAAACTCGGCTCTCAGGGCTCTTTATTAGATATGTAAGTTCAATCCAACAGGGCTCACAAGCAGCTGTTTAAACATGCACATAGTCTTAATGAAGTCAACTTTGCTCATGTTGTGCTTCAAGTGGTTTTTGCTGGATCCACAGAGGTGTTTAATAGGCCACCTGCAGCCATAGATGCCACACAGAAGCTGTCACCAATTCTGCCACCTGAAGGGAGATGGGTTTGTGCTGTGAACCAGGTTCAAACTGGATTTTCATCAGCTTCAGTGGAGCTACTTCAATTCCAAATATTACGACCAGCATCAGAGAGTTGTGCCTCTTCCCAGAAGTTAAAATGAGCTTAGTTATTGTTTATATATTCTTCACTTGTTCATCTGAAAAAATAACCCAGCGGGCAAAACCAGTGTAATGCTCAAACGACCTGTTTTATTACCATCACTAGTAGTAGACTGTATGACATATGCTGTGCATACTGTATCAATATATTTTTTGCTAGGTTATAATTCTCAATGTAAAACCACACACAGCCAACAGACATTCACAGTGTAGAGTATATTTTAGCCATAGTCTTGAAGATGGCCACTATAGCTGGCTTTATTATATATATGAAATTCCAGGTGCACCTTTTACTCAAGTACCTACTAGTATTTTCAACCTGTATGAGATACCTAGCAGTGATGTTCCAAAACACCTTTTCCAGACTGCTAGTAGTCTATGCAGTTCATTCTTCCTTCTCTTTTCTCTTCCTCTTTTTATCGACGAGAACAGGGACATGATTATATTTACACAACCTCATTTGCCATCTCAGCCGGGGAAAGATTGAGCTCAAGATGAAGATCATGCTTGTGACAGTGTCTGGTTGTTTGACCTGCAAACAGAGGAAATCCAGCCAGTGCAGGATCTGGAGTCCAGTGTTACAGCTTTCCACCAGATAAAGCCTGCTTCAGACAAGCAGAAGCTCTCCCTTGGCTCCATTGGTTATCAGTGGGAACTCCATGGCTCAGTTCAGTTGCCTAATTATGGACATCTGATGCCATCTGAGATTATGGAGAATTTCCCTGCTTTGGCTTTCTGCTGCTGCTTCAGGACAGTGCCATGAGCCATGCCTGTAAGTCCCTGCACTTGCCTGGGATGCCCTAGGAAACTCACCACTGACTTATTTCAAACCTTCTTGCTCTAGAAGAGATGCTGTGTGTAAAGGACCAGAAGATTTTACTATGTTCTCACAAGATAGATGTGCCCAGCATGACACATTTACCACTGTATTAACTGATAACAGAAGTAAGAATGGCTTTTGCTTTGAAAACAAAAATGCTATATCAAAGTGCCCTATTGTTTCTGAGAGTTATTAGTCAAGCTCTGGTTTTAAACCTTGGGGATTAACTGGTTTCTTAAAAACAAGTCTAATGGTCAGATAATCCAAAGAAGCAATACATTCAAAGTAAGTCATTCACAACATCTAAAGAAAGTCCACTTTAAATGTATTGATGAGACTATTTCCTCCAGGCCAGCAAGAGTTTGAGACATTCAGCAGTCCAGAAACAGAGCAGACCACGTAATTTATTTATTTGATCTATGCAAGCTAACATAACTAGGAGTTTAAATAGCAATTTATTCATAAACACCTATTTGTGAGCACCAGAGTCCCCTGAGATATGGCATACTTCTTCAGACATAGGAGGGCAGACAGTTAAAACAATCTGAGAGAAGAGAGGATGCAAACACATGTATTCTTTCACATTATTTTTGCAAAGCAATATAGAAGACACTGAATTAATATTAAAATTATCATTTCTCTGTATGGCACAGTCACTGTCCAATGTTCTGCTCCTGGATGCATGCCTGACCTCTAAAAAGCATTTTGATTTGCTGTACCTCAGTTTCTCCAGTGGAAAATAACCATTCTGATGCTATGAACAAAAAACACTATGTGAATTGTTATTAAGCTAATAATCTATTATCTCTAGTTCTGCTTACAGCCAGTGAGGTTTGTTGGCACGGCAGATTTGTGTGGGTCAGGCAGACATTCTGTTTCCCTGCACAGGCTTGGAATGATAGTTTGCAGAGGTGGGTGTGTGGGTTTGCAATTATGGTGCTGTTGACTCTAATCCATCCGAGAAATGACAGCATGATTTGTACATAGCTCTGGAAAGAGTCCTTGTCAGGCTTGCTACCATCTGGGTGAAGAGTCATTTCTCAAACAGAGCCAATCTCATCAGCTGATCGGGAACACTAACCAGAATAAGCAAAATTTATGAGAGTAAAGCACAAATGGGTAGGTTACTAGTTTCAGGACAAAGAAGCTGGCAATGTAACCTGAAAAGCTACTGGTGACATGCAAGGAGACAGCCGGACATTCCACTGCCTGGTCAAGGTGAAGACAGGTAGGAAGGTGGGCACTTTATTCTATGAAACTAAAACTCAAGCAAAACTGATCTCTGCTTAGATTTGATTACAACCATGAATCTCAGGTTAGGTTTATTGAAGTTCACCGGACATGAGCCAAGTATTGAATGAAATGACCGCTCAGATTTCCAGCGTAACCATGTTAGTCATCCTAGGCCCTAGGATTGAGGATCTATCGTTGCAGAAAGGAAGGTTATGAACCTGAGTGGTATTAACCAGAAACCAGTCCAGCCTAAGATCTGGAAAAGTGCTGCTTTCTGTCCTCTGGTTATATGAAGAGCAGAACAGTGTCAGAATGAAAAAAGGTTTTCTAGCAGAACTGCTTGAAAGTGGAGACCTGTATGATTTTCCTCTGCCTTTCCACAGATTTTGGATATGTGTTCAAGTCTTTGTTAGCATACACTGAAAATTGGAGTGGAATTCTGATTTGTTTTGTTTTGTGGGCATTGTTATGTTGGCATTTCTTTGGCTGCTATCCACTTGCCAAAATTGGAAGTTATAGCAACATTTGCATTTTTTACTCTTGTTTTAAGCCATATTGCTTTTAAACACAGGCTTGCCTTCAAGAATAGGGCTTGAGATCTCATGTGGATTTTTTTTTTTAATTTGATTGAGTGAATTTGACTTCTTATTTTCTCTGATTACGAGAAGAAAAATGGAATATATTATCATTTTAACAGACTCTTCCTAACTACATGTACCTAGCAGAGAAAGGCCCAGAAAGGACCACACGGGTTTTGCTCTATCAGGATTAGAGACACCAGGAGGCAGTCTTCCAGGCATGCTTCATGCAGTGTCTCACCCTGTTTACAGGTATGTCTCAATTCTTTTGTTAACATCTGTCTCTATGTTGACATCTGTGCCTCTAGCAACTGAATAAACAAATTGAGTCAACAGTATCGCCCCTACAGAGATCAGCATGGATCCCACCTCTTCATTGCACCCTGCTGCATTACATGCTATTACCAGCAACAAGAGGGATGCTAACTGTCTCAGGGTAAGGTGCTCCCTTTTTCTCTACAGCTGATGCTCCAAACCTTTTCCAAGTCACATTGCTGAAGCTCCTCATGTGTCCCCAGCAGCCTGCAAGAGGGCTGTTAGGGGCAGTGACTTTCCTGTCAGGGAAGCAGGAAAACAGGGCTAATGTCTTTCCCACTTGCTGCTGCAAAGTCCACCCACAGTCCTACAGAATATGCTGTGCATGTGCTGAGCAGCTACACAACAGTTAAACAAGCACTGCAACTGATGGGCTTCAGAAAGCACTGCTAATCTCTGAAAGACAGCCTGGGGATGATCTAGTGTAGTCAGAAGAAAACACAACAGGATTTTACTGAAATCCTTCTACATCTACAACCTCAGAAGACTGGGGGGGGAATGTACAAAACCCAGTGGCTGCTGCACATGGACAGAGCTTGTCACCTTTCATGTAGGTTGCAACAGAAGGGTTTTCATTTGCTGCTCACATTTTGGGAACACGAGCTCTGCATATTCTGCAGTGGTGCAGATTTCATGAGGGTCAGCTGAACTCAGTTGAGCTGTTTACACATCTGATGTCAAACCATTCTTCCGCACATCACTAGACTTGGCCTTTCAGGAAACTGTTGTCTACTTCATGGAGATCTACTTCATCAACATGGGCTGCCTCTGCCTTTTCTGACTGAACTGTGCAGAGCATCTGTCACAGTGCAGCAGGGTCATTTGTCCAGAATACCACCTATTTATGCTTTTAGATCACTAGATGGCACTCGGGTCAACCTCTACAGCCAACCTCACCAGGACAAGGGCTCTAAAGCATCGCTATAAAATCTTCAAGGCTGATTTTGATGTGAAGGATACTGGATGTTTCTGCTCTGGACTTCATCTGGACCTCCACAAACAAACTAATACTCAGACTGCACTTGCTGTCCTTCCCATCTTTAGTATAACAACACCTTCCCATCTTTAGTATAACAACACCTTCCCTTCACCCCAGAGATGTATGTGCTGAAGCTGTGAATATCATCTGGCTCCATTCACCTTCTGGTTTTCATTTGAGCAGAAATCCATTCTGGTCCTTCCAAACATCCAGCCTGCCTTTTCCTGAACTGTGGCAATGGCTCCAGCAAGCTGCAGGTACATTGTGTTCACCTCTCCAGAGCGCAGCAGCTCTCTTTAGGCTTACTTTGTCATTTCACAACACAGCTACCCACAAGTCAGAAGACTTGCTGGAAAATAAGAATGGGCAGATAAAGAGAAAGAGCTCAGCTCACCTTCTGCTCACCTGTGTTGTGCTTGCTGGATGACTGAGCAGGCAGTCCTAGCATGCTGTGTTCACTCGGCCTCACTATGTCATGCTTTATCCAGCTCCCAGAGGCAGTGATAACACACTGAGAAACACACCCTGTGGTTTGTGGGCTATGACTAACTGATCTTAAAGAACAGTCCTGTCTTTCCTCCGCCCAGCCACATTCCATCCCTACTGTCTGTCTGGTGTGCTAGCACCATGTTCTCCACACCTGCAACCCCATTTCTGTGCACACAGGATCAAGAAAGCTCTCCAATGCTATATCTGAGCTTCCCCTCAGCATTCCACTCCCACCCCCTCCGCAGAGTTGTGCTGGTGCTTCCCAACACCAGACGATAAACTGCAACACTGGCGTATAGTGGTGTAAATGGCATGACAGGACAGGAGACACGAACCTAAAGTCTCCCCTGATGACCACAGCAGTCTGCAGCAGCCTAATTGTCTCCAGTACTTGAGGTCTTTACCTCCTGGAATTAATTGATAAAGAAGTATCCCTTGCAGGGTAAAACCTCTGACCGTATATCGACCTCTGTTTTAGTTTCCATCATCTGTGAGGACAACAGCACTGCTCTGGAAGGCAGTTTGCCAAAGGTTGTGTCCTGCAGAACAGAGTTCATCCTCTGGGACCACCACCATCCAGCCAGTCCTTTATCCTCAGCTAGAATCCCTTTGCTGTGTAGCCTGAGAGTCCTGGTAACCTTGAGGCTTTTCATCCATGCCCACAAAGCCAGGGTTGGCTGTCATTCATGCAATGTAAATTAATGCAAATTCAGATTTCTTTCTTTGATTCCTGTTTTCTCTGGGGCTGCTCCATGTATATAGGCTTGCTTTAGCAAAGACAGAATAAGGTGTAAATCTCAACTTCTTTCGGAGCCCTTCCTGCCTTTTCTTACTTTTTAACACTTTTCTGGCATTTCTGTACTACCTAGCTATTACTTTTGCAGAGCCCATCTCCCTTCAACTCTGAATTGTTTCACCTTT
The DNA here is from genome assembly GCA_002631895.1 of Agapornis roseicollis. Lineage (NCBI taxonomy): Eukaryota > Metazoa > Chordata > Aves > Psittaciformes > Psittacidae > Agapornis > Agapornis roseicollis. The sequence continues at coordinate 76,344 of NDXB01007652.1, read as the reverse complement.
TCTTATGGCTCCCTTTCTCAAGTAATTGTTTTGCCTTTTCTAATTAATCTCCCTGCAATACTGAGGTGCTAGTAAAATCAGAGGGAGAAAGGATTTTGTGGTACCCACAAATTGCTTGAAAGCTAACAACCTTGCTAAAGCAGATTTAAGAGACATTAGGTACAAGCTTGCTCTGTGTGCAAACCTTGACTCAGCACATATGCAAACAGGCTCCAAAAATAGATTGCACTTTCCCAATTCACATGTGATGCATGTGCCGTATTTCTGCACTGTGGTTTCCAAAAATAGCATTCACACACGATTGGTTGGTCTAAATCTGTGTTTAGCTGCACGCTTTTTCAACACAGGCATCAAAGCACTGGGCTACACAGCCTTATCATAGAGGGATTTTTATCATGGGCACCTCTCCCTCTATTCACAAAAATTAGGGTTATGTCTCCTCCCCTCTGCAATTGCTTCACATCCCTGTGGCAACTGCACAAATGCCTCACGTGTAGAACTGACATGAGGTATCGGCTGAAATGTATTTTTAGCTTGTTTCCATGTTCTTTAGCAGCTGGAAGCAAAGAGGTAACCCGTTACCTAGAAGCTAACCAATTCCCCTGGAACACCAGCAAGGGCTCTGAAGAGCAGTAACCCAGAAACTGCAGTCTGACATGCAGAGGTTGTTTGCACACATATCTGAACAAAGAGCTGGGTTAGAAACTGAATGAAAGGCTTTTCTTCTGTACTTCGGGGGAGCAAGTGAGTTTCTGGGTTATGTGCAGACATCTGACAAAGAGAAACTGGGAACCAGGGCTGAACATGTAAAGCACTGGTCTGGTTAGAGGGATTGTTTCTTTTTTGGAATAAGCATTTTTTTGTGGAATAAAATAGGGAGCTGGAGAACAACAGCTAGGCCACTGTCTTAAGGATGACCCTAAATCCATGTCCCAGTGCTAGCATATTTGCATGGTTCAGCTAGAGGCTGTGCAATTCCAGGGCATTACAGATTAAAGGGAATGCCTCACAGGTTTCCACCCACACTTCAAATGTATCTCAGGATACAGGACAAAGGATAATGGGTTAAAACTTAAACAGGAGATATTTAAGTTAGATATAAGGAAGAAGTTCTTTACTGTGAGGGTGGTGAGGCGCTGGAATGGGTTGCCCAAGGAACGGGTAAATGCTCCATCCCTGGCAGTGTTCAAGGCCAGACTGGACAGAACCTTGGGTGACATGGTCTAGGGTGAGGTATCCCTGCCCATGTCTGGGGTATTGGAACTGGATGATCTTAAGGTCCTTTCCAACCCTAGCTATTCTGTGATTCTGTGATTCTATGATTCTATGATTCTATGATTTGAATACACCCCAACATGTACAAGATCAATCCCATCTTGTCAAGCTTTGTGTCAGAGCATGTGTTGCCCTTCTTCCTGCAACTACCAAAAGCAACTGCCTCACCTGCTATCTATCAGTAGGTCAGCAGAAACATGACAAGCATCCATAGCTGGTTTCCGACCCAGCAGGTACTACTATATGATTCAATAATGCATGGATCCCATATCAGTGGTCATTAATTGTGCAGCCACAACCTGAGGTGAAAAGGACAGAGGTGATATGTGTTGTATCAGTTAGCATATATGGTCTTCAAATGCCACAGTAAGAAGGACAGATATTGATACTACTACAGTAAAGTACACTTGATTATCTAAACTTGCCTCCCATCAGGCAGATAACACTGATATGGCCTTCAAGTGTGAGGAAAGGAATTTAACTCACAGGAAATCCAGTAGCTCAAAACAGCCTGGGCGAACCTCATTTGGGGCCAGCACTGCAAGTTGCCAAGTACTTACTGACAGCATAGCACACCTCCCTTTCCCTTATCTAAATAAGCTACTACTACCACTACTTCACTTATCAAGTGCTGCTTTACGCTTCTTGAACTCAAACAGCTTTACTCCTAAATACACAGGCATACAAATGTGCTGGCATGACTCAGAGCTGGTATCATTGGTGGGTTTTTTTCTCATGTAGCAGGAATGTTTAAAGATAAAAATTAATGCAGCTATTCTGGGGGTAGAGAAAGAAGTCAAGGAAGTGGCAACTCCGGTCACATTAACTGTGGGTGTCTTTGCTGACTCATCACAGGCTGTGACCAAGGGTCATTCATCTCTTCTTCAGCACATGGTGGACATGATTAACTCTTACAGACACTTAGGAAAATTCTCGAGGTTTTACAGCTTTGTCTCTGTTCAGTCATCTTCACTGCAACACCAACATCTAACACAACATTGTTTCCCAGGAAAATAGTGAATTATTCCTATTCCTCCTGTCCCAACCCAGTGATTGCCATCAGTCTTAGAGCTTCCTATAAACCAGTGCTTCAGAGAAACAGCGTTACAAACTTCTGATATCTAGTTTGCAGTGGAACAGTGCAACAGCAACATGGGACTGCTGACTGGGCGTGGATCATGAAGGGTATCTGAAAGGATATGCCCAAGATGGAGACTCTACACCATTTCAGTCCTATTCTGCCTTGAACAAAGCAGATTCATCTATTCATGAAACACCTCCGCTGTTCAGCAGTGCAGACTGAGCCAACCCTGCTGAGCTGGCACAGACTGGAGGGTGAAGCAGCACAAAAGAGTTGGTGTGTGACAGACAGGCTGTCTCCTCCACTCCTGGGTCACTACATAGTGCTGGGATGTCAGCATGCAGATGTGGGTGGGTGTGTGAGCATGCTCATGATTGCCAGTCCTGCTGAGGAAAGACAACCTGGTATATGCATAGCTCTGAATAAATTCCCTGCTAACCTCACAGCCATCTGCCATGGCAGTTGTACCTTCAAAACCTGACAACCAGCTCAGTGGCCAAGAGCACGAACCAGCATTAGTGGCTTCTCAGAGTCTGAGGTATGGTGCCAAAGTAACTTGAAGTCAGGCACTTCTACTGGGGGCTTTCAAATGATGGTTCTTTGCCTGGTGGGATAATAAGGAGGATGTAAGGAATCTGCAATGAAATGCAAACCGAGGCAAAACTCCTCTGGCTTGGTTACAAACACAAGTCTCTGGTTAGGTTCACAAAAGTTCACAGGTCTCCTGGTAAACTTGAGATGGGACTTTGTGAACAGAAGCTGAATGCTAGGTAGCTTAGACCCATCAAGCAATGCAGTGGAGTAAAGTTATGAGTGAGAAGGCAACAAATAAAGGGGCAGTTTCAAAGAAGAGGAGGTGATTCTCCATGTGGGAGAGCTGAGCTGTGGGACTCCTTGCTGCAGCATGTAGTGGATAGTAATTGTTTACAAGGGTTCAGCAGGCAGCGGGACAAATTCATGGAAAATAAATCCCTTTGAGGTTTATGATTGAAATGAATACCAGCAGCTTGTGAAGCTCCTGGATGTTTCATCATTCAGGGAAAGGACTGAGCAAGGACTGTGAAAATAACAGAGCCATTCCTTGCCCAGAACCCATAGTGCATACCAGGATTCAAATGTGCAGAAATATTCATGAGCTCAAATTCTACTGAAACAAAGCAGTTTAGGTTCCTAAATGCCCTTGTAATTCTGGGGAAGGGTGGCTTACCATGTCTTCCCATGACATTCACACAAGAAGCTGATTGAGGAGGTGCTCTGCACATGTCTGTGGCCTATAGACTCAGTTCTCAAAGGTACGGATGAGCTATTACAGCTCAAGGAACCATTGCACACAGGTTGAAGAGCAGGAATTGTTCTCTTGGGCAGCACTGTCTTCAGGAGGCAGTATAGAAGAGACACTGGGTTAAGCATCAATGAAAGAGTTTCGATACATTGTCTGTCATATTTGTGAGGGTATCAGAGCATGATATGGGCAAATACTGTGTTAAGCTGCTGTGTGGTAGCTTATGAAGCCACCATAGCTCACTGGCAAATCTGAGACTGTCTTCCCTTGCAGACGAATGTTCCCCCACATCAACTAGTTTGACTGACATAGTGGAGCAGTGCCAGCTTACACCAGCAGTACATCTGCTCCCACATCTTTACATAACTGTTCCTGACTTTTTCCTTTTTCTTTTTTTTTTAATTTTTTATTTTTTTCTCCCCACAGGTGAAAAGAAGCTGTGATTTTGCTGGATTCATTTCAGAAATGACACTGAAATTGATGATATCACGATGATTACTACTAAATATTTGCTACTGTTTATATTTTTTAAGTCCTTCAAACTGTTCTTTATATTGCTTTCAGAGCTGGGCTGTTTAACTCATTCCCAACATGAAAGCCAAGGAAAATAGCTTTATGAAAACATTAAATGTTCTGCAAGACTTGGACCAAACCTGACTTACAGTCAGTCTAGATGATCTAATAATACACAGATCAGGTTCATGCAACAGTGAGCAATCTGACGGTCAGACCAATGCTGTTTCAGGAAAGGGGAAAGTCATGAGGCAAGCAAAAGGATGCTCTGTGCAAATAAAACACTTCACAGTGAGTATGTATTTGCAAAAACATTTTTCATATTCAACAGTAATGTTTTTCTGCTTTAAAACATTACCTATTGCAAATGCTCGGCTCGTTTACTGTAGGCACTGTGTTGACACTACCCTAGAGAAAATAACAATGGTTTGGCAGCCTGCATAGCCTTTTAAAAATAGACTGTGAAACCCCTGAGAAAACATCAAGCTCTAAAAATAAGGATGGAGATGAGGGAGGGGAAAATGGAAAAAAAAAAAAAAAAAGAATTAAAAAACCCACTTTTTTTCCTGATGGTGAAGCTCAGGGTCAGCTGCACAACCTGGGTTCCTTCAAGGACACGCAATGAATCCACTGCAGTGCTACGCAACGAATAAAAGGTTCCTCTCTGATTCCCTCCTGTGCCACACTGGTTCCCCAATGAGGGAAGAAGGAATAAAAAGGCAGGATTTTAACAGATTTCAGCAGGTGCAATCTGGGGATTCTCTCCTTTGATGTGCTCGCCAAGCATCTCAGAGTGGCGTGAATCTATCTTTACTTCTCCCATAGTCCTCTCCCTCCACACACACCCCTGCCCCTGCTAATGCTTCTTCACACAAAAAGGGATTTTATGAGCACATCCTTGCTGCACTGGCACAGAGACAGACCTCAGGAGGCTGAGAAAATCATTGTAATAACCCAAACAATTTTAAGCAAGCGTCCCAGATTCTTGACTGTTTGTGATGCAGGAAGCTGGACATCCCATTTTCAATTTGCATGTCAAGCATTAGGATAAGGCACAAGGCTTCTTCAGGATTTTAGACCCCATGTTGACCCACCACGATGGTAATTTTTAGTATCATTCTGTAATATCTGTGAAATAAAACTGGAGCCCTCCGGTGGCCAAAACTGCACCAGTAACCTTGCTGGAGGCTAACTGGAGATGATCTCCAGGTTAGCTGACCTACTTTACTTTGGCACAACAAACGGTATAGAAAGGTCTTGACTGCTCAAGTCGGTGGGATGTATTGGGGCAGGGAGCAGGAAGTACAGACAGATGTGTGGACTTTGGATTCACATGGGTTAAAATCCTAGCACATCTGTCAAATCTGAGATTTGCCTGCAGATTAGCCTTGGCCAGATTTCATTCTCGTTACTAATTGAGAAGACACCAGTGGAAAAGGTGAGCCATTTAAAACAGCCATGGTCACTTGTTAGGGATAATCTGATCCATCTCTCAAGAGACTTGCAGAGGGGACAAAACCTAACCTGAGTTCTTGTTAAGACTGCAACAGAAAGGCAAGCTGGTACAGGGCAGGTTGTACACCCCCAGAAAAGACACTTTGTCACCTTTTCTGAGAATAGTTATGAGCCTTCAGGGAGTTACCTTCCTTTACAAAAGCCACAACATTCAGCCAGATGAGGTTTTTCCTGCACTTGTGGCAGCTTCTTTACAAACAACTGCTCACTGTAGATGTTTTGTTTACTTGAGCACTTACTAAATGTACTTGTCTTTTCTCAAATACAGTGTGACATTTACCAAGGAGTGGACTTTGCAGAAGTTGGGCCTAGTGTGCTTGCCACTCTGGGTCACAGGGTCTCCTACTGATGGCTCCTGAAGGTGTGTGTCATGGTTTAAGCAGAACCCAGGACAGTCTGACAGCTGTTTGTTTATGGGATTGCCTTGTTTCTGAGATCAGACGGTGTCTGATGCAAAAGAAAGGTTTTCTTGCCTATGGTTTCCTTCCTTGAACTTTGATTACCCTAGTTTTATTTTTTTTTTCCCAGATCCATAAGAAAATTAAGTTACCTCTGAAGCTACGGAAGTGTCATGCAGCCTCCCAACCTCCTGTGATCACTGTTGCGCTCCTCACAGCGTGGGGACTCTGAGCAGCAAATCCAGGAACCTCTGGGGTTTTCCAGCTAAAGGATGTCATGGCAGTGTCCTCTCTCACAGGCTGCTAGTCTGCAGGCATACGTAAACCTCAACCATGCTCCAGCTCTCATTGCTCCTTGGAGAAACACTACAGGGGAACAGGAAGCTTCACCAAGCCTGAAGCAAGCTCTCCCGAGGGAAAAACCAGTTCTTCATCTTCATCTGTATTACCCAACCCTGCAGAGGACAGGGTGACTTCACCTCCTGAGCACATTGAGTGCCATTTACTTATGTCTCTTCTTGAGGCTTATTGCCTCCAACATAACTTCGTTTCAGCAAAAATACCCCAAACTCTTGAAGCTGAAAAACATTTAAGCAATTCACTTAGTCACTTGTCTCACTTTGCAGCAGTGCCACCCTTCTCCAGAGATACACAGGCACATGCAGTTCCACACAAAGCTCCAGCCCACCCTTTCCCTGCCCACTAATAGGTGCCATTCTGCAGAACTTCTGGTCAAAAGGATGATATTCCCAGCCAGCACAGTGGACTGGCACGGTTGGGCACCAGAGGTTAACCTTTCAGCCCATGTTAAGGCCTTCTCTCATGGATTTTCAAAATCAAGCTTACTGCATAGATGCAAAAACCAAACATAAGACTCATGAGGTGAATTATTTCTAAGAAGCCTCACTATACTTAAATATGTCATGTAACCAAGGGGAAAACAGTGGAAAATAATGGAAAAAACCTATACAGTTTTGCTGAGTTAAGAAGCCTGGTAGGACTCTTTGCAAGTGAAATCCCAAACCATAAGAAGGTTGGTAAGACTCATCTATCCATTCTTTGCTCCTCCTCTGCCACAGAGGCCCTTGGTCAAGATGAATAAAATGATCTTTGCCTTTGCCACAAACAATCAGCAGAATGAAAGGGGAGCCTGCACTTGGAAGAATTCAAGGAAGTATTTGGGACAGTTTTTATGACAAAAGGAGATGAACCAGGTGGGGAAGAAGAGGGAAAGATGGAAGAAATTTTGGATATTACAAATGCATAGCTGGAGAAACTTCCTGGGGTGAAAAAGCACCACAAATGGCTAGGATGAAAAATGTTCAGATGTGCTACATCCTGCTTTGAGATCAAAAAGGCAGTGAGGATAAATGAATATAATTTAACCAAGAAAGCAATTAAAGTGTCTTCAAAGACCTTAAAACAAGCTGTCTCACTGCAAACTGGAATTATTTCTATTCTATAAGGTACTATTTACTACACTCTAAGACAATCAGTTACTGTTTCCAAAAGAACAGCTTGTTCACCATGCATAGAGCCAAAGTCAATCCAATTTAGTGACTTGTAGTACGTGAGCTCTAGAGACTTCTGGATGCATTATTCAACACTGATATACAGCCCTTGGAAGAGCAGAAACAAGTCCTTATGCCAGCAACATACAGATGATGTTCAGGTGGGCAGGTACAACAGATAGGCAATCACTAAGGAAATGACATCCACAGGACCAAGAGAAAAGCAGCACCTGCCTGACCTTGTCTGTGCACAGCCTTTCAGCATGGACTCCTCTAGATGCAACCATGGCCAGTACTTGTGACAGAAGTTGCCTCCAGTCTCTAGAGGGAATTGTTTGGAAACTTTCTTCCTTGTGCATTTCCCTTTCATGCCACTGCAGTCTTTAAAGGGAAGACAAGGACTGAAAAGACAGCTCTAGAATGAATCCTAGGCATAAGTCCCACATATGTTAGATGAGACCACTGGAGAGTAACTTGACTGAGACCAAGCTCTGCCATGGGCCTTAAGAGGACAGGTTTCATGTGCCCTTAAAAAAATTCTTTGATTAGTAGTAAAGAACTTTGTGTTTCTCTAATTAACAGCTTTTGTCAGCTTAACTATCCCTAAAAGACAGTTCATACAATGACAAGATAACAACCTTTGTTGCAGTCTTCCTGGTAGAAATGAGACACTACACAGGGCATGTTACTAGAGACCAGGGAGGAATCAGTTTCCCACATCGACCCTGACACAAATGTTGGTGGTGACACTGTCAAATTCAGCAGCAGCTCTGCTGATACATTTGGTGTAGCCTGGTTTGGCCAAGGTAAGAAAAAGCTTTGATCCCTACTTGGCATGACTTATGAAGTAAAACACTAGCTTGTGTTAGCTCCTTGAGAACTTCTTCACATCTTTAGATTCTTCACTGTTTAAAACAGTTTGTGTTTTCTGGAGTAAAACATCCCTGGATCACTACATGAGGCTATGATTACTATGTTATCCCTAGCACACCTCAGAAGTGAGCTCTGACTGAGTTTGGTGGATTTGTTCTACTCTCTCTTGCTATACAAGTAATGTTAACTGGAATCAGGTCCACTTACCTGGTTTGCATCAGCTATCTAGTGAGCAGAAAAATCTAGAATGTCCCATGAGCCCCTTCTCTAAACCTCTAGATATGTCCTTGTCTCTCCCATACCACCTTAGTTTTTCCAGGTTCTCACAATAGGATGTGGCTGCTCCTTCAGTAAGACATCAGTCCTATCCCATGGGAATCAGCCACTTTCTGACACTAGGAAAGCTACAGCTTTTAGACACAAGGAGCTCATCAGCCCAGTTTGCTATCAGTCACTGATTCAATTGGTATACACGTGATTCTATTCACTTAACTCCCACTGTAACCTGAAGAAAAGATTTTAGATGTGCCTAAATATCTATTACCTCTATTCCCTCCGAATACATTTCCTTCTCTGAGCAATTTATTTCCAAGGAGGCTGAGGTTATGGAGCCGTCTCTCACACACTGAGAAACGGTTTGGGTATCCCCTAGTGGCAGTAAATAGAATTTTACTGTACCAGCTCAACCTTTCTCATATTGGCATACATCCTTCCCTGATTATTCATTTTCTGCTTTCCTGTGGTCCCTAGCATCCCCAGTCATGGGCCACAGTACCAAATTCTGACTAAGTTCATTTGTAGTGCAGAACAGGAAAAGCGTCTCTCTAGACACTAGGTGTGTTAAGACACGAAGGGTCTGATTGTTTTGTACTCTCTGAGTATGAGCGTGGGCCATACTTGTGTTCGTGGCTTTTAGGAAGAATGTTTGTATTCAAGCAAAGACTTGTCAAATATCATAACAAGGTATCTGTTGCCACTGACCTAGAAAAAAGTTGTAGGTCCACCACAGTGGCTGGTGTCAGATTAGGGCTTTCGTCCATGCAGCCATCATTCATAGCTAAGAGGAGTAAAGACTTCAGTGTCAAGGAAGAAGAACAGAACCTGCTGCAAAATATCTAGGCTACAAATCTGTCTATAAGGAAAGTTCCTGCATTTCCTTATCCATAGAGAGCTTTCTTTCAGTCACCCGAAAACATATGCTTTACTGTTGGCAAGGTCAGTTCTATAATTACCCAAGTTCCAGAGGGTGAGTGGAAAAGGATAACCTTTCTTTAGCTTTTTTTTTTTTTTTCCATTGCATCATTCTATAACTTTTAAATTGGAACAGTACCCCTGCTATCAAATTCGATGCGAGATTTTATACAATTTTTTTATGAGACTCATTATCTTGGGAATACATCTGCCATCAGTTTTAAAGCCAGACAGGATTGCCATGATCATGTAAGGTATTTTAATTAGAATAGGGAAAGGAATAGTGGAAGCTCAACCTACTGGTAAAGCAGCCCTGTAATGCAACTAACTCTTCTCCAACAGTCACCCTTGCACCTTTCCTGTTCTGTAAATCCACAAGTTAAATTACTCTAAAAGGACAACCTCAGCAGGCAGACACCTCACACTTCCATCAGCGATGGCTTGACACCCCACACCAGTGAGGCAAAGGACCCACCTTTTACCAACCACCAAAGGACCCACCTTTTACCAGTTACTAAAGGAGAAGCAAATATAGATCAAACCTAAACTCACAAACACGGTCATGTCAACTTCCTTTTCTCACTTCAGGAGTTTTGAAACAGCTGTGCCCCATAAGGACGGATGCATGGGCAGCTCCATAGACACTGTCTAATTCATGAACAGCTGGGAAAAGGAAGTAAGAAAGCAGACAGCTACTTAGACTGTGCTAAAAAAGGGAGAAAGAAAAATCTAGAGTGTCCTAGGGGCAGAGCCTGTAGGGATAAGTATTTACACATCTGAAATAGCGCTGCAGAGGAAAAGGATGAAAGGGGAAAAAAAAAAAAAAA
>NDXB01007652.1:28987-56234 GCA_002631895.1 Agapornis roseicollis | reverse complement strand
GTTTAAAAAGGGGTGAAAAAAAAAAAAAAACACACCAAAACAAAACAAAAATTGCACAACTGCAACTAGGAGAGAGCAGTGAGAACATGTGAGATGTTTTTATTTCTTATTATCCTACTAGGATTTGATTGGCAGTAAATTAAACTGATTTTCCAAGTTGAGTTTGTTTTGCCCATGATGGTAATTGGTGAGTGATCTCTCCCTGTGCTTGTCTCAACTCAGGAGCCTTTAATTATATTTTTGTTCTCCCATGTCCAGCTGAGGAGCGGACTGATGAAGCAGTTTTGGTGGGCACCTGCTGTCTGGCCAGGGACAATCCACCACAGACACATGCTTAGGATGTGATATTAAATTAATCATTTTAGGATTCCTGAGTCCTAAACAAAATTCTGAGGTCCAGACTTAATTTAATTGTGTGAGTAGTTGAGAGGGCTAGTCATGAGCTTAAAGAAGTTAAACATGTACCTGCCTAAATGTCATGAATAGCTCCAGCCTTGCATTGCAAAGAGTTTATACTGTTTATAGTTTTACACAGTATTTTCTACCAAGACAGTTCCATTTCCCACTCAGTACAAGAGTGTGAAAACAGCTTAGTGCAGTATGAAGACCATACACTTTCTAGTCCTTGTGCTCCCTCAATTCCTGCTACTGCTTGACAATGACTCAGGTATCCAGAAGAAGGAAAGAGCAAGAACTGGCTATAAAAAGAGTGTACCAGTGAGAAACACCTAAGCCAGAAGGTTGGCTGCAACTTTGCCAAAGCCAACAGGAGGAGAACGAAATCAGCAGGAGAAACATCAGAGACTAGAGAAGCCTACAAAATGAACAAGGTTTGTCAAGAGCTCTGTCTAGATTCAGAAAGGAGAAAATACCAGTGGTATATAAAATATATAAATATGCATGCTTACATATATATAAACTCATTCACAGTCACACAGAAGCTACATATTTAAGCAGACTGTAGATATCTAGAGATGTGTAAAATATTACAAAAATTTGTAAAATGTATTCGCTTTTCATAAAGTTTTCTAAGAATAAGACAGCTCTGCCAACAAGATGTATGATCTGCTTGCTTTGAGTTCACCAAAGCTGTGAGAAATCCGATTTGCAGGCTAAATCTGTGCTGATCTTCAGAGCAATATTCCCTCACTGAAGTTTCTTTAATGTAAGCTTTTCCCTGCAGATTTTTGTGCTGAAGAGGGAAGTTTCCAATCCAAGGATTATGAAGCCTGAACAAGCTGGTAGACATAAAAAAGCTAGCTCATAGTTTTAAAAAATGCAGAGCAACAATGGTTACTAGTGATTGCTTGGAGTTTGATAAGTCAAAGACCCCATCAAACAAAGGCAGAGACAGATGTCTGCAACAGCTGCATTAATTGAACCTATGACAAATCACAGTGGGATTTGTTGGTCTGATTCTACTTTTAGTTTAATACTGATGTATCTGATATGGATCTTCCCCAAAGTCAGTAAAGATGTTTCCCTGAAAAAAATAGAGGAAAAGAGTCTCCATATTTGATATCTAGGATCTCCTTTTAGCCATAGTGTACATTAGTAATCCAGCAACTGTTTAGATATTGTAAATTATATTTCTTTAATAACTCAATTCTGTCAGAAGCCGCCAACACCCTATGGCAGTGAAGGTCGTACATCTGAGTTTTATCTTGTCAAATACCTCCATGGCCCACAGGATGGCACTGTGCCACCCCACAAACTCGCTACAAGCTTTTTGGTGGCTTTTCCTGACAGCAGCAGTCAGTATAAGGCAGGCTTTTTCACATCACAGGTTTTTTCTTCTGAATTTTCAGGCTTTCCAGAATTCAGCATAATTCCACAGATTCTCCCATGCCGGCACACCAGCTGATCTTGTGTGTCTTTGCTAAGAAAGATCACCATCTGCTTTCTGTGGGCATCTTGCTTCAATAAACAACAGTAAGCTAATCCCAGAAAAGGGTTACCCTGGTAGCTACACAGCAACCTCCAGAACAACTGCTTCTTTTTCCTGCCAATAAACTGTATTGGATAAGCCTGAAAGTAATTAATAACAGTGTATCCTGGGCTGCATCAAAAGGAGTGTGACCAGCAGGTCAAAGGAGGTGATCCTGCCCCTCTACTCTGCTCTCATGAGACCTCACCTGGAGTATTGTGTGCAGTTCTGGTGTCCTCAACATAAAAAGGACATGGAGCTGTTGGAACAAGTCCACAGGAGGCCACGAGGATAATCAGGGGACTGAAGCATCTCCTATACGAAGACAGGCTGAGAGAGTTGGGGCTGTTCAGCCTGGGGAAGAGAAGGCTGCGTGGAGACCTCATAGCAGCCTTCCAGTATCTGAAGGGGGCCTATAGGAATGCTGGGGAGGGACTCTTCATTAGGGGCTGTAACGACAGGACAAGGGGTAATGGGTTCAAATGTAAACAGGGGAAGCTCAGGTTAGATGTAAGTAAGAAGCTCTTTACTGTGAGGGTGGTGAGGCACTGGAACAGGTTGCCCATGAAATGGTGAATGCTCCATCCCTGGCGGTGCTCAAGGCCAGGTTGGACAGAGCCTTGGGTGACATGGTTTAGTGTGAGGTGTCCCTGCCCATGGCAGGGGAGTTGGAACTTGGTGATCTTAAGGTCCTTTCCAACCCTAACTATTCTGTGAGTCTATGATTCTATATTCAAAGTACTGTACAAAACAAATTCAGTTAACAATCTTGCTAATTATCACATAATTTTACTTAAGATCATTGTAAAAGCCTGGAATTCGTGTGGCCTACAGCTATCCAGCATGGACTGGAGGGTGCTCAAGCCTTTACACACACATGCATGGACACGCTTGGCACATACGCTGCAGCTCAACTGATACAGCACCCACAGAGTTTCACGATCTTCACCCATTTACGGGTCAAAGATGGAGACAAACCACAGACATTAAAATTTGGATTCTGGATCAGATTTCAAAGCCTTCTCATCAGTGTTTGAAGATCCTATGACACAGAGTTTAAATTTTTCCTTTGACTCACAAAGCATCCCTTCAAGAAAAATATTCTGGGAAAACTGTAGAGTCACTTACTTTAAATTAAAATTCAACAAGGTATGCTTGTCTTTATTAAAAAATTTGAAAGGGGTCACCAAGGTCATTTATTTCAGCCTAAAGTATCTGAGCTGGTGAAGTAACTTGAGTTTTACTCAAGTTGAGCCTAACCTTCTGTATCAGCTTTAACTTCATCTGCTTGTCCTTGTTAAAGCCTTATCTGTCTCATCTTCACTGCCTGCTTAAATGCTTCTTTTTCAATATGGATATACCCAGGGAGGCAGCATACAAAAGCACAACAAAATATTAGAGCTGGGTCTCCAGCAGAGGCAAAAAGAAAAGTTGCCAAGGACAACAGGCTGTCAGGGACAGCAAAACAGCCATGGTCCTGCCCTCTGCTCTGGTTATACCCGAGCCTTGGGAAGCAGGATTGCAGCTGCTGATAAGTGTGGAAAGGGGCTTGGGATGAGGAAACTCCTGCCATGGCTGTGGCAATGGTAATAGACACCTCTGCTCCTTACCTCTCCCCTCCTCTCAAGGGTGCCCATGGCCCCTCTGTCTCAGCTCTCCTTTCTCCCTGTTCCTCCCAAAGGTTTAACTCTGGCCCCATATATGCACCAGTACTTGATTTTGCCTTCACAGCTGAGACACATTAATAAACTGAAAGCAACCATATCAATATATAGGAAAGTTGCCATGCTTTGATGAAGTCATGGATTTAAAGGAAAGCACTGTGAGGGGAGGTATTGGTCTGGTGGACTCCACGTGTAGAAGTGTGAATGGAGGTGATATGGTGCAGGTCATATACTCAAGGGATCACCAGAGCAACCATCACCTGGACACAAGGAGTGTGAGCAAAACCAGCAATGTAAATACATGCAGAAAGTTAATTTACAGCTCAACAGTCCCTAAGAAGTGGGTAATTTGAGTTCAAAGGATCCTTTGTTCCTGTCACTCTTCAACTGTCAAGTACTAATCCAGTTTAGAGCAAGACACAGGAGTTTCAAACATGCTTGCTATTGGTCCAACTCTGTTTCACTAAGATCACTAGAAAAAAATTCCCAACAGCCATGGTGTGTTTAAGTATTAACAGGCATTTTTTTAAATGTTATCTTCTATCAAAGTTCTGGAAGATATTTATGGTATCTTAAGAGTGCCTGACTTGTTAGTTAAGTATGTATATTCCCATTGGAGTCACCTGAAGACCTACTAGTCAGATTTACAACTATTGGTGGAAAGAAGTGTATGGGCACAGGGAAATATTATCGGAGACAATGTCACCGAATAAGTAAAGAAGGTCAACATCTCATTTATCCTATTTCCAGCTGTGAAAATCATGATACCCTTTATAGTAGTTACAACCATGTGAAACCAGAAAGAGGCTTACAGAGAAGCTAACTGAAGGTCCCACAAGTAATCAGCTGCCCCAGCTGAAAACCAGCCCTGCCTCATACCATCTGCTTGTGATTCCCTGTGGGAAAAAGGATAATCTGCATTATCTGGAGAAAAATGAGTTTACCAATGATCACACTGATTGTTCCTATAGACCCTTATTACTGATAAACACCCAACTGCATGCTGAGGAGAAAAGGACTTTCTTTCCCTTCTACAGTTGTGGAAATTGAGGCATAGGGAAAAACGAAATGTCAGATCCAGACCCGGAATGTGCCTGTGAGTACCAGTCTGTCTCCAGACAGTTCAAACTCAAAAACATTCAAATGGGAACTTCTGTTATGCTTCAAAACACTGAATTTTCCATAACAGGTCTCATTTCCTAACCATATGGAAAACTGACCAGCTGAAAAACTGGACTTCTAAAACACCCTCCACCACCCTGCCTAGCTGGCATCAGAAGAAAACTGTGCTGATGCATGAATACCAGCTGAGAATTTGGCTCCATTTGGCTGAAACTGAGTCTCTACATCAGTGAGGTGTTAAAATATTTCGGCCATCAAGAAAACTCTTCATGCACCATGCACCATGCACCACGCACCACGCACAACTCTTCATGCACAAAGCCATGACAACAGGCCCTCTCCAAAAATGTGAATCAGGCACCTAAATACACTATAGGACAAGAAGGAATTTGAAAGAGGATTCATCTGGGCCTTTTCACATATGCTTGTTTCTGAATCACCAATATATGACTAAATATAAACCACGAAGAGCCATGATTGCTATTCTATGTATCCTCGTGTTCCTCTGAAAAGCCATAAATGAACAACAACTAGCAAAGCTTTTAAGAGGATTAGTTCCTAACAATGCCAGTGAAAATCTGTAAAAAAAAAATGATCTTGCCAGATTCAAAGTGCAGATTAGACTGCTCAGTACCAGTGAGCTGCTGGCATCCAAATCACCTTCGTGCTTGGAGAGCTAATACAAATATATGAGAGAGATGGTGAACTCCTCCCATCTTCAGCATTTTTTTATCTTCCCTGATAGCAATTCAAGGGGTGAAAAAAAAACAAACCTGCATAAATTTACTTCTTTTGGACTAGAGAAGCTGATGTCAGCTTCTTATCTCCACGGCACATTCAACTGGCTTTCAATTTACCTTGCAGTAATTTAAGCTCTGGGCTTTGTCAGACAGAATATTTTGCACAAGAATATTTATAAGAATATTTATAAGGCAGCCTGTAAGAGATCAGAGAGTCACAAATAAGGGGGTTGCACTGAATATTTTGGGTCTGGGCCTGAAAAAAAAAAACAGAAATCAGATCAGCATGGCCAAAGCACTGGCCCAAAGCCAACACAGAGCTAGGTAACAGCAGGATTTCCTAGCATTTGGATATACCATTAGTATCATGTACAGGGCCAAATGTTTTTCTGAGTTGGTTTGATCCTCCGCATCCGTATGTCAGTTACTACTGACATTACTGACATACTACTGACAGTAATACCACACAGTGTCTTAGGGAGCAGGGGTCCCCATCTGTGCCTGACATTATATAGGTATTAGTTAAGACATTGGCATATTCAAAGAGATCTTCCTGTCTAAATGGTTTTGGGAAAAGAATCATCTAACTGACATAATCTGTCCCATTAGATATAAGGAAGAAGTTCTTTACTGTGAGGGTGGTGAGGCACTGGAACAGGTTGCCCAAAAAAGTGGTAAATCCTCCACCCCTGGCAGTGTCCAAGGCCAGGCTGGACAGAGACTTGAGAGATATAGTCTAGTGTGAGGCATCCCTGCTCATGGCAGGGGGGTTGGAAGTGGATGATCTTAAGGTCCTTTCCAATCCAAACCACTCTGTGATTCTATGATTTTATTGCAGAGGCACTGAGATATGTAGGACATCTAAAGCCCATGTGACAGTAGTGGGGACCGCCCCCTTGACTCCAAGTCCAATAATTAATTACAAGACCTTCCTTATTAAGTGGTCTTTTAATTAATGAAAATCCTTACACAACCTTTTGATTGTTGCAAATCAGTAATAAGCAGAAATGCCAGGGCAAGAAGTACCAGTGGGTGGTTTTTATGCTGAGCAGGTTACGTGACTGGGAGACGAAAAATGGAGAGGAAAGCTGCAACAGCCTCCAAAACCCATCACAGTTATATCACAGCTGCAGCTGGCTTGATCAATATGTATTCAGACATCTTCTATTGAAATGGTGATTAACAGTTACTATGCAAAAAAGAGCTCACAAGTCATCTTTTCTGAAATCCACTTAGCTAATGGAAGTTCACAAATCCTCACAGTTGGTTTTTAAAGAGCTAACAGAAAAAGGTAAGGGGGTGAGCTACAGTACACTGCAGATAGCACCTTCTACTTCCATTCTTCCCAGTGCACCCAGGAAATTATCAGTAAACATTTTTTTTCTTTTTCTGTTTTTTTTTTTTATTTTATTTTCTGTATTACATATTTTAGGAGTAGAAAGATCCTAAAAGGTTACCTGCTGAGTGGAAGCAGGAGGAGCTCAGAAACAGGGGCAGGTCACAATTCTTAAAGACACGTTCCAGCAAGTCAGACTGCATTGTAAAAGCAGTCTGGACTCATTAAACAACTTTTTTACCTACACAGGTTTTCTAGTTGCAGAAAAGAACAAGTGGCTTGCCTCAGCAATAGCCAGAGCACTGGAACATCCCTTCTGTCACTACTAATACGTGCTGAGGCACACATACTATTTGGTCAGTTGTTTCACCTCTTTAGGAGCATCTGAATATCATCTCACTGATTCAAGAAAGTATTGGAGCTGATACCAGAGCCACACTGCTTGTAATCAGGAACAATCAATGGCTACCATTGCATTGCTTGGAAAAATTTCATATTTTACCTTCTTTATACATATTTCCCTTAAAAAGGTAATTTTGAAAAGGAAAAAAAAAAGAAAAAAAAAAACATTCAGAACATTAAGAAAATGATCACGCACATCACAAAATTTTCCAAACATGCATTTTCTAAAAACTACCAAAATGAGCTGAAATGGAACTCCTCTCACAAATATTGCTGATTTTGAGGAAGAGGCATCTTTTGATGGAAATGTGTCCTACAGAAATGTTTGTAATCCACCAACAGAAAACTGTAATAGAGTTTTCTCTATTAGTCTCTACAACAGACTAATGGATAAGCAGTTGTGAATACCCTCAAAAATCTTTCTGAAAGTCATTGTGCCATCTGCAAGGACAGACTACAAAGATCAATTGCTTTGTGGGTATTATTTCGTAAGCATGAAAGACTATAGTCTACAATACTAAAAGGAATGTACTTGACAGTACTATTTTGGACACATTAAAATACGAGTGTAATTGAGAGCTTGAGAAATATACAATATATCTGTGGTATTTATCTAAAAAAATAAAATTACAGTGATAAAGTAGATGTTCTACGTTTGGCCATCTGACACCAAATGGGACCAATAGAAAAATAGATATTTTGTACCCTTCTGTTTTACGCACTGATGTTGAAGCGGGATTCAAACACAAAGCAGGGCTGTTCCTCCACCACTGACAAAGGAGCTTGTACACAGAGCTCCTGACTGTTTAATGACAGGCCTACCCTTAAAAATATAAACCCATTAGGAGAATGCTGGTCCTGACTGAGGAAGATTTAAAACTGAAATGTGGAAAGGGCAAATACGGTCATAACTTGGTCACAAGTAAAGAGCATGTTAGTGTTTCACACACTGGATAGAGTGTTCTTGAGCTGTTTACTTTGCAATGCAAAGCCATGAAAGGAAAATATATGTAAATAATATTTATGCATAAGTAAACCAGAGTGGCTTGAAGATTCACAATAAATGCATCTCCCATGCTTCTTACACATCCTCATAAATCAACATAAATTACTTGTAGGATTTGCTCCTGTGCTCTTTAACTGTACTTCCTGTCAAAGTCGACGGCTCCTTGCTAAAAGGCAAGGTTACCAGGGCAAATACGAAGATTTGTTCTGTAGCACTAAAGAAGGAGTTATGGATTCTGCTCACTTAGATGCTTGCTTTCGCACCACTCTCAAAAACTAACTGTACTTTATTCTGCTCCTATTATAAAATCAAAATGCTCTCTCCCTTTTGGAAAGATCTTCAAGTTCCAAAGAGGTATACACCACTTTAATTGTACAAGCCCTCTCACCTGCTTTTTGCTCTGTGTTTGTGTGGTAATTGCTGCAGTAGGATCTTCACCATTAATGCGTTACAAGCCTCAGCCAACACTGTATACATAACAGCATTGCACATGATATAACAATAAATTAAGAAGCACACAAACATATGCTGATGGTGGTTTCTTTCATCAATTTCAAAGTGAACTGATCTCAGAAACAGATGTGATACTGCGTTCATGGTTCAAATGAAACTCATTGCCTCATTCTGTATTTTTCTGATTCCTTTCTAATTTGGCCCACTGCCATAACTCAAGAAATTATGCCAAGCACTGGAGACAAGCCCTTAAGACAATTTACAGACTACTGGATTTGTGTGCACTATCCTACTAATGTAATTGATAAAGCTCAAATGGTGTCCATAGTCACATGCTTTCATAATCTGCTTGGCTATTTGTAAAATCTCCTGTGCTTTTCTTTTTCCCTTTTATTTTACTTAAAGAAGAAAAAGCACAGCTATTTCTTCTCTTAAAGAGTAGAATAAGCAAGCCAAAATATAGATACAAACCACAAGAGAATGGTTTCTTCATAAAAGTGAACAAAGAGCAGCAACAAGCTAGAAGGCTCAAGAACAAAGTATAAGGACAGGTTCTTCTTGGTGCTTTTCTGACATGGAGTTGGATGGATGGGTGAAGCTCCCACCTTGGTAAATGTCTATTCTATCTGCTGAGCTTAACAGAGTATTTTGTGACTTTTCCACACCATGCAATGAAATATGAAATGAAATGAAATGAAATGAATGAAATGAATTTAAATTAAAGAGGTAAGCAAGGAAAAGTGAAGCTTTATGCTCTCTGCCACAACAGTGCCTAGAATAGGAAATTATTCTGCTACCCTCTTCAGACCGGAGTGGCCATTGTTACCAACTGCTCTGACCTTCCATACAACAAAAGTTGTTGAAGACCATACATCTCTATTGATTTCTGCATCCAAATCAGATAACCTGGCTGAGCTTTAGCAGAGCTGGCTCAAGGCTTATCTTAAAATTAGGTGCAACACACTGTTCCAATGATTCCAGGGAGCTCATGGTAGAAAGGACTTACCACAGACCCCAGGAAGAAGTAAGGTCATCACAAAGAGGTCTGGATAGGGAGAAAAGATCAGACAAGATCAGCAGAGGTTCCAGGTTGAGGGGAAGAGCAATGAAGAGAGACTGGTGTTTTTTTAAAGGGCGTGAATTTACCTTCTGCTTCCAGACTAGTTCCTAGTGTGATTTGGTACCACCAGCCTCAACCTACCCACTCCTAGGACTTCTTTTGCTTCCCCCAGTCTCATAGAGAAAAATCATCTCTCAAGACATACAGGTCTTCCCCCAGTTCCCCCTCCTACACTCCCACACCCCCCCCTCCCTCCCAAGTATTAAATAATAACATCACCAGGATCTGGCGGTACATAGCTAAATGGGTGCAGTATGGCAAATGAGCTGGAGGGCACAAGAAATGAGGGAAGATCTTACGATTTCTCATTTATTCAGCATCTTAAATACATCCCAGGTGTAGAAGAGTGATCCCAGTAGACAAAGTCACTGAACTTAGGCAGTTTCCATTGCATGTAACTACTTCCATATTATCTCTTTCATAAATTTAACAAAGTCCATCTGAAAAAAAAAATAAAAAAAAACTAAACCTGTCTTTTGTCTTCATTTCTACTATCCATCCTGGAATGAGCTTTCATTTCTCCTTCTTTGTCTGTTATATTAGAAATCATCTTCTTCTTTCCAGGATAAATTTAATCATAGCCAATTTGTGCTCTACTGGTCAAATCCACCACTGGCTTTTAGCTGAAATAGACCCTACCTCTTTTTGGCTACTATGTCCTCAGTATTTTTGCAACTACAGGTCTTGGTCAATCTTTCGCTGGCCTAGAAGAGCAAGGCTCTTCCAACTGCCTCTTGCAGAGCAGTTTCCATTTGCCTTATCATTCTTGCTGTTCTTCTGCACATCCTTCCTGACCAAATTTAGGTCACCAAAAATGCACACAGCATTCCAGATGAGGCCCTATGGAATTAATATTTCCTAGGTGGTACTGAATGTACTCCTTCTGAGACTTTCAAAGACTTCCACCTGCAGCTTTTATGTCTGCATTACTCTGGTGGTTCAGTAAGAGACACTGGTCCTCTGGCTGATCTGAAAGCATCCCCAGTCTTTCTTATTGTCTGTCTCCCCAGCTGATAAGCTTGCCACAAAAATCCCTATCACAACATTGATTTCTGTGCTGTTTAATGTATTTCTTTAAGTCAATTACTAGATTCAGTAATCTAGTTCTGTGTCCTAATATACAATCTTGATGATGACACTGAAGTTGCTTCATTACTAAATTTCATAGTCTCAGCTCTACTGATAGTGCATTAAACAATCCCAGAACTAACCCTTGAGGAACTCCTTTAAGAAGCTCCCTCCTGTCTCACACAGTGTATTTACCCTGTTCTTTACTTACTGTATTCCTTCTATTTACCCTCATCTTCCCTGTCTGAGGTGGTATTTTTCCATACAGCATGCTAGTGGCCTTTATATGAAGCTCTTTGTCCAGATTCAGGGAAGGCATGATTGAGATCAGCAAAGATGGAGCAGGAAAGAAGTAGCCAAACTTGTTTAAAGTTAGTGTCCCCTGAAAATGGAGACTCTGAAACCAACAGATGTATAGCCAGTCTGCCAGGACTGCAATGATTTTTACATAGCCATAGTAGAAAAAAAATGAAAGAGGGTTAGAGTTTGTCTCCATACCTACCTCTGCTACCCTTCTATTACTATACTACTTAAGACTTGCAATTACATTTATTTAGCTTAAAAAACTCTCACTCCTTGGAAAACATATCAGAGCATGAGGCAGTTGATGGAAATTGGAATAGGAAAGAGGTCAGGAATCTAGGGGCAGCAACTGCTCTATTCAACATGGGCAATCTGGTGACCATGTACACCCCACAGCAGACCTGAATTCTGCTCCAGCCAGGCATGTGAGTGCAATATCAAGGACACAAAACAGCTGACCATGGCACAGCAGACAGGCACTCACCTTCCCCTTATGGTATGGTAATGGTGCGCCTTCCTGAGAACACCAGAGTGGGTAAGCAAACAAAAAGATTGTGGTCCAATTCTGCTTTCACCAGGGATAAATTTGGAGTCACTTCACTGACGTCAGTGCAGTTATTCCAGAATTGCACCAGTGTAAAAGAGGGCAGCATCTGCTTTCTGAAAATGGATGCCATCAAGCTAATTGAAAACAACAGATGCATCAACAAACAGCAAGAGGAGACAGTAATGTTCCCATTTTCTTGTAAAATACCATTTAATTTCTCTCCAGAGAATGTAAGAGAATAAACCAATATGTACTCTAAAAGTGAAATCTTCTGTTGGTGTAAAATTTATACAGCCTTTTTAGGTGAATGCACCAATGTTTATCTACAACACCTAAAGAGATCTACTCTACACATCTGCATTTACAGCCCTCTTTTTTGGCACTTATTCTTCTCTCTCAGTTACCTAAATCAGGAATCACACCATTCGTATCTTTAAGGATACATTTATCCAGCCTTGGGCAGAAAGCAGAATTGGGACCCCTGTTTTCTTTAAACAAGCAGTGGCTACAATACCATTTAAATTTGGTTATTTAGTGGCTACACTTGGTAACTAAATTGAGAAATTTCTGATTTATAGCATTTTTTGACTAAAGGTCTTCCAAAACTTTACACACAACTAAGTGGTTTTATATTTTTTTAGTGGAAGTGAAGATAAAGGAGGACTTACTGAACTTTCAATTACATTTTGTAAAACAACAAAGGTTTCCCATGAGTCTTGTCTCTAATGAATAGGCAACATGGCTTCAGTATTTTAGGGTGACCAGTAAGTTGATGAGCACTTTTCCTCCTATAAAACATTTCCTTTCTTTCACTAAGAAAAAGTTGCACCAGGGAAGTTCAATCTATTGCTCCAGCCTCTCTTAGTTTGCACTACCTAAAACATGGATATTTCCTGTAGTGTTTATCAATGAATGTTTATGCTTTAAACATAAAGCATAAACATAAACCCCACACAGATCACAGTTATGGTTTTCCCAAAGTGTAAAACTATGCTCTGATATTCAAGCTCTTGCACCAGCCAACAAGCCCCAGACTTCCCTTGAGCAAGTAAAACCCAGCCACTTAGGCAAGGTATAAAGAATTAATGTGTACTAACAGCATAAGCAACACTGAAAAAATGACTGTTACTGCAGTCCCTGTCTGCTTTTCCCCAGAAACACTCTTCTGGGTTTATTTCCCTGACTAAGGTCTTGCCTTATTTAGGACCTGACCCTGCAGAAGAACTCCATCATCTCTGGTGGCAGGTAAAGACACTCAACATTCACAGGTTCATTTTATCAGAGGATTAAGTCTTTTCATCCTGCAAGCACCTGCTCCTCTCCTTAACTTTATGTGTAAAGTAGATGACTGCAAGTCAGAGATTTGACTGTGAGCCTGCTGATAACATGGATACAATTGTCTTCAGAATAGGATTTGTCTAGAATGTGAGCACTGAAAAGCAAAGATGAAGAGCTCAGACAGTGCTCTGGGTTACAGCAATGTGAATAGAGTTATCTTGTGCTTACACGGCTGCGGCTGAGGGCAGAATCTTATTTAGTCTTAAAACTTCTCTATAAATCCGTATGCACATCTCCACCACTGAGAAAATAAATAAATAAATATAATCCTGCTGCTCTTATTTTTGTCAGTATAACCAGAAAGAGAAGCTTAACTTTGCTAAGTTTGGTAGACTTACTTGGATTCAAGTCACATAAGAGCTTTTGGGAAAGCTGTGGTTAACTCCTTCTGTAATCTGCAGATCTTTCCCTGATACAGACAGGACCTCAAGAAAAGAACAAATAAGAATAAGCATTTTAAGAAATAGTACATATGTTTTGACTTGATGCAAAAGATTGAAGTTGAAGCCCAGTATAAACCAAGGTAGTTGTACTAAATGGACTAGCCAACTTGATCAGCAGATGGTAAGAATCTGGCTCATACTACACTGATGAATTTTATTATTATTATCTTCCTTTTTTTCACCTAGAACCAGATTCTCCCTTTAGGCTGCAAATCTTAATTAGGAAATCCTGACTCATTAATCCCAAGAAACTCTCAGTCATTAATTTCACAGAAGAAAAAGAAACCTTACCTACTTCTGCTAAAACAGCAGACGCTGGAGCTGATTGTTCCTTTGCTTTTAGGATTGGTGCTGTTCTTTCCATCACACTATAGAAGACACTTCAGTCCTTACCCTGTCTTTTGCTGCCCTGAATTTCCTTTGTACTCTTTTGTCTTCATCTCCAAAGGACCTCTGTACACTGCACGAGGGGGCCTAGGAGAGAACACCAAGTCCGATCACCTTCACTCCCATAGCTGCTGTAGCAGTGAATTTTTACCCATGAAAGCTGGATCAGAAGGAACAGGGCCAAACCAGCAATCCTGAACTATGACTTTTTCCAAGCAAGAGCAGAATAGGAGTTTCATCTTGGAGGTAAGTGCAGGGATACACCAGTAATACAGGCTTTGAAATATCACATAGCAGCTCTTCATGCCTTTCTCACTTACTGTCTTTGATGTGGTCAATGAGTTGCAGATAAAAAAACAGTGTTCTCAGTAAACTTCTTCCCTTTCCCTTCTTTTCCACCTCCAATGAGATGCTTTCTGCCCTGTCTTGCTTTGATGTAAAACATCCCATGGGAAAATCATCGGGGGAACTGATTGTGGCAGAACAGCCTAGGGTTCAGGAATGAGCAATAGTTTCTTCCACAGCAAAACTATTTCCTAAAGAGATTTTTGAAAAGGAAGTTTCTGGGTTTTTTAATCTGATGCTTTAGCTTGTATTCCTTGCCACCGGGCACCCAGTTGACTCTACATTCACAGGCCTGTTGCCCCTCAGCTCCTTGACTGCAAGTGCTCAGACTGTCCTTCACACACTCCCCAGCTCTCTGTGTGCAAGGCATATACAAATATAATCCCTTCCCATCTCCTGGTTTGCACTCTTTGATTTCACATGCCGAAAACTGTCTGTCTGAAGTTGGACAGGACAGTTGTACATGATATAAGGCGGTGGGATCTTTTTCAGTAAGCAAAGAAACAGCTGTAAAGACAAGGTGCTAATATATACACTGAAAATATGCAACGAGTGCTTTTGCTTGTAGCCACAGCCACAGGGTAAAGAGAAACAGTCTGGGAGGTTGTTATGGAAACAAGTCCCCGGAGGTGCCTACTTTGCTTCATGAGGATGTGATCTGCCTTCAGAAGGAAACAGCTAGACAGAGAGATTTGGATTCTGGACATCCAGGAGTGAGTGCTAAGGGCTGAGAACTTGAGGTAAGATTTTTGAAAGCGACACTGTGATTTGGCAACATGAGTCCCCTGTGAAGCCAGTGGTAGAGGTGCCACTATGTCTCATCAGTCACTTGAAAACAAAATCCAAAGGCTCCTTAATAAAAATGTTGAATTACAGAACTTCTATAGCATAGAGTGTTATTGATGACTCTGAGATTTCACTGCCTTGATTTTCAGAAGGTGCTTAGAGAAGGATTTGCATGGCCAAATGGAAGTGCCAGGGTTAGTTTCCAAGCTTCCGTTGGCTTTTTTTGTATTTTTCTTGACTCTAACACAGAAAAGCCAGGGAGCAAACACCATCCTGTTTTCACATTTTCATTTGCACTTTCTTTTCAGAACTGAAAAATGTGGATGGCAAAAAGTACACAAAGCTGCCTGGTTGCAACAGAGGTCCTTTGCACAGTGCTTTGTGCATGCGTGCCTGCACTTGTATGGAGATTTTCAGAAACCACAACACTTCAGCTACAAACTCACTGCTGAATTTCACCTGAGAGCAAGAAATTTCTTTCCAAGAGCATTTTTCTAAGCCATGCTGGGATGATGCTCCCAGTAACTTATCTCAAATCTTTTCTTTCACCACAGCCTCTGTGCCCAGTCATCTGTCATGCTGGTTGGAAGAACAACCTGTTATGAGCAGGGAGGGCTCCTGCCTGGCAGGGGCAACAGGGTCAGGCCCAAGGGAAGAAATGAGCACAGGAATTTTCTGACGTAGGCTCCTCCTGATTTTGTGCTTAACCTGAGTTTTTTATATCTTACTTTGGGGAAACTTTTATCAGCTGATACACTCAGGCATAAAATAACCCCAAACATGGGCATTCTGCTAGAAGACAGCAGGAGCCTTGAAACATCCCTCTTAAATAGCAGGCTCTTTTGCTAGTTTTTAGAACATCTGCTTGAGCAACACAAAATGTGAAAAGAAGTCACAAGAAGTCACTCTCCTGCACTCACAGAAAAGATTTCATTATAGTGATCCTGCAGTACAGCTAAGAACAACAGCCTTTTACTAAATTAACTCAGCGACCAAGACAACTTTTTACATAAAATCAATAGACATACCGCTGTGCTGATCCTTCCTCAGTCCCACTTATTCACCAGGATTACTTAACCACCAGCTGGTTACATGCTTCAAGGGGTGCAGAATGGCTCCCAAAGCACAGACCTTCAGGCATTTGCCTCAATCCCAATGAAACAAAGAGGAATTAGGCACCTACATATTCAGGCAAACTCCTCTCAAGCTAACAGAGCCCTCATCACATCAATATGTCTCCCAAGCGGACCTGCAGTAACTGAGACAAGTGACATTTTGCTACTGATTTCAGAGAGAGAGAACAAAGATTTTAACATAAAGGTTGTGCGTTGACCCCAGGGGAGATCCCTGAACACTAAAAACCTTTGAGAAGACAACGGGACTCTGGAGAAATACAGCAGTTAGGATTTACACAAACAACTTCTACTGTATAATCAGGGCCCAGATGAGGAGAAGCCACAATAAAAGCACTCTAGGCATGGAGCCAGATCTCAAGACAACAGAAAACCAAGCAGGGTAACAAAGGTGAAAACAGACTGAATCTCACAACCAGTTCTATAGCCTATTCTGACTATATTACAATATAAGCCTTTAGCATTCTTAGTCTTACGGTTGAAAAGCATAATATATACATAAAGTGTATTCTATATATTTTGCATCTTGATAGTATGTCTGGTTTATGTATTACGAGTCACATGCAATATGTAGTACATTCCAATACGTATATCACACAGTATGATGCAAGGCATTAATGGCTGCCTTTGCTTTCCTACACATGCACACGTGTGAATGCAGAATATACACTTTGATTTAAAACAACAAAGACTTTCCCTTGCAGGAAAATTTGCAAATAGAATCTGAAAACATCCATTTCTCCTTCTCACCCACTGGCAGCTTTTGAAACACTTTGAGGTTTGGGGTAAGGCAAAGCTGATTAAAAAACCCGAAAACGATCTGGGAAGCAAAATGTGTATTTAAAGATGCAACCCCTTGGTCCCTTGGCAAACCCAGCACTGCAGGGTGAGTTAAGCATTTTGCATTGCTAGCATGGATGGCTGTCATAAAACCTAGTTCATGCAAAAGACATTCCTGTGCCTTCTGTCCATGAAATACCAAGAACTGGCTAGATGAGTAATGCAGCAAAAGCATATCTCCAAGGCTAGCTGTTTCTCCCCTCATTTGAAAGGTCTGGGGTATGCTGTTGGGTTTGTGCAGATGGCTTGGGGAAGTTTGTATCTGTGCCAATCTCAGTCTCAAATGCTGACACACTTTACCCTGGGGCATTTTATGCTCGTGACCCTCTAAATCAGTGCAGGATTCAGACAGCAGAGGTGCAGCTGTCTGTGGTCTCGGCTTTTTAGCCATGTCAACAAAATACCAACAGGCAAACTCCCCTAAACTATACAAATGCTTCAATAAAAACACAGTGAAGTCAATTGCTCTCACATGCCTGACTACAGAACTGAGTATCTGAAGCACAAAGCACATTTCATTAAACAATATTGTGTGGAGATAACAAATGAACTTACTCAAATGTGCCTTGCTTCAGAAGGCACTTACCACTATGAAGATTAAGTTGGTACAATAAAAGCCAATTAACATCAGGGCACTGGCAAAAAATAAGGCTGAAATAAGCTGAAAAACACAGAGAACCTTCACCAAGCCTGTTGATTTTTATAAGCCTGTTTTTGATAAATCATAGATGGTCACAAGTAGCAAAGAGCTTTTAGTTCTATGCATCTTTTTTGAAACACAAACCAAGAGGATCTTCAGCATGCCAAGTGTTGCAAAGAAGGCAGGCATCTACTTGCTGACTTTCTCTTACAGCTGCAGAACTCACTGTGATGCTGGCTACAGCGTTTCCATTATTCAAAGGCAATGGCATGGCAGGCATGACTTATCCCACAGCCAAGGGCACTGCACTGGCACAGGAACCATGGGCACAGCTCGAGGCAGATGTTAGTAGCCCCTTTAACTGTTTACTCCCTTCTAAATCCTTCAGCTGAAGTGGTGTCAAGGGCTTCTCTGCTAGTGGAGTAGACAGGCAAAGTTTCATGGCAAATGCTGAATTAAAGCAGTCTCCAAAAACAGAAAGAAATTCACAAGGGAGTGGGGGATGACAGCTAGCACTCCACAGAATAAAGCAAGAACATTTCTGGCTGCACACAGTAATGAGAAACAGCAAATCAGGACAGAAGAGCCCATTATCACAATCATTCTGTTTACGATATCACAGTTCACAGTCTGGCATGTAAATGCTGAATAGATCCAGCTGCTAGTAGGAAGACGGCTGTGTAGCAGCTTGCAGCTACATGTCTGGACCCAGGCTAACAAAACTGATCACACCTCTGTCAGCATTTTCTTCTCTTTATAACCCTGGTTGTTGGGAGGAATGAAGTTGGAATATTTCATGGACTCCAGGTCGTCTGCTTCCAGAAATTCAGATTTGCTGAGAGATTGATTACTGTCCCCCTTCTTGGGCTCAGAGAAGGGTGACTGCTGCTGGCCACAGGTGACATGGGTGTACTGGCACTGCTCTTCATGATCAGTCTCTCGGTGGTAGAAGTAATTGAAGTTGGACACGATGACAGGGACAGGGAGGGCAATGGTGAGCACACCTGCGATGGCACACAGGGAGCCCACAATCTTGCCGCCAATTGTCATGGGATACATGTCACCATAGCCCACGGTGGTCATGGACACCACAGCCCACCAAAAAGCATCAGGGATGCTGGTGAACAGGGAGTCAGGGTCATCAGTCTCTGCAAAGTAGACAGCACTGGAGAAGAGGATCACCCCAATGAAAAGGAAAAAGATGAGGAGGCCCAGTTCCCTCATGCTGGCCTGGAGGGTCTTCCCCAAGATTTGCAGCCCCTTGGAGTGCCTGGAGAGCTTGAAGATCCTGAACACCCTGACCAAGCGGATTACTCTGAGGATGGCCAGAGACATGGCTTGCTGCTGGCCCCCATTGTTGCTGCTGCTCCCAGGCTGCTGTTTCTGTTGTTGCTGCTGGGCCAGCTCGGTGCCCAGGGTGATGAAGTAGGGGATGATGGCCACGATGTCGATGATGTTCATGATGTTGCGGGAGAACTCAGGCTTGCTGGGGCAGGCGAAGAAGCGGACGAGGAGCTCAAAGGAGAACCAGATGATGCATAGGGTCTCGATGAGGAAGAAGGGGTCGGTGAAGAAGGGCCCGGCGCCTGCGGCAGGGTGCAGGGGCGGCGGAGTCCCGCTCGGCGCCGCCGGCGGTGGCAGCAGCAGCAGCGCCTCGTCGCCGGGCGGCGCCGCTTCCCCAAAGCCGGGCTGGGGGCCTTTGGGTTCCTGCCGAAACTCGGGCAGGGTCTCCAGGCAGAAGATAACGATGGAGATGAGGATGACCAGCACGGAGACAATGGCGATGGCCCGGGCTGGCCCTGAGCTCTCAGGGTACTCAAAGAGCAGCCAGACCTGGCGCTGGAAGTGATGCTGTGGCAGGGGCTTCTCCTCCTCTTGGATGAAGCCCTCGTCCTCCCGGAAAGTCTCGATGGCCTCCTGGCCCAATTGGTAGAAGCGGATCTCCTCCAGGAAGATGTCGAGGGGCACATGGACCGGCCGGCGGAGCCGCCCTCCGGACTGGTAGTAGTAGAGGATGGCGTCGAAGCTGGGCCGGTTGCGGTCGAAAAAGTACTCGTTACGGAGCGGGTCGAAGTAGCGCACCCGGCGGTTGGGGTCGCCCAGCAACGTGTCGGGGAAGATGGAGAGGGTCCGGAGCTGCGTCTCGAAGCGCAGCCCCGAGATGTTGATCACCAGCCGCTCGCTGCTGCAGCAGCTCCCACCGCTTCGCTCCTCGCCCGGCGCCTCCGCCTCGCCGCCGCCCGCCCGCGGGGCTGCCAGCGCCAACGGCTCCTCCGCCCGCATCCCTCCCGCTCTGCCCCGCTCTGCGCCGCCGACTCGCCCCGCTTCGCCTTCAGCGGGCAGCCTCGTCGCCAGCCGCCATCGCCCGCCGCCGCCCCGCCTGTTGCGCCTCGCTGTGGCCGCGCTCGCCCGGCGACTCCGCTGGGCTCCAGGCGCGGCGCAGCTCCTCCTCCGGCCGCGGTCCCGGCTTCGTCCCCGGCGCGCTGCTGCACGGCGCGCCTTGCTCTGCCCTCCCTGCCGCGCACACACACACACACGAGGGGGGGAGAGAATGGGGAGAAGAGAGAGGTATGCAAGCGCACACACGTTACAGAGAGGGAGAGGAAAGGTACACGCAGCCACACACAGAAGGACAGAGGCACGCAGATAGAGGCAGCGCCGGCATGGACACTCTCAGATACAGAGAGATGCGCGCTCCCACCCGTGGACGTGCGCGAACTCTGGTGCTCGTAACCCTTCCCCGGACCTCGCCGCGGCAGCTCCAGCCAGGCCTTTGAGGGGTACCCCCGAGGGGAGCCCGCTGCGGGCTGCAGCTCTCCGGACGGGCGCTTCGCAACAGCTTGCCCAAAGGGTGGCACCGCACCCCCCTTCTTCTCCTCCACCTTCCCGCCACCTGGAAAGCCTGCCCCAGCCCTTCAGCCAAAACCCCGACGGGGACTGTCAAACGCCGCCGGCTCCAGTTTGCGCTCAGGGCTCAGCCGTGAGACTCTGTTGCTCCTGTCTGTGCCGGAGGCTGTAGTTGACCTTGAGCCAGTCACTCCATGCCGGTGGCTCGCGGACCTCCCTTTATAAATGTCATTGCCATATGATGTAAGTGCGACAGTGGCATCAGACCATCCACAGATGGAGACAACCTGTCACACAGTGAGCAGTGCAGCTGGGGAAAGATACAGGTAAAAACAGCTTCTCTCCTCTCGTTTGGTGTGCATAGAGTTTGCCCCTTCTCCAAGGCATCATGAGCTTGCTCATTTTTTTGTTCATCACCACACAGCGTTTAGTCTGCCTGGGAGCCAAAACTGCCTTTCACAGGCAATAAGGCTACCAGCTATTTTGGCTTTAGAAACCTGTGGCTTGCTAAGTTCATGTCATGCCTGGCATCTGAAAGAGAGAGAGACTAACGACAGTGTACTTTCTCCCTCTGAAAATGGGGCTAACAAGTGAAGCTGCTTTCGTCCTTTGCAGGACAAAAGTCTTTCTTTTCCTTGAATGCTTTTTGTCGGTGCTAAGTATTATTAACCAGGCTTTTAGCATAATAGTATCTGATGCCTTTGCTGGCTGTGAGCCATAAGCTTAGCCTACACTATGTCTTAGCAGCACAGATCTAGAAGAAAACATTCCCCTCATTACCGCTCCTCCCAGTTCCTCCCTAACTAGCTGGCAATATTCAGTTACTACAGGCTCTGGACATTTTGACCAGCTGACTATGGCTGCCTTGTCTGGCTCTGTCCTCAGGAAGGGGGTGAATATACTCTTAATCCTTTTTTCTTTCTCACCCATTAGCATTGAAGATGGCTGTTGCAAAATGAAGTGTATTTTTTCATATACATGAAG
Source organism: Agapornis roseicollis (assembly GCA_002631895.1). Taxonomy (NCBI): domain Eukaryota; kingdom Metazoa; phylum Chordata; class Aves; order Psittaciformes; family Psittacidae; genus Agapornis; species Agapornis roseicollis. The sequence goes on along the minus strand of NDXB01007652.1, from coordinate 34,803 downwards.
ATGGCTGTCGCACAAGGAAGCATATTTTTCTTTCATATTATACATAATTAGGGTATGGCAGTCAGATGAAAAAATACTTTGCTGTAGAATATACCTTTTCTTTAGAAAAAATGAATCAATGTTTACCTTTGTAGTAGTAAAATGCTTCTTGCTGAGATTCCTTTGCAATTATTACAATGAATTATTCATTCAGACGATTATTTGAATCATAATTATGATTTATTCATTCATGTGGTTAACTATTGAAAAATCCTTTAAAAACCGCTTTTGGGAGGGATGGAAAATCTCCTGAAGTTTATAAGAGAATAGAAAGCTGTGATTGAGCTCATCCTGCACTGGGTTTAAACAAGCAGGCTTACAGCAGCATAGCAGAGACAGCGTGAAGCTCTGCAACGGTTTGCAGGACAGTTTTCCAGCCCACGCAGACATTTCATGCTGCCACAGCTTTGGTCTTCACGTTACCTGAGCTAGCAGTGTTACAGATGGCTGGCGTCTTTCCACGTGAGCTTCAGTCTCATCTTCCACGTCCACTGCCCTGCTCAACTCCTGCTATGGTCCATCTCTGAGTGAAAAAGCAGGCTGCCATATACTACCTCTGCTTGCTCCTGAAAGCCCTGGAGAAGTCACTGTATTTCCCACTGTGTACTTACGCTGCACCTCAGGCTCAGTATTAAACCCATGAGCCTTTGCAACATGCAGCTACACTCTTTTTAGCACACAGCCTGTTCCCAAACTGCTCTCTCTGCACCACTGCCTGTGCAACCGCATCCCTCACTTCTATATTAAGAGGCAATGCCAGCTGCCACCATTCAGCCTCCGTGCAGATCTTGCTGGGCCAGCATCTTGCAATGGTACACAATTTGCAAAGTTGGAGAAGAACAAAGGAGAGCCAGAGATGTCACAGAGAGGCAAGAGGGCAAACCTGAAGCAGCACTCCAGAAAGCCACACAGCAGTACCATAGCACTCTCTGTGGAGTGATATGGCTGCCAGTTTTAAGCCATCACCACGAGACCAGTGCCACTGGAAGGTGCCACTAAGCTTCTCTTTGAAGTAGTGGCTGTGCTCACACCTCCAAGCTCATGTATGCTATCTTCAAGAGTTTAGGATGGCCACATCCTCCCCCAAGCTATATTGGTCACTGATGTGATGTGCACGGAAATCTCTTCATAGATACAGGGGGAAAATTGTTGCTGACTCTAGCATATCAAGACACCTGATTCTAGTCCCACTCCAGAAGCTGGAGGGATGTTGCCTTCCCCAAGCATGGTCCTTATAGGCACCTGTCAATCTGCCACACAGCAGTTCAGCTTCAACAAGGCAAAGGATTTCTTGGATGTCTTCTGCACCCTGAGTATGGGTCAGCATTTTGGGTAACACTGTGACCCTTTGGATTCCATTTAGCTGCCTTTTGCTGAACTAGTGTTGATGTTCAGAAAAAGAGAACATCAACATATTGATGTTCCATCAACATGATGTTGATGTGCACAACACTTCAGCTGCCATAAAATTATGGCTACATAGAATTTTCTTTGGAAAGCCAAACTCAGAAACCCTCAAGGTAAGCATTCCAAAACTAACATACCTCAAGTGGGTATATAAATTTTTGTCTAGAACATGCAGAACTTCTTATCCACTTCCTGGCTTTCTGGATTTTCCAGTCTATCTTCTGAACTTTCCAATTGTCTCTTCCATAGCTGCTGTACTACCCCTATCTCTTGCTTCCCACATTTTCCCAGTTATGGACCATCTCCTCCCTCTGACACTACTAGTTTCTTCACTCTCTTGCAAGCCAGTGGACCCCAGTATCACAGTCAGTATATTTTTCATATCTGTTTTCCAAAACTCCCACTGGGACTGGGCCCTGCCCAATGAGCACTGAAGGTAGTGGCTGACTGCCTGGCTCACCAAAAGGAAACCAGCAGAATATGTTTAACTCTTGTAATACCATATCAAATGAAGAGACCAGAAGAAAATCAAAGTCATTCATACCTGCAGTAACTAGCAAACTACGGATCTCTGAAGTCATGCACCAGCACCTTAACATGCAGCCTAGAAGGTACAACATAAACCACTGCAGGCTTGAAAGCCCTGAGGTAGAACTCATCTCCCAGGAGCCAAAATATTCCACAAGTGGTTTAAAAAGAGCAATGGACTGGGAAATTTAAAAAATGTAATAGCTGGCAGAGTATCCACATTGGAAATGGTCATTTACATTTATGCACAGTACCAATTACAGCCAACTTCATACCTCCCTTCTTACTCAGAGTCATAAATCTATAAGTGAGAGTGCTAAACACGATAGGAGAGCAGAATTAGCTTATGCCCTGAAGCTGTGAGCCATGCCACTCAGAAAAGGAAGTTCTCCTGTTTTATTCTCTTACTAGAAATCAGGAACAAACCTATCTGTTCACTAACATCCTTCCAGTTATCAAAGCAGCCAACTGGTATCAAATGTTAATGGCCAAATTCTTTAATGCTTTCAGCCTCTTTACACTAGTCTGAAGGCATAGGACTGAAATGTTACTTTCTTCATCTGGCAGAATGCTGGACACATGCTAGGAAAGAGGAGAGACTTCACTGAATATGGGAAATGGAACATTGGCTTTTGTATTCACATTACACTGTAAGAAGGAAGAAAATATATGAAGAATTCTCAATTTATGTAAATGCAAATCTCAAAGAATCAGATGGCAACAGCGCGAGTAGGGTTTGGGCATCTGACAGCAGCCATGTACCCATGAAGCTGCATTTTCCACCATTGCCACAACAGGCAGTGATAAGACTTCCCATTTTCCTCCAGACAGAAGCAATGCTGACTATTCTCTGATAGGAAAGCATCCATCCCAGTTCTGCTGTCTCCTTTCATTCTTCTATATAAAGTTCCCTCCTTTCCCCGTTAGTTACACATTTCAAGAAAAGCCAGCAAACTTGAATGGAGATGTTGTTATAGAGATATAACATCAGTCATAGTGCAAAGAATTCACACCTGTGCACACACATGTTCACACATGCACACTTGAACTGTCTCCCTGTAGCATTAAGATTACAGCGATAATTTTATGATAGAGCAGTGTATAGTTTCCAATGCTTTCACTTTTACAAAATGCTACACAGACTGTCTCTACACTATGCTTTGAATAGGATGCTTGTGCTACTGTTAACTGATGGAGGAAGAATTACACTTCTGTGATAAGCTGAAGATGACAGTTTCATTCACTGTATCACCCAGGACTATTCCTGGAGCACAATCTTCTCTGTGCATTGAATGAAGACAAATCCTTGTACTGGCAAAAGATATACCACTGTGTAACTAAAAACTGTGTTACAATACTGTGATAAATGGAGAAGGGGAAGGGAAAGTAGGTTGTACCAGAAACTTTCATGCAAGCATTTCCTAGCTTTCAAGTACTTACCTCTGTAAACCTAAAGTGTCTTTAATGATGTGTTTGTCTTGGACTCTCAAAAATGTAAGACTGAAAATAAATTCCCCAAACTTTTATCCTATAGATGAATAACTTTTAAACTTCTTTTAAACCTCTATTTCCAAATCCTTTAAGTGTTTTACACACAAACCTGTTTTTTCTTGAATGCATTTCATAGAGAGACCCCTTAGAAGTATTTCAGGAACTTCAGGACATTATCTATTGCAGAATGAAAAGCATGCTGGCCTGCCAGATGGTCACAATTTTTAGGCTCACAACACAATCCTGTGTGGTGTGAGCAAATGAGTAGGACAGAAGATAACAGCAATATGCAGACTCACCACCAGAAAAAGATGGAGGGTTTCACACCATTTGCAGGGTTTCACACCATCCACACCTTAGAATTACTGGGGCATACAAACACTATGTCCAATGTCAGGTTATGCAGTATCAGACTTTGAGATGTCTGCCCACCCTTCAGCTGGACTTTGTCCTCTTTGGGTTCTGTTCAACCCCTTTTGCTCTTGCACTCCATCATTCAGTTTCCATTCCTTAATTTATTTGTGTCTTGCAGTTCCTGAGTTGATACCCAGTGTTCATCCTGCCACGCTGTGCCTTGACTCCTGCCTATGTCCCATCCTCCTCTTCCCATATTCTATCCTCTCCCAGCCCTTTCAGTTCACTGTTCTATTCTTCCTCATTTCACAGTCCCTTCTGCTCCTAATCCTTCTAAGTTTGGCTGAGTTCCTGAAATCCCAAATATTTCAACAGAGCTCACTTTCCATGCAAAAAGGGACATTATTTCCAAAATGACAAGCAATTACTTAAAATCCTGCTGTGGTATTTGGTCAATCTGCATTTTTGTGCAAGTGACATTTACAGCCCTTCTAGTTTTTCTAAATGCATAGTGAGTAAAACGCTTCTAGCTCAGGTATAGAAAGCCCTTGGTAGGAGTCCTAGCTAAGATCAGATTGCACAGGCTGCCAGTCGCACCTCTAACGCTTTTTAGCTGGTGGTGATTGCTAGCTACAGAGAGTTTTATAATAGATTTATGCTTGCATGCATATAAGCAATATTGGTTTGAGACAGCAGTATTGTATAAAACACCACCACTGTCAACTATTCATTATGGAGCTAATATTAACAAAGTGAGAACATGTATCTGTACGTTGGAAAAGAGAAATAGGTTACATTACCTTGTAAGGGACCCTGTAACTTTCCTAAGTGGTCCAGTTAATAATCCACCTCCAGCCTTGTACCCAGGAGAAGGGAGGTGAAGAGAGAGGAGAAGATATAGCAAGGTGTGCATCATATGTGAGCAGTTGTTGATGGCATGCAAGCCCTTGTCTGACACAGTCCTATACTGATCACTGCAGTCTGTCATGGCTTCTCATTAAATCCTTCCTTCACTCTCAACCTGCAGTCTCACTCCCGCCCCATGTGTGTCAGTGCTGTAAGGATGAGCTGCCAGCACCCAGGGGCACTCTGTGAGGGTATGTGGAGCCAGCTCTGGAGCTGGAGAGGTTCAGGATCCCCATGTTATGCTAAGCATTGAGGTGGATGAGGAACTCAGCCCAGTGCCTGGGTTGGGACCCATGTCTGTGTGTCCGGCTGCTGGGGGGACCAGGGCAAAAGAAGAAGGAAGAGATGAGTGATGAGTGGGAGGCTTAGCATCTGGAACAGGACCAGGGATCACAGCCTGTGTGCCCGGTGGTGGTGGGAGAGCACTCAGGTCTGCCCCAGCCTATGCTGCACAGGCTGAGCTTGGGCAGTTCCAAGTCCACGGCAAGCTCTGGCAAGCTCCAAGCTGCACTAGCCAGGGAATATGAGGTGGGCCCTGATGGTTTTTGGCAGGAGTTCCATAATGATGGTGTTCCTGTGAGGTGAGTGTCTTCTTGCTGGCAAGCACTGAGCTGGACCCCTTGGAGCTGCTGGAGATGGTGGCCACTTACAGTGACTGTAGTGATAGGACAAGGGGTAATGGGTTTAAATTTAAACAGGGAAAGTTCAGGTTAGATATAAGGAAGAAGTTCTTTACTGTGAGGGTAGTGAGGCACTGGAACAGGTTGCCTAAAGAAATGGTGAATGCTTCCTGGCAAATGCTCCCTGACAAAAAATCCCTGGCAGTGTTAAAGACCAGTTGGACAGAGCCATGTGCAACAGTTACCAGGTGCAACATGGTCTAGTGTGTGGTGCCCCTGCCCATGGCAGGGGCATTGGAACTAGATGATCTTAAGGTCCTTTCCAACCCAAACCATTCTATGATTCTATGGTTCTATAGCTTCCCTTAACACCTATACCTGAAAGCCTGGGAATGGAACTTCCTCTGAGGTCCTCTCTACAGACACATGTGCATGCTGCCATTTTAAACATCACTTAAAAAAAAAAAAAAA
>NDXB01007652.1:5615-28961 GCA_002631895.1 Agapornis roseicollis | reverse complement strand
TACAGACACAGTTGGACGAGGCAATTTTAAACACCACTAAAAAAAAAAAAAAAAAAGGCCAAAAAAGAAAAAAAACACATACACACAAAACCCACCAAATCAAACCAAAACAAACCAACCCAGAAGCAGCCCCCATAAAAACCTGTGGTAACTTGTTATGTTGGAATTTGTTACTTCTTGTAAGTTGTAACAGGCCATTAGATGTTACCTGTATTGTAATGTCACCTCCTTTATTTTATGCCACCAGTGTATATCACTAAGGAGTGAGAATAATAAAGAAAGGTTTTAGTGAGATTTGTATAGTTCTGATGTAAACTCACTATCCCTAAGGTATGCCTCCATACTATGTCCTGCGCACACAGATACGCATACATAGGGCTGTAAGGAAAATCCTCACTGCACAGAAATCTTCCCCCAGATATGGTTCCATGCAACTCATTTGTCCCCCAAGAAGCATGTCTGTCTGTCATCCTATTGACTGATAATCCTTCTGTACATGTAAAGGCCATGTCTCTGAGTCCCACATCTGCCGTGACTTGTAAGGCATCTTCACTATCTTATTGTTGACTGAGAGTCTGCATAATGGTTGTCTTCCCATTTTTCTCACTAGAGATTGTTAGGGTGAGTGGAGGCAGTAGACTTACAGTTGCACACAAGAGGGAAAGCAGAAGGGAATAATGCTCCCTGGAGCCACACAGCTCTTTCTGCTTGCTCACCCTGTCCATCCAAATCCCACCTGCAAAGAGGAGGGAAGGAATGTGACCTTTCTGTAACTTCTAACTGCCTTTTCACAGGGATTTCTGTTCACCCCTGTAATGGAAATGATGAGACTTCCAGAGCTCATCTGGCCAAAAAGGGGTCATGGCACTAACCATGAAGCTGGCAGCCTTGCATTCCTTCTCTCAGCTCAGGCTGCCTCTCCTTTCATCCCACTCCACCCACACCTACACCTCACACACACAGAGACACACACACGCTTTCCCACTTCCCCATTGTCTTGCCTGCTGGCATGGAAAACACTGGAGTAGCCACTCTCATGGCTGCTGCCTGTTATCCCATTTGTCCTGTACAGAGAGGAGCAGCAAGCAAGGTCTTGGTTACCAAGTACAGTCCCTCCCACTGACATGGAAACATCTGGTCTTTTTGATGTGAAGAAATCCTCAAGGATTTTGGTAGTAAATCTCTGACAAGTCTCTAAGGAAATATATGTTAAAGAAATGAATTGAGCAAATTCCTTCAAGGATGGCAAAAAGCACATCATGACATCAGAACAGCCTCCCTGCCAAATTTTCTGTCTCTGCTCAAAAAGTAGTAGAGCTTTGCAGCAAAGTGAGTGTAATAATTTTTGACAGGCAAAGCAAAACATTTTCCACCAACTTCATTTCAGAGGAAGCCAAGTATCTTTTTTCCTTTTTTTTTTCTTTTAGCAGCAGCTTTCCAAATCTAAACAAACAAGCAAATTAGCCCCGAGGTAGACAACCAACATGAAAAAAAGTTATTTGAACAGTCTTAAAATCAACAAGAAACCTTCTAGCTGGAGTGGAGAGGGCTTTACCAGATGCTTCCAAGATAACAGTAGTATGATCGTTGTGCTTAGTGACAATATTCTGGGATTGCTTTGGCTAAGTATACACCAAGTAGACACGAAACTCAATTAAAACCCAGCAGAAGAACCTCATGTGCAAAAACCAGTAACCAGCACACAGACTAATTCCATTCATACACTCCTTCCATCTTAATTACTATAAAGAACAGAATTAATTCTTCTCTTCTTGACCACTGTAACAATAAGATGATCTTCAAATACAAAACAATAAGAAACAGATGTACGCATCAGCATTGTAAGATGAGCTGTCTCTTCCCCTGGATAAAAACTGCTGAAAATCAGTAGGGCATTGCAGAGAAGCTGAATAAAAACTGTAAGTGCCACTGATAACAAGAGGATGAGATGTCTGGCAGGAATTACCCATACAAAATCACCTCTGTTCACTTCCGGGCTTTCTGGACATCACTAGAGTACCACAAGCTTTCAGTCTGAATCAGATTTCAGGACAATGGGAATGGGCTACCCAAATGAAGAGGCAGAAAAAGGAAGGCTAATAGATAAATGATCCCATTGCTCAGTGAGGCAGGTGAGGTGGGAGCAAAGGACAAAAAAAAAAGACTGAGGTATTCGGGGTTTTTTCCATTAGTTGTTACTAGCAATGGTAGACTTCAAGCCTCTGAGGACACTGACCCTGATAGCAGAGTCTGTAGGAGTGAAGCATTGTCCACAGCAGAGGAAGATGGAGTTAGGAAGCACTTAAGCCAACTGGATATACACAATTCTATGGGATCAGTCAGGATGCTTTTTATGGTGCTGATGGAGCCTGCCAATGTCATTCAAAGGTCAGTTTCTATTATGTTCAAAAGTCATGGTGACCTAGGAGAGGTTCCTGTTTTCTGGAAGGCAAATACAAACACCATTTCCAAGAAGGGGGATTCAGGTATCTTCAGGCCAGTCAGCTTTACTTACAAAGGTTTCAGAGCAAATCCTGCTTGAAGCCATTTCAGCCACATGAAGAGTGAGAAGGTGACTGGGAGAAGCCAGAATGAATTTATCAAAAGCAAATCATGTCTGGCCAACTTTATTCCTTTTTATGATGAAAAAACTGGCTCACTGTAGGAGGAGAAAGCAGTGGATGATGCCTACCTTGTTTAATCAGCAATACAATATTCCTTTGTGCCTAAGATGCACATGGTACAGGAAACAACAGCCATTACGCTTTCCTTGCTATATATACCACCACACTGCTACAATTTAGTGAATCCTGAAAAATGTGTTAAACAGCAATGAAATAGAGACCTATACTGCAGATCTGTTTACATGAGTCCTCCTACTTTAGAATTTTTCAGTACTTGGAGCTTCACAGAATCACAGCTTAAAGCATTAGATGCAGCTTAAAGCCTTCATCTGGGAATCAGATCTCAGATAACTTTTTTATAAAACTTCCTAGAGAGTAAGGAGTTCCAAGGAAAGGATATATTCTCCAAGCTCCAGCTGCTCCTTGCAGAACATGTCTACAACACTGATATCTATTTATCTAACTGGAATGTGATTAACTGGAGACATTCAGGAAAGGCTCCTCAAAAGGGGAGGAAGAGTTTCAGGATCAGCAAGAGCAAAGGAAAAACCAATCTCTCCTAGTCCTGGTGTGAAACTATAGATATGTAGTTTGGCACCTCACACCAAATTAAACCAAGTATTTGAGCTCTGTGCACAGCTCAAAGCAATGAATCACACTCTTTCCATGACATCTCTGCTATTAGAGCTGTCTCATCCACTTATATCCAACAGTTTCCTAATGACTGCCAAGCCAAGCCTCAGCTCTTGTCAGGAGAAATAATAGCAGCACCACTCATCTTTTAAAAACCACTGAACACAGCACAAGCTGCCTGCAAAATAAAACAGGGACCTTCCTGAATCACCCATCAGAGTTTAATGAGATAGAGATGCAGTTAACCTTGTATATCCTTGCTGGGTCAAGGCTTGCTGTGAAGATGTCAACACCCAATGCATTATGAGTGTCACAGACAAATATTACAATCTTGTACTCATGAAAAGCCTTATATAGTAACTTAGGTACAACTGTAGGCACAGGCATAAGAGCAACTTTCCTTAGCTGCTGGAACCCTGCTAACCTCTTTGGGATCACGCACGGGAAGCCCAGCATGTCTGTGTTCATGGAGATAGGATTTAACTTTGCTGAGGGTTTTTCTGATGAGCAGTCTTGTAAAATGCTGGCCCAGCACAGGGGATGTGCTCATAAAGGTGTCAGACGAAATGCCTTAATTATAATGTTGATGCTTGCTTCTTTAGAAGACAGGGGAAAGAAAGGAGGTAGAACATGTTCTTGGAGCCTCTGTCGTCTCTCTCAAAACTGAGTAGATTATAATTTTTTACTCTAACAGTCTTATTCCTCTCAAAATATCGAACATTTTTTAATAACTTGTAATGAAGAGGATGTGGTTAAATAATGCAGTCCTTTTTCCCCCGTTCTGAGACTTTTTTTTTTATAGTGCTCATCTAAGTCACTAAAAACAATTAATATTTTATTGCTTTCTATGAAAAATGCATAATGCCTCTCCCATAGCTTTTCAGCAAAGTTTCAAACTCTGGTTGCTGCAGTTCAGAAAGGAATTTCTGATTTTGCTCCCACTGGAGTCAATTACCCTCTGTGGGAAAATCACTGAACTATTTGTTAAGAAATTAACAAGGGCCTTAAATTCGTCATGGAAACTGGTTTTGAACTTGCACAGTTAAGCTACAGTAATGTTTCAGTTTCACAGCCCTGAAAAAGCAGAAGTTTCAGATTCTGCTTGTACACATCACAGTATACTGAGCTTTTCTAGAACTCTGGATTGAGTAGCCCCTGATTTTTAGGAAGAAGGCTTTCTGTACAAAAATACAAACTTCTAACTCTTTTCTGTTGTATCCTGTCATTGCAATAAGCCAGCCAAACCCTGAGAAGCATTTGCAAACAAGACTTCATTAGACTATCACTGTCAATTATGAAAACATAACCAAACTGACAGGTCTGTATGATTGAAACTATCATTGACATCTTGACGTTGGATGAAAAATAAGCAACGTCACTTGATTATAAGAACTTAAGCATCCTTAAAGCAGCCAGATTCATTGCCAGACATCTAAAAATAAATGAAGTATTCTAGGCTTTTAAAAACAAACAAACCTTCTTTCATTTCCAGTAGGTTCTCAGGAGCAGATTCTGTAAGATTTTTCCCAAGGGAACCATTTCACAGAATGATAGTGATTCCAGTCCTGCAGGTTTTCACCCAGTTGAGAAATGTTCCTTTAGCATATATAGCACTTACATGAAGAATGGTTTGATTATTATTAAATACTCAGTAAATGTGGAATTCTGGACTTCAGACCGTTTGTAGAGACGTTGCTATTAATATTTAAGAATAATAAAAAAACCTCCCCTAGATTAGCTCAGGACAGAAATAGCACTAACTATTTCATTTTGAGCTGTCATCAGAGCCAGCCATTGGAATGAGGCCTTAAGGATCCAATCTATTTTTGTGAGCCCAAAGTGACCAATAATTCTGCAACTGCTGTGGTAGTTCTGCAAATGCTGAGGTATCTGCAACACCTGATGCCCAGGCTGTAGGGACCATTGTAGCCCAGTAAAATGCTCAGTGTGTGCTACCCAAACAGTGTGCAAGGAGGGTTAAAGAAGACAAATATTTCCTAAGACTTCTGAGGAGGGCTCTTGCACAGATTTGTGCTCTCTACCAGTGCTCTCTCCCAGGCAGGAGTATCCACAACACATGTGGATATTGTAAAGATCATATTGTTTTCCACTCCAGTGGGCCTCCTTGGCAGATGTGTTTGCAAGGTAATGCAAGTATATGCTTTCAAACAGAACTGCTCTTCCTGCAATCTTCTTGACATATGGCAACATTATGGGCAACAGTGACCCGAGATTCATTCCTCTGCCTGTTTATTAAGAAGACATCAGTGCTACTGAAAACCTATTAAATGGATTTGCTTCCAGCGTTCCTTCAATTACATGTAAGCTTATCCAGCTTATACTGTTAGATTCAGAGATATCGGTGGCCATGCTATATATTGCTAGGAAGAGATGTCTCATCTGCTGTTCATATCTGAGTTATGTGGAAAATTGCAGATGCATCTGAGGCAGAACACTGTAGCAACAAAGCAATATCAAGCTGCACAAACTGCTTCTGCCTCATGTCAGATGAATTCACCTGACCTCTTACGCCCAAACAGATGATAACCTGAAGGAACATTCTGTGCCTGTCTTCTGCTTTTTCTTAGTTCTCTGCATTAGAAATACACTAGTGGAAATTATAACTTACTAGATGCATGAAATGAAGGCATTTAGTGCCTTATCTATCCACTTAAGTTTTCCCCTATTTTTGCCGGATGCTTCTATAGAGAAAGACAGTTTCAGAGTAGTTCTTTATAGGAACTATAAGGCTGAGCAACCAAGTCCTTTGCCTTTCTGTTTCTTCTCTTTCCTGGTGCCTGACTGACAGGGGTGCCGCTGAGTGGGGCAGGCAGGGAGGTGATTGTTGTGCATCCCTACTTGAGAACTGCTCCAGAGTTTCCCTGTTCCTCTGAAGCTGGAACCTTATCAGCAGACAACAAAGGATCCCTGCCTCAAATCATCCCAGGGGAGAGAGGGGAAAATAAAGTTTTCTCCCTCTAAAATCTTGGTGTCTGACAACATGCATTTTCCATTGGAAAATTGTTCTCACAGAAGATTCACTGTCAGCTGTTGTTAAAATGTAATTTCCAAATCCTTGTTTAAGGACTACCATCTGCATTGTTTGAAAGAGAGAATGTCTGATCCCCATTTTTTAGTTCCACAAGTGAAGGAGTAAAAAATTGCTCAGTTTCTGAGCCCAGAGTGCTATCAATAATTGCTGGGTAAATATGCAGAAATCTGACTGCAGCCATCAGGATTACTGCAAGTCAACATTAGTGTAACTGAGGTCCAAGAGACCCACAGAGCACTGGAGAAGACTGCGCAGTCCCTGGATGATAACCGTGAACAGTATTTGACCCTAGATCAGAAGTGAAAATGGATGGACCATGACCTTCTATCAGACTCAGATTTAAATTAGAAATATAAGCTAGGCATTTCTTCAGAGCCTGGCAGAGGGCTTTCTCTAGAGCCCAGACCTCATAGATCTTCTTTTCAAGGGTATTGTAGAATTTGAGGTAAGGTTACTGAAAACCTTAAAACTTCAGCATTTGTGTGCACCAAAATCATAGCAGCAGGTGTATTCCACATAAAATCAGAGGCACAAACCAATAATGCAATTCAGATAAACGGATGAGGAACAAAAAGTAGGGTTCATCACGAAACGGATTTCTTTCTCTGCTGTTCTCAAGCAATCACCATTAACTGCAAAAGCAGAAACACACCAGGGAATTCCATAAGGATTTCTGAGCACCACAGATTGCTGAAACATCTCATTGATTTCTTAGGAAGCATACTGATGTCTCCACAGGGGAAAAGGGGAAAGGAAAAAAACAACAAACAAAAGCAGAGAGACTTACTTTTTTCCTTCTATGCTTATTACAGAGGCACTACACTTGGTCTCAAGTCCAAATTCTTACCCCAGACACAAAGAATATTGCTTCCAGAAAGGACTGAAATTACGCATGAGCCCATCAGTACATTTCCACAAGCAACTCTTGCATTTGTGTGTTCTTGGTACATGCAATAGAAAGGAAGTCTAATTTTCAAGACAGGTTCTTACCTTTTGTCAGGATCACACTCTTCAAGTTACTTGAATTTAGACATTCAAAATAAACACATTTCTGAATCATTAGTCCTTTCTTAAAAAAAAATGAGATGCACAAATCATCCCAACCTGACTGGCACTAAAGGGAACATTCTGCCAAGCACGAAGATCTTCTGATCAAGTTATAAAGGAGATAAAACACTGTATCTGTAAAATGACAGGAGGTTAATACCTCAGGCTTTATGTAAAACAAAAGATGCATTGAGTCTGAGTGCATGAGATGAAAGAATTCTTTCATTCTGGGGTAACTCAGGTACAAATTAAGTGAGTAGGCTTTCTCAGAACATAACTGTCTTTTCTTTCTCTGTTGTATTCAGTCAGGTCAGATTCTCTATTGAAAGTTTGCTGGAACTGTCAGCAAGTCCCTATTTTTAAAGGACTTTTCAGAAATAATTATTCCATGTTTCAGTAATGTCTTCCACACAAACTCTTTGACTCACCTTTAGAATTGCTGTCGGATTCACCTTTGCTCTGTCCAGACACATAGGTAGTTACTAAAGTCAAATAACTGTAGGGTTTGTACAATCTTTAGGTGTATGTGGGCATGTTTACATGCATAGAATCATAGAATAGTTAGGGTTGGAAAGGACCTTAAGATCATCTAGTTCCAACCCCCCTGCCATAAGCAGGGACATCTCACACTAAACCATGCCACCCAATGCTTCATCTAANAGAAACATAGAATCATAGAACAGTTAGGGTTAGAAAGGACCTTAAGATCATCTAGTTCCAACCCCCCTGCCATAAGCAGGGACATCTCACACTAAACCATGCCACCCAATGCTTCATCTAATCTGGCCTTGAACTCTGCCAGGGATGGAGCACTCACAACCTCCCTGGCCAGCCCATTCCAGCATCTCACCACCCTCACAGGAAAGAATTTCGTCCTTATATCCAATCTAAACCTCTCCTGTTTAAGTTTGAACCCACATATGTCTGGCTGCAGGGCTGTGCTCGTTTACAGGGCTAATCATTGGTTATAGAAATATGTATCCTTGTAAATGTATGCATGAAAATGTTTTTTCCTAGTTTAGGGAGGTTTTGCACAATGTATCTAAGAATGCATGTTACATTCTTAGTGTTGCATTCACTATACACTCTTCATTCTTTCTTCAGGAAAGTGATCACTTTCCTGCTTTAGTGATTTCAGGTATTGGAAGAGTAAATGACCAATACACAGCAAAAATAGTGAAGGGTAGAAATTTACCTTAAAGTAAGCAGTTCAAAATAACTGTAGAATAACATGACTTCACACCTGCTTTTCACTGCAATGTTTCAAATATTTATTTCAAGAGAAATAAGGAGTGAATGGCTCCAGAGCCTGAGGTATACTTGTTCCATAATTTACTCACAGAAAACAGTTCACAAAGCTTTAATTCTAGGCTTTAGAAGATGAGCAGTCATATTTTTGATGCAGGGAAACTCATCACTCTCCATAAGTTAGCCCCATTGGAATCTTCTCCAAATAAACTACCAAACCCCAAATGTTTCCTTAAAAAGCATACGGCTTTGGAACAGGCCGACCTTAGTGATGAGCCCCTTTTTGTAGATTGGGGAAAGACCAAGTAAGCTGAAGGAGGGCCCAAGGACACAAAGCACATCAGTGGCAGAGTGAGCCTTAGAGCCGAAGTTATCTTTGCCTCAGTCCAATGCTCTAATAAATCCATATCCATGTGGGCAATGTGCCATCACTGTGTTGTCACATAAAGAACATCTCAGCTGGCCATTCTTGGATGCATTCAGCTCAGGAACGTCTAACTAGAGGGGTGGAGGCAGATAGAGATCTGGATCTTCAAATTGATTTTGTTTCAGAGAAGAGCTTATCCCAAAAAGACTATCCCAAATCCTCTCACCACCATCCCAGATGACCTGTCCTCCTCCTGGAGATCTCAAATTTGCATGTGTCTTTCAGGCAGGGTGAAAGGCAAAATACTATAAAACTAAGAAATCTTTCCCATCCATTAATACAAGCTAGGGGAAAGGCAAGAAATCAGGTATTAGAAGCAAGGTCCTGCCTTCAAGCCAGAGAAAGATGTTTTTCTCATCTGACAGATGACACCTGCTTGCATTTATACCAGCATCAGTCAGAAGTAATTCACCTGCAATGATCAGAGCAGGATAAGTGCTGAACACACTGAAAACAGGATCAGGTCCACAGGCTTTTTAGAGGACAAAGGCAATAATATATTTTGAGATACAGCTCCCATTTCACCATAGCCGGATGGAAAGAAAGTGAAGCCTCCAAGTCTGCTACACTTCTAGGAGCTTCAGAGACACTAAAGAGAGTGTGAGAGCACCAAGTATAGGTTTGTAATTTAATTTATGTTTATTTTGGTCCAAGGTTGAGGTCAATGCACAATGAGGAGGTTATCAGATGACTCATATTAGCCCAAGCCCTGTGCTGAGATAAAGTTAGTACTGTGCCTGCTGGGAAGATGTAAGATTGTCAGATGGCCAGGGTGCAGCCTTATATAATTCATTTCTATTCCTGAAGTAATTTTCTTGACCAAGTCTGAAAAGGGAAGGAACATTCTTTTGTAGTGGTGTGGGGGGGAGAAATTTGGACTTTATACATAATGTGTTCTGTTGAATTGTCAGAAAAGCTAATTCAGTTGCATTATTAATGTAAATGACTTGTTTAACAATTACCATGATGATAAAACATATACAGAGATATCCAGGTTGTTCCCTTACCTGACAAAACACAGATGTGCATTTCTAAGCAGCACTTCCTTACTGTTTTGCTTAGTTAATGACACAAGCACTAGGAGTAGAACAAAATCTTAAAGAACATATCTTGGGGGAGTTTCATTTAATTCCAAGGCAAAACCTCTGTGTTTTCACCATGGAAACGGAATAGGACACCTGGGTGGTATGGGGGGAGACACGAAAAATAAAAAGATGACCCTGACAGAATGTCAAGGAAATGTGAAATAGATGCTGTGCTCATATATTTGAATATAGGCCTATAGGAAATTCAATCAAAATGTTTTAGCCATGATTATCCATCCTTTTAGATGAAACATAAAGAACTCCTAAAGCACAAACAGTTATTTCAGGGAATCTTTCAAAAATAGATTAATGTTCATCAGGAAGCAGTACCTGTGGATGTATTTTTTATCAATTGCCCAGAAGATGCATTGCTCTGCTGCAGTGTAGATAGGATTATCCTGCTACACAGACTGTATTTTTGCTAACAGTTATTATGCCAGGCTCACAGTAACAAGAGACTGAAGTCCACAGCATGGATTTGTCCTGTCTAATCAATCTGAAGCTCCCTAGGTGGAGCTGCTCCTCAGAACTGGAAACGGGACAGGTATGACATCTCTGTGAGGAGCTGCCCTCTCCAAAATTCTCTGAGTAGACCGTTCTGGTTTCAACTGGGATAGAGTTATTTTCTTCCTAGTAGCTGGTGCAGTGCTGGGTTTTAGCTTTAGTCTGAGAACAGTGCTGATAACACACTGATGTTTTAGTTGTTGCTCAGTAGCACCCCCCTCAAGGACTTTTCAGTCTCATGCTCTGCCAGTGAGGAGGGGCACAGGAAGCTGAGAGGGAGAAGACAGGACACACGACCCAAACTAGCCAAAGGGGTATTCCATACCACGGCATGTCATGTCCAGTATAGAAACTGGGGGGAGTTACCCAGAAGTGACCCATTGCTGCTTAGGTCAGGCTGGTTATCAATCAGTGGGTGGTGAGCAATTGTATTGTGCATATCTTGTATTTATTGGGATTTATTCCTATCTCCTTTTTCCTTTCAATACAATTATCATTATTATTACTATTGGTATTTACTTTACTTCAATGATTCAACTGTTCTTATCTCAGCTCATGAGATTTACCTGTTTCTGATTCTCCTTCTCAGCCCAGGACCTGTCACTGGGACCTTCACTGGAAGTTCTAGTGAGCAACAGACTAAGCAGGAATCAGCAGTGCACCATAACCATGGGGAAGGCTAATGATATACTGCCTATGCTGTATTAATAGAAGCATAGTCAGTAGATAGAGGAAAATCATTATTTCCTTTAGCAGATACTCATGAGACCTCATTTGTTTCCAGGTTTGGATCCTTCAGTACAAGAAAGATAGATATTGACAAACTGGAATGAATTCAGTGGTGGGGCACAAAGACTGTCCAGGTGCTAGAGAATTTGTCCTGTGAGGAGAAACTGAGGGAATGGAGTTTGATTATACTGAAGGAGATAGATAACGCTTTGGAGATACCTTAAAACCACCTTCCAATTCCTGACAGGCTGTTACTGAAAATAAGGAGACAGGATCTTAGGTTCCCATTAACAGAAGAATAACAGATAATGGTCATAAATTGAATCTTACTAGGTGTAAGGGTGGAGAAAAAATGCACAGCAATATAACAAAATACACCAACAGGTTGCCCAGAGAAATTGTGTGGTCTGTGCCCTTAAAGGTTTTCACGACCCAGCTTAGGGTTCTGCTCAACCTGGTCTGACTTCATAGTCCTGCTTTGAGCAGCAGGTTGTTCTACTGACATCTAGAAATCCTTCCCAACTCAAATCATTCTGTGATGGCTAAGCTTGACCCTGAATCACAACATAAAATGGAAGCTCCTTAGAGGCCTGTGTTGTAATGAATTGTTTTGTGTTCTGTACAAATACATGGAAACTAATAAAGAACAGTATATGGCTCCTTGGCTTCCAAGGCTTCCCAAAGCATTTTACCTGGAAACACAAAGGACACAATGAGAGACAAAGAACATGAGGCTTTTCCTTAAAGCAATGAATCCATAGTGGGATATTCACATTTTCAGGCAAACCAATTCGGTTTTAGGGCTTTCAAAAGACAGGAAAAAGGTCTGGGCCACTCAGTTTCTGAAACAATTAACTCCCATAACCTATGTGCGTGTCTTGATCTCCAGTTTGAGGCCTGAATATCCTAAGGATCAGTGGAATAAAAGACTTTTAATCTTGTCTAGAAGTATAGGTGCCAAATATAGATCTGGCTTAAACTATTAAACTATAATATGCTAATTCATTCTAAAAGCCACAAACCAATTAATCTTTATTTCTGCAGCTCTAGGCACATTCTCTTCTTTAGTTGTGGATTCCTGCAAAGCAATTTCTTGCTATCTATTGTGGGATGATGAGTTAAAACAGATGGCAGAGTATAATTTTCAAGGGCTCCTGTGTCACAGAAACTCCATCTTCAAAGGTCTTAAAGATTCAGACAGGAAAAGCCATGAGTGTCCCTAGTATTGGCTAGTAAGATGGAGAACCAAATCTGCATGGACAAGAATAAATTCTGGAGTCAAGGGACTGATATTTCCTCATTCAGTCTCTGTTAAAGAGTCAGAAAAATTGCTGTGCATGTCAGCATGCAAAAAGGCCCTCTTTTTCCTAAGTTTCATTGCCTTCAATTAAAAAAAGAAAGTTGCATTTGAAAAGTCTCCTGGGTGCATCTGTGTAAAACAGATTATGCCTCTCTTTCATTAATTTCAGATCAAAGCTCTTCATTTTTTAAGTAGGGAGCCAAAGGGATCAGGTAGAGTAAATATCCTCTTCTCTCCAATTTCGTGTGCAAACAACTGAGTGTTCAGGCTGGGAAGACATGCTTTAGTAGTTTCACTGCAAAATAAATATCTGCATTTATATCCTGTTCTTCACATGGATGGATTTGTTTTTTCTCAATGTTCTTTAGTGTGATTATTATAACTAACTGGAGATAGCCTGGCTGACATTGTCGCAGTTCTGGAGATCACTGCCAGGAACAGACTGAATAGGAGAGAAAGGAATAGGCTTGTTCTGTTCAAGCAGGACTCACATGATGCATTGTACTGGTCACTGCTAATGGAGACTAATGGTTCTTTTCTATCTATAGTTTGATATTTTTTTCTTCTGTTATCTGTGCTGTCTGCTCCATCAGTCCATCTTGTAGAAGGCCACCTGTTTTGTATGCAGAACTTCATGTGATTGATCAAATCAGGTAATGTTAGAGAGGTTAGGAAATGCACAGCTATTTTGCACTGCTAAGCTTTTAGAGCCACCTCAAAGGAGAATATATTGTGCTGTGTGGCAGTGTCCTAAAAACTGTTTCCTCATGCCCTGGGAGTCACAGCCTCTACTAAAGTTCTGCTGGGACACAGTGATTCCACAAATGTTAGTACTCTGAGCTGTTTCTGTAATGACACTATCTTCTTCCAAGTTCTTAGTAACTTCCTAAAGACTCAGATGTCATAGAAAGATTTAGTTGGAAAGGGCTTCTAAAAGTCTCTATTACAACACACTACTAACAGCAGGATCGATTTCAAAGCTAGGGCAGAGGATCCCACAGCATCTCTGGGCTATGGGATCCCTTGTACCAGTGTACCTGTTCCAGTGCTGCACAACTTCTGCGAAAGACAGACAGGTAGAAAGAGGGTCCTTCTATCTAGTAAGAATTTCCTTTACTGCAGCTTGTGCCTGATCCTTCTTTTCCTTTCACTGTGCATGTCTGCAGAACCTGGATCTGTCTTCTCTGTAAGTCCCTTCCTTTCCATTTGGTAGAGAACTGCAACTAGACCTCCCACAAACCTTCCCTACTTCAGATTGAGCAAGCCCAGCACCCTCAGCATCTCATCATGTGCTCCATCCCCCAACACTTTTAATTGTTCTTCATTGGACTCACTACAGTTAGTCAATACTTCTCTTGCATGGGGAGACCCCAAACCTGGCACTGCTAATTCACATTCAACTTGGTGTCCAGCAGGAGTCCAGACTTTTCCCTGCAGAGCTGCTTGCCAGTCAGTGCACAGCCTATACAGGCACATGGAGACATTCCACCCTAAGCTTCACATTTGTCTTTGTTGAAATTAATGAGGTTCTGGTTTAACCAATCTATCAGCTCATAAAAGTCTAAGTTATATTCATGGTTCAGTAAGTTTCTAGGCTTAATACAGGAACAACTAGATGAAGTGTCATACCCACCGTCATTAAACATGGTGACTAGATGTACTGTTCTATGACATCTGTGAAAAGAAAGTGAGTAGGTACATCAAGCCCATATAAAAATATTGCCTAATTGTCCCAAGCAACATACAGCCTATAGTATTCTCCACTGCTGTACAAACACTGACAGAAATTGTTCTTGTACAAACCAGTCATTCAGATTTAAATCCTATGCAGCTGAGGCCTGATATACTCCGATGTTGAAAGTTGTCTGCTGATGAGAAGTGCACAACCAGTGCACAACTGTTGCTCCTAACAGTTATATCAAAAATAAAAAGTTTGATCATGAGATCAACCTTTTTGTGCCAGCTGACAGCCTTGAAGTATCTTTCCTAATGAAGGCAGAAAACCTTAAGACCAAAGATTTATAATAACTCTATACCAAGTTTTACTCTTCAAAAGCCTCGAGCTCTTCCCACCTACAAGAAGGGAACTATACAAGTGCATGTTTGCAGACTCATAGATTCAGTCTGAGCACTATCATTATGGGCTCAATTTCTTACTTGGGATGGAAGAAAAATACATTTCAGATATATTATCTGTTATCCGAGTATCTATTCCTCAACTTTTGGCTATTTTGATAATAATCTGCTAATGCAACAAGAAGGGTTTTTATTTTGACTTCCAAAGTTGTTCAAAAACTATCATTTAATGCACATATATATTCATGGCCTTCTACACAAAGTAACATACTCCAGTGAGAGGGACTCTTCATTAGGGACTGTAGTGACAGGACAAGGAGTAATGGGTTCAAACTTAAACAGGAGAGGTTTAGGTTGGATATAAGGAAGAAATTCTTTCCTGTTAGGGTGGTGAGGCTCTGGAATGGGTTGCCCAGGGAGGTTGTGAATGCTCCATCTCTGGCAATGTTCAAGGCCAGGTTGGATGAAGCATTGGATGGCATGGTTTAGTGGGGGGTGTCCCTGCTTATGGCAGGGGGGTTGGAACTAGATGATCTTAAGGTCCTTTCCAACCCTAACTATTCTACGATTCTATGATTTATTTGGTAACTGATATGTGATAATCCTGGAAATTGTGCATCAAGACTGAAGTGAAGATGAACCAAGAAGCCACAAATACTTAAAGTTTATTCTAAATAGCATAGCTTTAGGAGAAGATAGGTTCAACTTTCAACCTGGCATACCTTATGTCAGCATGAACTATATTTTACAATTATTGAGCCTGTCTACATTGACACTTCTAGACCAATCTTCCAAACTTAATAGAAGGATCCATGATGTTATTGAGAATCTAGAGACACCAAACACTTATAGCCAAGTTCCAACAACTTTTCATATCTGTGAGATGAGAATGACTCCCCATAAGCACTGATACTCCTACACAGGATGGAAGAGGCTTTCAAAGGATGCTGAAAAGCATCTGAATGAAATCAGCCTTAGAAACTCATTAGCTCACTTCCTGGTGGCTCTCATGTCAACATGTCTACAAACAGGTCATAAACTACGGCCTCAGAGCAGGAGCTGTGATAAAAATGTCCAGGAACTGTGTTTTGTTCAAGTGCCACCTGATTTCTCTCTGACCACATGGCTGCCCTTGTCTCTCTAGCAGCCATCACTGCCACCACCATAAATCTCTCATATAGCAAGTTTCCACATTTTCCACAGAGAAGAGAAAACCTAAAGATTTCCCTTCTGAGGGAAAAAAATTGACATTTATTAACATAGAAGAAACCTTACACAATTCATCCTTGAACGCAGGCATAGGAAATAAGATTTGGTCGATCTCAGTGCTCATATTGCTCCTGATGTGTGTAGTAGGGTATTTGCATATGTGGTCCTAATAAAATGCAGTTTGTAGTGATCAGACCAGTGGCCAGCAAGCATGAAAAGCAATGCACAGAGCCTACATTTTGATCTGTATTTAAGAAATTCAGCAAAGTTTCCCTGCTGGATGGCCACATTTTCAGCTTGCTGTGAGTTTGTATAAGTGTTTGCTCTGATTATGTTTTTGAAAGCTAGGGAGACACATATGGGGCTAAATCCCTGCCTGCCTATTTCACTACATGTCCCTGGCTTTACTCAATGGGTGACTATAGGCAGAACTAGGGGTGAAGGAGATAGAACTCAGCTATTTGGAAACCAGAACTTTTTTTTTTCTGATGAATTATATAGATTTCCTGCATCATTTCCATAAAGTACTTACAAGGAATGAGTGGCAGTTGCACTTCTCAATCTGAAAAGACCTAAGGCTTTGGGAAAACTGGATAAAACCCCTACGCACAGAGACAGACAGGCACTGATTCAAAGCTGTAGAAATAATTCCTGAAGTACATGGATAACTCTTGGGCAATTTAATTTGATGTGGTACTCAGCTCATTTTTTCACCTAAAGGATTCTTTAAGGGGAGAGAGGGAAAAAATTAAATAAAATAAAAGAAAAAAAATGCTTTGTTTTAAAATTGTCCAAATGGGATTTGAAAAAGTTAAAACTAAAACGAAAACAAGGAAACACAAAAATTAATGGAAAATAGGAAAAAAAAAAAAAAAAAGTAAAAAAAAAAAAAAAAAAAAATTTTTTTAAAAAAAGTAAAAAGAGAATATAAAAAAAAAAAAAAAAAAAAAAAAAAAAGAAAAAAAAAAAATTAAAGGAAAAAAGGAAAAAAAAAAAAAAAGGCACTTCTGCATGGAAAAAGAAAACGATGAAAGCAACCCTACCATCAGTAAATTGTGAAGTTCAGCTAGAATTTCTGGAGTAAGTGTATCTCTCGGTATCTACAGTAATCCACTAAGATTTGTTTGCACACTCGGCCAGGTGCACTGAACCATAGGGATAAAAAAGCACTTTAACACGGAGCACTTCTAATACACAGCTGATCCCCCAGAAACCTGAAGATAAGCAGCAGCCGAGCTAGAGCGGTCCCAGGAGGGGTTTGAAGTGATTAAACAGGAGCACGGACAGCTAGGGAGAAAAGAACATGAAAAGGACGGCTGGTGAGGGGCGGAGCAGATCGGCAGAGCGCAGTACCTGGCCTGGCCTCGGGGTGGCACAGCCGGTACGGGAACCATGGCTCCCGGGTGAAGTACAGCTTTGAATCTTTTCCCCCATTTCAGCTCTTTAGACACTTCAGTTTTAACTCCGCTGTGCTGCCTCTCTTAAAGAAGGGCACTGCACATGGCAGGGGTGCTTTGTCATCTGGTAGAAGCCTCCACTGGAAAGTCTGAGACAAAAAATGGGTTCACAGAGCTAGTTTCCTCTCCTCTTCCAGCACCAGTGAAGAACTGTATTAGACCATACTCCAATTTAAAGCCTGCACCACTTCTATCCTCACTTGTTCAACCATCAGGCTGCCTCACAACTGTACACTGGAAACATGCAAAAGCTGTCTAAATTGTGGTCTAGAAATATCTTTAGGCTCTGTTTAAACTGTTATCAGATCTGGCTGACTACCATCCACTGCAGGCAGAGAAGTAGATGCCATTGTCTGGTACAGCAACCATACAATCACTCAGTGCATCACAGTAGCTTTCTTTCCTGTAAGAGCACACCTTACAGGGTAGGTCACAACAAAGTCAAGGGAGAGGCCTAAGCAAGAAGCAGTGGTTATACAATAAAATCATAGAATCATAGAGTCACAGAATAGTTAGGGTTGGAAAAGACCTTAAGATCATCTGGTTCCAACCCCCCTGCCATAAGCAGAGACCCCTCACACTAAACCATGCCACCCAAGGCTTCGTCCAGACTGGCCTTGAACAACGCCAGGGATGGAGCACTCACAACCTCCCTGGCCAACCCATTCAAGTGCCTCACCACCCTCACAGGAAAGAATTTCTTCCTTATATCCAACCTAAACCTCCCCTGTTTAAGTTTGAACCCGTTACACTTGTTCTGTCACTACAATCCCTAATGAAGAGCCCCTCCCCAGCAGCCCTATAGGCCCCCTTCAGATACTAGGAGGCTGCTATGAGGTCTCCATGCAGCCTTCTCTTCCCCAGGCTGAACAGCCCCAACTTTCCCAGCCAGTCTTCATAGATGCTCTNAAACCTCCCCTGTTTAAGTTTGAACCCGTTACACTTGTTCTGTCACTACAATCCCTAATGAAGAGCCCCTCCCCAGCAGCCCTATAGGCCCCCTTCAGATACTAGGAGGCTGCTATGAGGTCTCCATGCAGCCTTCTCTTCCCCAGGCTGAACAGCCCCAACTTTCCCAGCCAGTCTTCATATGGGAGATGCTCCAGTCCCCTGATCATCTAGGCCAGTTTCTTAGGCTGTAGCTTCAAATTTGGATCAGCCCTCTAAAAACTTACCTAGTTTTGAAACTCTCCAATGATGGAGATTTCACTGTCTCTCGGAGCTTTGCCAGCATTGAACCACACTCATGGTGAAAATGTTTTTCCTTACATCACATCAGAGAAGATACAGGGGTTATCATTACAAATGGGAAATTGCAGGCTTAGAACTTTTTACTTCTCAAACAGAAGATTTAGATTTGAGCTACGCACAGCAGCATACCTGGGCAGAAATCTAAAATCAGTAGTATCTTCTCTAGCTTCAAATCTACATTAAGACACTCTCCTACTGCAAATGTTTAAAATACATGAACTTCTGCCTGAAGACAGCTTGCTATAGTTTGTAAATAAAAATTAAACCCCCAAATAAATAGAATTTCCTGATCACTGTCCATAAAAGAGAAAGCAAATATCCATATGTAGTTTGCTGTCTACCTCTTAACATCCCATTCAGACCAAATAAAATCCTATCAGCTGTTCTTGGCCCTTAAGATAAACATGCTGCATTACTTGTACTGTAATTTTATAGTCCTCAGTGAGAAATATTATTAGAACTGATACATTTTTTTTCAAACTCCATATAATGCTGGCAATATTCTCAAGAAAAAAGGCTTTCCACATTTATGAGCGGGGAGTGTAGGTATTTAAACTATAAAGTTAGACTGCCCGAAACTAGCTGTTTCCTTGTTGAGCTTTCACAACCAGAAGGATATATGTTCCTTTAGCAAGACCAGAAAGAAAAATGCATCTGTAATTTCAGCTGAATGTGAAGACAGCAACAAAGCCAAACCCAGTCAGGTTTGCTCAGTTAGGTTTGCCTCATAGTATGTTAAATAACACTGGGATGTGTGATCAGTTGCTAAGGTGAATTGGGGGATAGGGTAGAATGGCGACAAGCTCCGGAGCACCAGGTGTGTCTCCTCTGTGAATACCCCACCTTCTCAGGTGCCCTTGCACAATGAATATGAAGCTCTGCAAGTGGAACCAAACAATGACAGAAGATGGTTCACCTAGACAGGAGGTTATGTTCACCCCACATAGAAACGGGTTCCGTAAAGATAAAAAGATGGGCCATTGTCATAGAAGACTCTTCTGAGGGGAACAGAAGGCCTGATATGCATTTCTTAAGGAACTCTGCCTCCTAGCTGGGAGTTTACATCTTTAACAACCTCCCATTGTTAAAGCTGTAAAGAAAAATCTTCCTACCCTGATACAGCCCTCAGATTATTACCCATTATTTGTTCTTCAGGTAGGCAGCGATGAAGTTCTCACAAGAAGTCTGAGGACAACCAATACAGATTTCAGGTCCTTGAGATCAGGAATACAAGCAGTGTTCTCCTCTACCTTTTCAGTTGAAGGGAACGAGGAGGAAAGAAACAGGAAGGCTCAGGAGATCAATACTTGGCTCTGAGACTGGTGTCACTGGCAGAATGTGGGGGGGGTTGACCATGGATCAGTTTACACAACAGCAGGTCTGCTGGCAACAGGGAGTCTTAAAGGGGGAAAAGGATCTTTGCACTGGAGTTAGCAAGGCTCATTGAAAGAGCTTTGAATTAGACTTGAAGGGATAAAGGGATAAAACCAGCTCACTAGAAACAAGCCTAGGGGAGGCATTCCAATGTTTGAGGGATGATGCACTACTGAGGACCTTTGATCTGCCATTTCAGTGGAGAGAGGGGATGGACACACATGCAGCAGCAAAGGTGCATGCAAGGGTGATTGATGTTCTAGATTGATGTGCTAGAAACCATGGAAGCACATGAGAATGGTCATGTAGTCTTCATGGTAGACTTGGACTCGACTATCTTGTATTTTTCCAACCTTTCTATGGTATTCTTTTCAACAATTCTATGATTCTATGACACTTCTAGCCTAAGCATAGTCACTAGCCATTTCTGTGTGTTGTTAGAACCAAAACATATATCAATATAATTTGTCTTAATCCCATAAACCTGCAGAGTAGCTACCTTACTCATTTTAAACTTGATTTTTAAAGATGCTTTTCGTCTCTGCTAAGGCCATGACTTACTTGCTTACTGAAAAGTATCTACACACTGCATTCTAATTGCTGACCTGTAAAAGCACCAAAGACTCCTGATGCACAAACATCTCTATCCCATCTTGTCTATTCCCTCTCTGCCTGTATGGGTGCACAGGCACTTCAGAGAGGCACCCCAGCATGTAATTTCCCCAAAAATAATGTTTCCCTTTCCCCCTGCTTCAATAGTGCTTGTGGAAACTTCCTTGTTTACATGCAAATGTTGGAGGTGATCTCACTTAAACCTTGATCTGTGTATTTTGTGTTCCATTTTGTACACATTACCCCAGCCCCTTTGCTCATCATCCCTCGTAAACACTCTCTCAGAGGGCTGCTGTTAACCATCCCTCCCACATAATTCCTAATTTAAGACTTTCTTTCCAATTCAGCCCTTGTCCCACTTAGTGGGGTGGATCCTGTCCTTCCTGAGTAGATGTTGATCCTCAAACAGGGTCTCATGGGCCAAACCAAAACCCTGTCGCTGAGTCCAGCCCTGCAGCTTGTTGACACACCATACCCCCATGCTCCTTATTATCTCTCTTTCTCTCTGTCATCCTTTCTGATGCCTCACAACTTGCTGATTTCCTGCTATTCCTCCTCCACTTGGTGACACAGCTCTTCAACAACAGCAACACCTCCTGCAGTACAGAAGGCTATTTCTTCCAGTCCCAGAGAAGCTGCAGGCACTCCCTGCAGCCTGGGACTTGCAGGGCTGCATTCACCCTCCAAACCTCCATCTTGGTAGAGGCCTCTGCCCTGGCAGGAGCAGCTGCTCCATCACCTGCTAGGGAAAGTGCCCTGTGGCACAACACCACGATACCTGAAAGTGTTAAAGCTGATCTGAACTCAGATGATGACTTCTTCTTGCCATCTTTCAAAGCAGCTTGTCTGTTGGCTGTGCTCTAAACCTGACTTTCATACAGGTCTCTCCCTCCCACCAGCTTAAAGAGTGCTCAACCCTCCCTGGTAAGGGCACAGCTACAAAACTTCAGGCCTTGTGTCAACCTTGTGAGCTAACCATGCTCATTAGAAGTTGCTAGAACTTCTGACCAAACAGGTTGTGATTATGGTCCTGCAGAATTTTTTGATGCAATGAAATACGTATTTTCTGTTCTTCTAACGCACATCGTCAGCCAAAGATGTTGTGGATCATAGATAGAATATGCAATCTGAGAACTGCCTTTAGAAGGGTTTTTATTTGCATTGTTTCATATGGCTGATAATATCAACTTTAAAGCTGCGAAGAACACAAGGGAACCATTCAAGGAAGAAAAAAGACAGATCTCTAGGTTACCCAAGAGTCTAGGCAATGCAAAACTGCCATAGATGCAAAGCATTAAGGCCTCTGTTATCTGAATGTTTCCTTAAGTTTTGCAAATATTTAAGTGGTTTGCTTTGTGTTAACTCCACCTGCACTTGGCTAACCTGTTGGAACTGTTGCCTGACATTCACTCTAACTTACAGTGACCTCCTAACATTTATGTCCCTTTTGGCAGCTTGACATGTCACTCTATGCCTACTTGTGGTACCTGTTAGTGCTAAGGAATGGATTTACCTTCTTTTTCCATGGGATCTTTCACCACTGAGAGCTGACTTGAGGATGGTCACTCATCTGTGCAGCATCCAAGAGGACACAGCTCTACCATCTCCTTCCAGTTTCAATTTTAGCTGACACTGCAGCAAGGAGGAGTGGGTGGCAGCATTACCAATAATGGAAGTTGTGTCAATAATGGAAGAAATAAGGGAGATCTTTTTAAAGGATATGCTAAGTGAAGTCTCTAGGGAGCAGATTTCTTCACTGCAGTTTTTCACAACCCAAAATTCTCCATCTGGGAAATGTTGATGTTTTGTGTGGAATTTTTAATTTTATAATTAAATATTTCAGTGAATCCTGAGCTTTGCCCATCTCTGAAGTGCCTCACATGCTCAAACACAGCACAGATTTTTGGTACCATGAAGAACTGATCCAAAACCTTCTAGGGGTCAAGCTGTGTGTAGTTACCAGTAAGTAAAGAGGAAGCCCTCCACCTTTCCCTTTGAGATAGGCCATAAAATTTGCCCCAGAGCCATGGGCTGTAGGACCCAGAGAACCCCAAGCCTTGGGACTGGGTAGAATTGAGGCCAACTTCTGCTCCTGTTTTTGTAGAAGTTTTCTGAAAACAGTATGCCATCAGGTGCTGTATTTTCAAGGCCAATATTTTCCTGTGACAGTATGGTTCCTTGGAAAATAATGAGGCAGCTTTCTTGCTATTTCTTCTACTAAGGTCAATCTTCTATCCCTCAAGAAACTCTAGCTATACTGGCACAGGACTAACTGACAGGAATGCTGCTGGCTCAAGTGTTTGCATAGGTAAAAACTAATATTGCAAAAATCAATAATTCCTTCTACAGTTTCTCAGCCCTATCAACAATCAATTGTAATGTCCTTGCCTGTCGACTCAATAGGCATTTCATTCAATCTAGCAGAAACAAAGTCTCCTTATATTCCAAAACTGGCACAGGTAGATTTGTACATTCTCTCACTTTCCTGCCCCATAACCTTATTTTCAAAGCTGATGACCACCCAATATTCCCACTTCAAACGAAGCTAAACCTTTTCCTGCCCTTCTTCTTTAAGCAGTTAACATACCTTTTCAGCTTTTTTGCAGACAATGTCTTAGGTAAACTTTGTTTCTTTAGGTGAAGAGGACAAAGGGATCTGGTTGCTTTATGCTGCGTTTTGGGTTTTGTTTTTGTTTTTTGTTTTTTTTTTTTTTTTCT
>NDXB01007651.1:57359-78668 GCA_002631895.1 Agapornis roseicollis | reverse complement strand
AAAAAAAAAAAAAAAAAAAAAAAAAAAACAAAAAAAGAGAAAGAAATGTTTTATTAAGACAGGAGAGTAGATCACATCCTAGCAGCACCAAAACCTGCATTACTTATAACACTGTCACCACAGAAACAAATAATAATTTTGGGAGAACTATTTAATTTTCCTCTCCTACCCAGTTCCAAAACAATAAGCAGGGGGAATAGCTTAAGTACCTTCTCTCCCCTTATCTCTTGTGACAGAAAGCTTTATGGGCATCTATTTTCTTCCTACTGTCCCCTAGACTTTGTCAGTATAGGTGAGACAATAGAGGTGGAAGGTACACAGCAGAGTTTTGACAGCTCTGCTTGGCTGTGTTATTTTTCCCTATGTGTAATACCTGAGGTGTCACATTGATAAAACTTTCTTTTCATGGCACTCCTCTATTTCCTAAGTTACACTGACTGCTCTTCAAAATCATGGCCTGGAGGTAAATTAGTAGTGTCTACTGGGCTTACTTTAAACAAAAATACCAGAAACATGCCTCATCAAAGCACCCTGTATGGTATCACACTGCCAAAAAATGGGCCATCCTGCTCAAGATACAAGCTCAGTCAAGCCTGGCTACATTGCAAGACTATAGAATTATGATATTGCCCTCTTTCATGGTAAATCCTACTTACTACAATCATTGCTTAGTGAGGTGTTCCACATTCTGTGATCCAAATGTTCAGAACTAATACTGTTGTATATTAAACTGTAATCTAAATTATAACTGTTCCAGGGATAGCTTCAGACTGATTACAGGTTGCACTACCAAAAGTCAGTGATACAGGTGTTAAATTATCATTATAATGGTCTCCTGGTGCAGAAAAACAGCTCAGAGTATATTTAATTTACTGCTATAGTTTCATAACACTCTGGAAGATCCTTTAGCATGGAAGTGAGTGAATTCATCCTGTTTTCAGAAGCATAGACATATGGTGACCTCCTCTCTCTCTGCATTATTATACAGCATTCTAATTTTAGTGGAGACTGCAAATAATTATCATAATAATGATATTAATTATAGTTATGCAGAATTGCTTTGGAACTCATCAGGTAATATGAGTTACATTTAAAAATAAAGACTTAGGAATAAGCCAAAACCAAAAAATAATGAAAGTCATCTAGCTGATATTTAGGTTACTGTGTTGTACATCTACTTCTAAACTTGTCATACTTGGGTCTTTCATACATATTAAGACAGAAAAAAAGAATTTACTGAGCATTATTCTCCTCATCTATTTTAAAATAATACTTTACTATAAGATGAATTGCATTCAAGAGTTTCTCTTTCCTTCTAGTGACTACAAATGAAGTTGGAGGTGATTGCTCTGAATGCAGAGATATTCATCAAACCACATCATCCACACTATCAACCTATCAGAACTTTTAAATCATAGGCTCCACTGCAAGGTCAATCCAATCTAGCTGTGGGGAAAGGAGCACTGTTGTGAGACCTCTGAAACACCACAAAATTAGAGGTATTTGCACTGGATGGTATCCTGGTTTCAGCTGTAACAGTTATTAGTGGGAAAGGAAGGAGTGAGATAAAGGCCTTTAGTCTGATAGTTAGCTGGCTCCACAGTGTTTCATCTGAACTGCTTTCAACACCTGAATGTGCACCATTGTCTGTACAGAGTACTGCCATCAACAGTTCAAATGCGTCCTAACACAGCTGTGCTTTGTCTACACTGGTAAGTTAAATGAGTCTGTTCTCTGGCACTGAAGTGACTGGCATGGGACAACTATAGTTTTTACACTGTTATCCATGTAACTATAATGTTTTCCAAACAGGTTGGCCACTTGCAAACAGTCCACAACCCTCAGCCCACTAATTCTCCATCCTGGTGAAAATTCAGGGAACAGTGTTAAGTTGCCAAAATCACTCCTGAGACTTGCTGTCAATTTAATAGCAGAAAAATTTGTAATCTGGGGAAAGCACTCACTGTCTATGACCAGAACCTCTCAAGGTTTTCCCCACCCTGCCCCTGGCTCAAGGTCCCCATTCCAGCCCCAGCTGCCCACCAGAGCAGGAATCTTCTTAAAGTTGCTGCCAGACCTGCTACAGAACAAGAACCTGAGAATAGATTTTCTGCAAAAATCTTTTACGAGAATGGATGTGGACACAGCTCAACTGGAGACTGGACTCCACATGCATAGAGTTTATGAGGATGTCAGATGTTCCTTTGAGTTAGATTTGCTTGCAAAAGAATGAATAAGCCTTTAAGCCACTTCATTGTATTAACACCTTAATGCATATATCTGCAGACACTAATTGGTAAAGCAACAACAGAATGTCATCTAGTTTCCTATTGTCTTTCGAGCATATTTAAATATGTTAACAACACAAGGAAGAAATAATATTGATCTGTTACTCAATGGGGTTGGTGATCTTATATAC
The DNA here is from genome assembly GCA_002631895.1 of Agapornis roseicollis. Lineage (NCBI taxonomy): Eukaryota > Metazoa > Chordata > Aves > Psittaciformes > Psittacidae > Agapornis > Agapornis roseicollis. Next base: position 76,249 of record NDXB01007651.1, on the reverse strand, counting down.
AAGGATGTAGACAAAGCATAGATATTTGATGCCTCCTTTGCCTCTGTCTTTAATCCTAGAGATAGGCCCTGGGCCCCCTGGAGCCCTGTGCTGGAAGACTCCAGCTGGGGGGGGAGGGAGGGTGCTGACAAACTGATTGAATGACAAACTGACTAACAATAAACTGACTGAACTTCTGAACTTGTTCAAGACTCACTGCTCCATGTAGATGCACTCTGTCAAAGGTAGAAAGGCCTTACAGAGAAATCTGGATAGACTAGACAGCTGGGCAATCACAAATCTTGTGAAATTTAACAAGACCACCTACAGAACTCTACAGCTGAGATGGGGCAACCCTGATTACACATACAAATTGGTGGATAAGAGTCTGGAAAGCTACCCCACAGAAAGACAACTGGGTTTGTGTTGATGACAAGTTGAATATGAGTCAGCAGTGTGCCCTGACAGCCAAAAGGACAAACCTGCCCTGAAGTTCACCAAGTACAGCATGGCAAGCTGATCAAGGGAGGTGATTGTCCCACTCTCCACTGCACTAGTGGAGCCTCACCTTAAGTACTTTGTGCAGTTTTGGGTGCCTCACTATAAGGCCATTAAACTATTAGAGTGTGTCCAGAGCAGGGGGACCACGATAGTGAAAGGCCTCAAGGGCAAGACTTATAAGTAGAAGATAAAGTCACTTGGCTTGTTCAGCTTAGAGAAGGCTGAGGGGTGACTCCACCACAATCTACAGCCTCCTCAAGAGGGACAGTGGAAGAGGAGGTCTTGATCTCTCTCTGGTGACGAGAAACAGGACACGAGGAAATAGAATTAAGCTGTACCAACAGAAGTTCAGATTGCACATTAGGAAAAGGTTCTTCACTGAGAGGGTGGTCTGGAACAAGCTCTCCAGTGAAGTGGTCATGGCATCAAACCAGAGTTCAAGGAGCATAGAATCACAGAATCATAGAATAGTTAGGGTTGGAAAGGACCTTAAGATCATCTAGTTCCAAACCCCCTGCCATGGGACACCCCNAGGGTGGTCTGGAACAAGCTCTCCAGTGAAGTGGTCATGGCATCAAACCAGAGTTCAAGGAGCATAGAATCACAGAATCATAGAATAGTTAGGGTTGGAAAGGACCTTAAGATCATCTAGTTCCAAACCCCCTGCCATAGGCAGGGACACCCCACACTAAACCATGTCACCCAAGGCTTCTTCCAACCTGGCCTTGAACACTGCCAGGGACAGAGCATTCACAACATCCTTGGGCAACCCATTCCAGTGCCTCACCACCCTTACAGTAAAGAATTTCTTCCTTATATCCAATCTAAACTTCCCCTGTTTAAGTTTGAACCTGTTAGCCGTTGTCCAATTACTATAATCCTTAAGAAAGAGTCCCTCCACAGTATCCTTATAGGCCACCTTCATATACTGGAAAGCTGCTATGAGGTCTCCTCACAGCCTTCTCTTCTCCAGGCTGAACAGTCCTGACTTTATAGAATCATAGAATCATGGATTAGCTAGGGTTGGAAAGGACCTTAAGATCATCTAGTTCCAATCCCCCTGCCATAAGAAGGGACACCTCACACTAAACCATGTCACCCAAGGCTTCATCCAATCTGGCCTTGAACACTGTCAGGGATGGAGCATTCACAACCTCCCTGGGCAACCCATTCCAGCATTTCACCACCCTAACAGGAAAGAATTTCTTCCTTATATCCAATCTAAACTTTCCCTTTTTAGGTTTGAACCTGTTACCTCTTGTACTGTCACTACAGTCCCTAATGAAGAGTCCCTCCCCAGCATCCCTATAGGCTCCCTTCAGATACTGGAAGGCTGCTAGGAGTTCTCCACACAGCTTTCTCTTCCCCAGGCTGAACAGACCAAACTTTCTCAGCCTGTCTTCATATGGGAGATGCTTCAGTCTCCCGATCATCCTCATGGCCCTTCTCTGGACTTGTTCCAACAGTTCCATGTCCTTTTGATGTTGAGGACACCAGAACTGCACACAATACTCCAAGTGGGGTCTCACGAGAGCAGAGTAGAAGGGCAGGATCACCTCCCTTGACCTGCTCCTTTTGATGCAGCTCAGGATACAGTTGGCTTTCTGGGTTTCAAGCGCACACTGTCAGCTCATGTTCATTTTCTCATCGACCACCACTCCCAAGTCCTTCTCCTCAAGGCTGCTCTGAATCTCTTCTTTGCCCAACCTTTAGCTGTGCCTGGGATTGCTCCAACCCAGGTGTAGGACCTTGCACTTGTCATGGTTAAACTTCATGAGGTTGGCATCACACTTTCTCAGCCTGTCTTCATACAAGAGGTGCTCCAGTCCCCTAATCATACTCATGACTTTCCTCTGGACTTGTTCCAACAGTTCCATGTCCTTTTTCTGTTGAGGACACTAGAACTGCACACAATACTCCAAGTGAGGTCTCACGAGAGCAGAGTAGAAGGGCAGGATCACCTCCTTCGACCTGCTGGTCACACTCCTTTTGATGCAGCCCAGGGTATGGTTGGCTTTCTGGGCTACATCTTTATGATGCTCTTAGTTTTATGATTTAGTTTTAGGTAGTCCTGTGAGGAGCAGGGAGTTGGACTCGATCCTTATAGAACCCTTCTAACTTGAGAGATTCTAATTCAATGATACTGTGAATTAAAAACCAATATGGAAACTACATGGATGTACCAAAACTTCGGTGTTAATAAGCCCCAGATGTAAAAATGGTCTTCATACTAACCAGGAATTGTCATAAGCCAATTACTCCTAAGTTTTTTGTCAATACGGATTTCCAGCAAAGTAATACCCTTCTGTGATACTAATACATTTGCATAATTGCTATAATGTTCCCCTTGCCTTTTTTTTTTTTATTTTTATTGATGTTTTAAGTCCTTGTATTATCCATGAAAAAGGTGGTGTAACAATGTCAATTTAATTCTTCAGAAGATGGACATAAAATTGAGTGTGTTGCTGTCTCTGGAAGTGTTTAATCAGGTTAAGCTTATTCTCAGAGGTCATTTCAGTTTATTGAAATAGTTCACAATGCACAAAGCAAGACAGACTCAACAAGGGAAAGAAAGAAGATTAAGCAAAAGAAGAAAAGGATTACTTAAAGAAGATATTCTGTGTTGAAGGGAAAGCTTTGAGCCTTGTGAACTGCAAGGCTTAACTTACAAGACAGCGCATGACACTCGTGTCACATGTGTGCATGTACAGATATTGGTAGCACTGCCATTGTGATGATCAGTAGTTTCTGACTATTGACAGGACACTAGTGAAAGGACACTCAGCAGCAGAATTTTTAATCCATTTTTTTTTCAGAATAATAACTAAAGAAATTGAAACTTTAATTAAAGAACATCAAAGTATCACTTTTCTTCTAATATGCAGCACCTGCAACACATGAAAATGATTTGTTAGGATTGATAGATTTTTCTAATGTTACAAAGGCAACTGACAGCACTCATGTGCTCATTTAATGTGTCTCCCACTGAACAAATACATAGAATTTGCAAGATTATTTATTCATGGAAAAAGGAGTCATCCCTTGGAAAAAAAAAAAAAGCTGTTTATAATATTCAGTAGTGCATTATGAACATTAGTTAATGATCTCAGAAAAGATTTACACCACAGCTGGACAAGATAATTAAGACTGCAGGTTTAATGGCTTTGGCTTTCAGAATACTTGACATAAAACCACTTTGTAAAAATTACCTTAGTGACATATCTAGATGATACTTTATCTTGATCTGAATGCCACAAATTACATTTTTCCATTTCTATTTGTATATGACTATGCCATGGAATGCTAAATTATTACAGCCAGTTTCACACACCTGCAGAAATAAAATACAGTATTTACCATTCTTACTCTGTTATGAAGAAAACTTTTGGGTTTATTCCAGATTTCTATATCTAAATCTATCCAGTGACATAAAATATAGCTCGTGGTAACAACTGCTACAGTATATTTCCTCAGACTGCATCCACTGTATGGGCCTAGTTTCTGTTAAGGATAATTCACATTTGTAAGATTTCAAAAGCAGAGAAACTCCCATGACAGCGAAGACAAATGGGAACAATAGTGTGTTGCAACTTACATAGCATCTGGCATCCAATGCACCTAAGGGCCATTAAAACTCGTAATTAAACCTTCTGAAAAGTTCATATCAAGTAAGTAGTTTTATTATTCCTGTTTTACAAATGAGCAAACTGAGATACAAAAAATAACAATTTGCTCAATTTCACAGCTAAATTAGTGCAACAAATCGATACAGACCTAGTTTGAGATCATGAGTTTGAATCTTATTTCAATACTTTAAGCAATTATTGTGTTATTGCTGTTATTATTTTCTGTTATTTATTTATTATTTGTTGCTATTGTTGTTGCTGTTGTTGTAGTTATTAGAAGGAAAGGAATGTTTTCTCAATTATAAATGAAAAATTCTCCAGAGAACCAATAATGGTAAAACCAGAGTTTGGGCACAGGACTGAAAACCCCAAAGCTATTTCCAAAGAGAAATTCCAGCATACTCTTTATTCCATCCTGTAATAAATTACCAGCATGACACACTGTGATAAGAACCAGAGTTTATAACCTAATTTCTAGTTTTTAAAATATTTTTGTAGGTCACCCAGCAAATGGTTGAAAGCTAAGTTAGCTATCCCTGTAGGTTAGTACAGTTTAGCAAGGAGAGAAAAAGATGGAAGTGGAACAAGAAAAGCATTCGTAGTCACTGATTTCCCACCTTCAGGGAAGGATGCTGGTGGACAGAAACACTACTCAGAGAGGTGATCTGCTACACAATATTCTGTGAACCCTGGTTGACTCTTTCTTCTCTCTGAGTGGGAAAGATTAGAAGCTGATCCTATAGATCAACAACTGTGACTCAGAAGCTGTAATAACCCTGCGGTCTGCTGCTTCCCTAGGATCAGTTAGCTCATTCTTCCAAGGACAGACATTGGACTTTGGATGAAATGTCAGATAAAGTCCTGCTTTAAAATTCTGTAGAAAGAGCAGCACAGGCTAAAGACAGACATAATGTAAACAGGCACTGCATAAGCTTCCAGTACAAGCCTGCCAATATGGCTCATTCCTGATTTGTAAAACCTTTGTATCCCAGCTCTTCTCCTCAACATAGGTAGCCAGGCATCCTGTATTACACCAAAGGAAAATAAAATCTGAAGTATAAAAGTTCTGTATCTATTTTCTTTCTGATGACCTTCAAATGCTCCCTCAAAGCCTTAGTACTGATATTAATGAAATCCTCATGTGGAATCAAGTGCAAGTCTATTGTTTATAATAAATGTTCTAAGTTGGGTTGTATTTGAAAGACAAATAAAGGTGCATCTTTGGAAGGCCTTTTGCTATCTCTGAATGCAACAGCACATAGCAAAGAGAATGTTCTTCACTTACTACATTAAAATAAATATTTGACTATGCAATGTATTTAAGATTAAGTAAATACCAATCATCTAAAGTGTCTGAACAGGGATTTACAACTTTATAAGAAGAAAATGTTGTGACTTTCCTCTTCTGCCAGATAAACCTGTTAAGATTATTGGGCCAATTCTGGCATAACCTGTCATACAAATCCCAGATGAATTTAATGGGTTTATCTGCATGTAAGTGAAAACAAAATTTATCAGAATAAAAAGTATTTTAATAATTCAATAGTTAAGTGTGACTTTTTTCTAATGAATTAGAATTCTGTCTATGCTTTTGAAACAAAGACACATCATGCATTTTTTCACTGATTCATACTGGCTGAGTGCTCTGCTTCTCTTTATGGGTATGTATGTGCAATTACTAATTGTTTCTCATTACTTCATTGGTATACTTCAGCTGAGAAGGAAATTTGATACTTTTGGGCATTGACCCGTTCTCAGCTGACATTCAGCTATTTTTATTCACCCCATTTTTTCTGCTCTTTTCCTAATAAATGTTTTTAGAACAACCACTGTTGACATAAATGTTTATTGCTTTTGTTCTACACTGTTTCTTTTATTAATTTAACCCTCTCATCCATTTAGGGTGCTTTATTAAAGGTAGGGTTTATATTATTTTTTAATGTTTATTATAGGGGTTTTTAAATTTATTTTTTATTTCCTTTCTGAGTATGTACCAGCAGTAAGTAAGGTCATGTTGGGCAACATGGTCTAGGGTAAGCCATCCCTGACTATGGCAGGAGGATTGGAACGAGGTGATCTTAAGGTCCATTCTAACCCTAACAATTCTATGATTATATGAAAACTATTGTTACTGGTAACAATTACTGACTTTATCATCACTATTTTATATATGTAACTTGCTACAGATGTTTATTCAAAAGGTACTGATACTTGCTGCCATATACAGTTTTTTTTTCTTTTTTTTTTAATATAGATATATTTGAAAAAAGTTATGGTGTTTGGTATCTCTGTTTGTTATCTGCATTTGGTATTTCTCAACAAGCTTGCATACTTTTCCTGTATGTGAAAATATTAATATTGCATGATATCTGGCTCACCAACTCCAAGAAAAATATGTTACACATCAAATAGTCTGTAACAATAATACAGCAGTTTACAACATATGTCAACAAATAGTGCCTAAATCCAGCACTAATGTGTTCCTAGGGGCATGAATGTCAGAGCTAAGGCACAGGCAGTCCTCTATTCAGTAAAGCAAATGCTTTTAAGCATATCTTGCATTCTATTTACACAATTAAGAGGAAAAAGCAACAAGAAATCCTGAACATCCTGTAATGCCAATTAAAAGTAATAGACACAAGGTAACAAATCATCAATTCAAGACCACTGTGTTTCTGACTCATTGGTGTTGTCCTTCTAATTAATACCATGTCATGTTTTCATGCTTCATGTATCCAATTGCTGTGTGAAGTAGTCTTCATCCATTCAACCACTTCCTTCAGGGGTTAGTGTTTCCAGTTTCAATGTGTTTTGAATGCTGGTATTCATATTCTGAGTTCAAAGGCCATTTTCTAATTGCTTTGAGTATTATACATTCTGACTTTTTTTATTTTTTTATAGGCAAAAGAATCCCTGTGGTTTTACTGAAATTATATAAATTTGGGAAACATTGTTTGATAAATCAATAGGCTAACTTTATTTGTATACTAGCAAGTGCTATGGTCAGAGGTATAAATATTTGCAGCTATACATTGAAAACTGTTCTGAAAACAGTGTTTCCTCAGCTAAGAAAATGTTACCTTTCTTACACATAAACAATTCTGGTTTCACATAAAGTGGCAGAAGCTTTGTCCTTACATGAAGCTGCAAGAAAAGGTAAGTGTTCAAGGATATAAACACTCCGTGTGATAAAAATGCAACAGTATATAAATAGAAGCATCACAAGATGGAAAAAATAGAAATTTGAGCAGAGAGATTTGTAGAGGGCAACATGGAAATAAGATCCTATCATTATAATACCAAATTGTATGTAATCTCAATATGAAAGCTTATGAATATAATTCCCAGCAGAAGAGAAAATTCTGACCCTCTTATTACACTTCCATGGTGTTGTGATTTAAGCCCGATTGGCAACTAAATACCACACAGCCATTTGCTGGGACCCAACCTCCCCTCACTCAATGGGATGGGGAGGAGAATCTGGGAAAAAAAAAAAAAAGTAAACCCCCAAGAGTTGAGATAAAACCAGTTTAATAATTTAAATAAAAGTAAAATATTGTTATAATAATAGGACATAAAGAGAGATATTCCTTTCATCCCCTCTCCCAAAAAACACCTGACCCAAGCAGTGATCAGTCCCTTCTGGGTGAATCCACCCAGTTTGTATACTGGGCATGACGTGCTGTGGTATGGAATACCCCTTTGGCTGGTTTGGGTCAGGAGTCCTGTCTCTGCTCCCTCAGAGCTGCTTGTGCTCCTCCTCACTGGCAGAGCATGAGAGACTGAAAAGTTCTTGATCATGCTAGGTGCTACTGAGCAACAAATAAAACTTTGGTGTGTTATCAGTGTTGTTCTTAGACTAACGCCACAATATAGCACTGCATCAGCTACTAGGAAGAAAATTAATTATCCCAGCCAAAACCAGGACACGTGGAAGGAATAGTGTGTTCATTATAAAGTTTTCAGTGGGACAATTCTAAAAACTAGGTATTCTTAACTGAAAAAATTTTGTTTAACAATGTTTTCAGAAAGCATATACTATCTTCGTCCAGCTTCTAAGATTGAATTCAACCTGTGAATAACACTTTAAGAATAACTGTATATCTACTTACCACAGACTACAGTATTAACCACAAAGATATTCTCAGGCTGTTACAGACTAACAAAAAAAATTAATTCACTGTCAGTGGCACACATATGCAAGCACTCATTACATACTCATTACACTCCTTCCTGCAACACTGCCAAGTCTTGAAATTTTTTGGAAATGCTTCAGAGTTTTTGCTTCTGAATGATTTCAGGCTGATTCATGAACTGTAGGAGCTGTTAACACCAGACTGATACAGTTCCAGTCTACATAGTACAGCTGTGCAGCCTTCAGTAACTTACGAAGCCTGGGAATAAGAACTGTCCTGCCCCGCTCAAGTTGGGTGAAGGATGTTTTTTCATGGGGGAGGAAACCCCTTTAGACTTGTTCATTACCTCTGCAAATGGGTAATATATTGCCAGTTTCTCAAAACTTCAGTTCCGTAGTTCTATTGCCCAAAAAAGTTTTATATTGTGGTGTTGATTCAACAGTGGAAAGGGAGTGCATGATATAGCAAGCAATATCCAACTGAGTAACAGCACAGTTTGTCTTGTTGTGCTTTAGAAAATTCAAGATAAAAGAAAAAGGCACCTGGAGGAAGGGGACAGGTAGATGTACAAGAGGAGGAAAGACAGCTGAGGGGAAAGAAATACAGAACAAAGACACCCAGAGGGAGACTCTGGTCCACAGAATTCTAGGCATCACACCAATGTGAAATATCAAAGTAGACTTCCCTTTATACTCCACTGCAGCAACAGTCCCAGTATTCCTGGCTTTTAAGGTGGCACTGTCAGATTGGAAAGAATGCTAAGATGTATATGTCAATTTATGGTTAATTCTTTGAGCACATGTGAATGTGTGTATGTATAAAAATCGGTCTCTTTCTCCATACACATGTATATATGTCTGTGCATGCATAACCAGTTTTCTTAAAGCTTCTGCAGAGAACATTTCCCAATAAGAGAGGTGTCTAAGCAACTAGAAAGACATCTCTCTCTTCTCATTAACTCTAGTGAGGATAGATGATGACTTTTAATTAAATACCTAAACATTTCATACATGAAATTAGCTGTGAGCATGTAAACTGAGCTCAGACTCCTAACTAGACAAAGCTGTATATCAGTACATTCAGTTTGAGAAAAAAAAGGGTTCTGAATTTCTGCACAATAGCCAGGAATAATTGTTACGGACTAACGAATCTGTGCTGCTGTAAGAAATAAACCAGAATTTAGAAGTAGATGCTAGTTTTTCCATTCTTATGTGTTACTGAAATGTAGATTTTTCTTTCTTTTTTTTTTTTTTTTAATTAAAGTTACTTTTGTATTAAAAATGTAAAACACCAGTTATAGTGTTTTCTAGAATTAATCACTGGAAACAAGATTAATTTCTGGTATAGCTTATAGCTAATTTTTTCCACTTATGTATCTTGGTAATAAAGTTTTTTTTTTTCTGAATATAATGGAGAAGTCTAAGTGCAACTCTTCTATGAAACACATGAGGAGTTGAACCTACAAAGAAATAATTGTATAATAGGAAAAGTATAGGCTACAGTTGAAACTGGACCACAATGTTGTTAATACTTCTATACAATACATCTGATTTTGAAATGATGGTTGCATTAGAAATGAGTTGTCCACTGCTTATCAATTCTATAATGTGGATATGTATAATTCATAGTTAGAAAAGAAACCTAAAAAATGGAAACTGAGCAGAAAGAATAAGGTAAAATTTCGTGCTTGAACTGACCATTTTTACTGTCATCACAGGGTAAAAAAAAAAAAGAAAAAAAAGAAAAAGTTGTGGCTGATAGCAGGGATTCCACCTCCTGCTCTTTTTGTCAACTCTATTTTAGACACCTTTGTATGGGAGCTCTAGAGAGAGCTGTGCCCTTTTCTGAGCACTGAGAGGGATAAAAGGAAGTGATAGGTTTTTACTGACTTGACACGGGCAACCTCAAAGAACATAGCAGAAAAAAAAAACCCAGAAAACAAATAATGCACATGCTGCACATAAAGTGCCCTTCCAAAGGCATTGGAAAGACTGAAATTTCATAGAGATTTTAACTTAATACTTACTAGATAATTCTGTCCAGCTGTTGATAGCATAATGCAGTAGGGAAGACAGTGTATTTCTGTCTAAGATTCACGCATCTGCATTAGATGTAAAGCATTTTAATAGAGTTTTAAAAGTGTGATGTAAAATACTTTTTTATCAAAACCTGGCATAAGATAACACAGTTTGGCTGTAGCATGCAACTGAGTACAATGCAGATAATTTCAAACCATCTTCCAGAGTGTCTAAAAGCCCACACAGCACAGATCTGCAACAGACAACAGTGCCAAATTGGGTCCCTGGAGCAGAACAGCCCTTTGCCCACAGTAACTAGGCTGACCTCTTACAGCTCAGATTGAACATTGGAGATGTGTTAGATTAAATCTGGAGCTGAAAACTTAAATTTTTATAATTAAAACATACAATTTGTAATCTGAAAAATTAAAATGCTTGGTAAATTGAAGCATTTCATGCAAAGATATTTTAACATTGAACAGGATTTTTGAGGCACCAAAATAATTCAGATATCACAAACCTTCATTTTTTCATTTTGGCTTGCCTCTGTTGCCCCACTGCATACCTATGGCCACTTTACTGTATAAAGCTACAATAGTGAAAGAAAATAAGATGCAGCAAAACTAAATATGCAATAAAAATAGGAGTGCATGATGGCTTAAAACACCTGTAATTCACTGGCAGTAGCTAGTCAGAAAAGTGAATGCCACACCCTCACAGAAACAATGTTTTTTCTGTAGATTTTAGTATAATGTTTTTATGTTAGTTTATTTTTTTAATAGCTTGCCATAAACACATAAGCTAAAATAAATGTGCTACATTAAAGCCACAGAGAGATCTAAACAAAGTGGAAGTTGTTTATATAACAACTGCAAGAAAATTGAGAATACATGTTGAGTCAAATGTATCAGAACAGGAGACAGTTCTTTTATGTGTGCAGAGAGGCTTGAAAAATGTTTTGAGTTAAATGTCCAAGCACTTACAAAACAGCAAATGATTTTAGATTTTAGAAATGTCTGAAGCTATTATTCTCAGTTCTGTCCCTCAAATTACCCCAAATCTTCTTTGTTCCATATATGAGCATCAGTGCCTTGTGCACCAATAGGGACAAAAATAACTTCATTTCCTATTTTCTTTTCAAGTCTTCATTCTTTCCAGCTTCACTACAACCAGATGGGAGAAGCTTAAACTCAGAGAAAATGGAGCAAAAGTTTCTGGAGAAACTTCCGGTGTCACCCTTCATGGTTATTAACCAGGTTTTCGTTTACCTGGTTACAAACTTTAAGACAAGTAGAAATCATATTTTTTTTTTGGATTCAAGTGTATGCTTGTCTTTACACAAAAGTCTCACCACCAATGTCTGTGAAATATCTCTGTATCTTAGCTTTTTGCAGGTTGAGAAACGCAGTCTAGAAGAGTAAATGTTGCTTTCAGAGATAAAATGACTTAGGTAGAGGCTCACTGCTAAACCTTACAAGTACTTATTTTACAAATGGGGATTCACTATATAACAGAAATGTGTCCATAGCAAATTTTTTTGCATATACTTACCATAAATAAGCAAATTGTTAAATAAGTAAATTGAGAAGAGCTTTCTAAAAACTTTAAAGCAAGATACAGAAATGAATATGCTTTTCATAAAAATAAGAAAAAATCATGGCTCATTTAAAGCTATTTTTGCCTAGAATTTTATTTGTATTCCACAATTAAAAAAATGCTGGGAAGAGATCTTATCCTATTAGTAATACCTTCATACTGAGACTTTAAACATACTAGTAATCTGACTAAAGAAAATCCATTGATCTATTCACACCAGTAAACAAACTATAATGAATAAATAATTGTGACAAAGAGAAAAATAATAGGTCTTAGTTGAAAAAAATTAAAAATAGAAATCAACATGTGGAAACAGGTTTTCTTTGTCATCTACTTGACTGCTCTACAGCCAAATATGGTTAATTAGTTTTACCTTTTTTTCCAATGGCGAGCTTTTGAACAAAGCATTTTTAAAGGTCTCAAAGGATTGATTGGCCTTATCTATTGCCTGGCATTCATGTCTCTGATGTGAACTCTTTCTTAATACTGTGGGGTAGAAAGAGATACAGGAGCTAACTTGTGATGTCAAATGGACCCACACACTTGAAGGGAGACTGTCCAGTTATCTCCCAGTTACTGATTCTAACAGTTTCTTTTTCCCTCATGTAACAAGAGCAGAAGCGGCATAGAGCATCTCTTTCTAGTAAGAATTCAAGTGTTACAAACCATGCTATTTTCTTTAATCTTAATTTGTTTTTTAAACAGTTTGGAAATTCTTGTATTTCAGACAATGTATTTGGACTTTAACTTGCAGTAGTTTTGCATACACACGTTCTTCCTGTTTGCTCTCACAACTCCAGGAAAAGATTCTGGCAAATTGTCTAACTGCAACAAATTCTTTACCATTGAGATAAGGGCTTTCACAACAAACCAAGTGAGTACAAAAACTGTATGACTGCTGACAGACATGTTAAACCTGTATATCTATTAATTGAAAGCTTTTTCATTTATTTCCTGGAAAGGATGGGGATGATGAGAAAAGTATGGTGCAGTAAATATGCAACTTTCTTATCCTCATGATGGACTGATTCAGAAAAAACCCTTGCAGAGATCCCCATCTCCAGCATAGCCATCTGTGCTTCTTTTTATTTACGGCTATTTCTGGGTTTTCACTATAGTGTAGTTTCTGAGCCTATTATTTTGCCAATAGCAAGAGTCTTCAAATTTTTGCAACATGTGAACCATATTTTCCTTAGTTGTGATCAATAACAACCCTAAGACAAATCTAGAAATTGCTTAGAAAAATAAGGCAGGTTAACCAAGCTCATATGCAACTGAGCAAGAAGTATTTTGTTCTTATGGAACAAGTCAGTCATACTGATTCTGTTCATTGTTTAAGCTCTCACTCCCATGTGCTCTATTTCCTTACCTTTCCTCACTCCTTATATCCTGAATCTTCACCATCTAATCTCTGTTTCTCCCTTCACTTTCTCAATATCTTTTATTTTTTCTCTTCAGCTGCACCAGTGGAAGAAAAATACATTTTATTTTCTCCTATTACTTCTTCTGTCTTATCCCAGAGCTTCTGAGAAACAAACTATCTGAATAAATGGGGAAAAAAAAAAGAGTCCTTCTGACCATGCAGCTCTCTGGATAAATATACTTTAGAACACATTTTCTCTGAGTGTTTATTTAAAGGTATTTTAGCAGGCTATTAGGAAAACGAAGCCATCAAAACTTCATTTTCATTACTCTCTTAGTGATTTTACATCTTCAGGGATTCAGTATGTTCAGACTATAGGTAAACACTATGGTAACTCTAAGTACACAACTAAGTAACCCAAGGTAAATGCAGTAATGATTCTCTTGCAGTTAAGAATGAGCTTCTCCTGAGGAAAAATCAGAGTGGTAGTCTAGCTCAGTTTCTCTGAAGGAACTATCTTTCTTCACTGGTACTTAAGGGAGCCTTGCCAGATTAGCTGCTTAAGTTAGACACTAGGTTCATGAAACTGATTCTGCCCAAAGTATGAATTAGCTTATCAGGCCCTGGAGCTGTAAGTTGTGCATTGTATGAAAGCTGAAGTATGGAAACAGGGGGACACGACATGCCCTTCCGTCCTAAAGAAGGGTTATAATTTGAATTCATAGACTATTAAATGAGGTGAGCACAAAGTATTTCATAAAGCAGTACAGAGTTCTGTTTCAGGAAAATGATTTGCCATGAATTTTTCAGAGGCTGATCATCGCAAACGAATTTTAAACTAAGCAGAAAAGATGTCATACAAGCCCATTGCAGTGATAGAGATGAAGAATTTCTTGATGTACTCTCAACTCAGGTGTGTAGTGCATCTAGAGTAGGTCTGCTGTGCTTTCATCATTGCAACATCTACATGCTGGCTCTTCAAACTCTACTCTGCTCTCATGAGTCTTCATTTGCAGCATTGCATACAGTTCTGGTGTCCTCAACATAAGAAGGACAGGGAGCTGCTGAAGCAAGTCCAGAGGAGGGGCACGAGGATGATCAGGGCCTGGAGCACCTCCTGTATGAACACAGGCTGAGAAAGTTGAGTATTCAGCCTGGAGAACAGAAGTCTGAATGAAGACCTGATAGCACCATTCCAGTATCTGAAGGGGACCTACAAAGATGTCAGAGAGGGATTTTTTGATCAGGGACTGTAGCAATAGGAGAAGCTAATGTGTTTAAACTTAAACAGGGGGAATTCAGGATAGATATAAGGAAGAAGTTTTTACTGTGAGGGTGGTGAAGCATCGGAACAGGTTGCCCAAAGTGGTAAATGCTCCATCCCTGGCATCCCAGGCTGGACAGAGCCTTATGCACTATGTGAGGTATCACTGCCCATGGCAGGGGGGTGTTAAGGTCCTTTCTAACCCTAACCATTCTATGATTCTGTGATTCTAAATTCTATCTCTTGATTGCAATGGGCATTATTATTTTAGTGCGATCACAAAGCCAGAGGAATAAGGATCATGACAGCTCCTCTGGACTTTGTAGGACAAGTTATATATTAATTATTTACAGTCGTATACATTTTATCTCTTTCATTATTAATCTCCAGGCATTGTAAGTCTTCAAATCACCTGTGGCAAGTTGAAGACTTACCTAAAGGACATCAGGAAAGTGGCTGCCACCTATTATTTTTATTTCCCAAATTTTATAGGCTTTAAATATCAGCCTTTGTATTGCAAAACCACATTATTCTTTCTTCTGTCTTTTAATGTGTTTTTCATTTCCAATTTCTTTTACAATAAAAATGTATTTTGCATTACACATCTTCCAGCTTTGTGCATCAGTTAGGTTGCATCTCTTCTGTGTTCTCAAACAATGAAGTAATTTCCAGGTGAACACAGTAGTTAAGAGTGCTTGATGTTTTCCCCAAATGTAGCTGAGAAGAAAAAGATACAGAGTACTTTAACAGAGATGAAGCTGGTTTAAAACTGATCTGACTACAGTGAAGTATTTAGAAGATAATGAAGGGAGAAAATTGATTTTAGAATTTTACTATTGATTATCCCAGTGATGAATAAAGCAAATAGCATAAAAAATAAGAAGACTTCCTGTACTGTAAAATAAATCAAGTAATCGGGAAAAATCCCAGGGTTGAAATGAAGATGATAACGTATCAGAAACTGATTTCAGTCTACTTCAACATCCATGTGGATCAGCACAAAAGAGGCTTCACCTTGGCCCGTATTTGCACTTGAGCTGTAAGAATTGGCCAATTTAATACAATGAGAGTATTTATTAGAGCTGGGTGGAATTTGTCAATGAATTTTCAGAAAGCTCTGTATTGCCAAAATTTTGGTTCCATTCCAATGGTTATTTAATTATCCATACAGAAAGGAACAAGCTAGTATAAATGAACAGAAGCTAGTGACCCCAAAATAGCTAAATCTGGCTTTTCCATAAGGTTGTGGAAAAAAATAGCTTTAAATTGGATTTCTCAAGTTATATATAAATGCCCAGATACTTAGATTATTGGACATTTTATGATGAATCTTTATTTCACCCTAAGATCCAGCCTGCACTGCAAGAGTTTCATGAATTGATATTTTCTAATGAAAGCCTTTTTCCCTGTGAAGCTCTTAGTATATTTTTCTCCAGAGCATTAAGCAAGAACACGTGACTTGCAGCGTCAAGGACTATTAATAAAGAATACATCAGTTGTTTGTGGAATATCTTAGCATTTACAGCACTGACTTGGGTTTCACATTCCTTCTCTATATATTATCAGCATTGAGTTTCTCAGAAAAGCTCTTAAGAAGCATTTATGTGCCTGGCTCCTAAATCCAGCCTTTCTAGATCCATTTACTTTACTGCTCAGAGCTTCTCAGGGCAACTTCCAGATCAAAATAGCCTCATGGCTTTACTGTCAGTGCCAGAATGACCTACAGGCTGGTTTTGAGTTAATTCCCTGTGCAAGGTCTCACTTTGCTGCTACCCCTGAAAGTATGTCCCCTATAACCAAATTCCTCTGTATTTAACAGCGCTTGAGAGTACTTGACAGACCTTCTGAAATGATGTCATAATAAATGTTTTAAACTCAATCATTCTTTACTGGGTATTAATGGTCTATACCTCTCATACTCAGCAGGTGGGTTTATTTCCAACATAGGAAAGAGAAGAACCAGTGTAAAGGGCTTGTTTGAGAGGAGCTTCAGAGGGTTGCAGGGGTAAACACAGTCTGAGAGCTTTCACAGGGAGGGCAAGTAATCAGGCTGGGTTTGTCAGGAGCTCTAGCAGCTGTTGCAACTCTGGGTCTTTGAAGGTTTGTGCCAGGTGGATTGTCCTCAATTTTGGGGGTATTGTAAGACTGCTCAGAGGGAAATGTAGCCTGGAATGATTATGCCTAATGTTAAGCCAGAAAAATCCTCTCTTCATTCCACTGCACTAGAGTATCCTTAGGGGCTGCATTAAGAACTGACTGTGCCTGGGTAATTTATAGATGTAGTTTGGTGTGACCTTAATACCAACAGAGAACTAGAATATGCAATCTAATTTCATTTTGAATCTTGTACAGACTTCACTGTAGACAAAGAAGTGTAGTATTTAGCTGGCAAATGAAGCCTAAACCTGTGGAAAATCAAGTCAGTGAATTTCTTAATGACATTTTCTGCTTCCCCAGTGACCTTTATGTGATGGTCTAAAAGCATTTTATAAAAACATACGTTTGTTACAACCAAAACTATTTGGAAGAGTATGTTATTTTGTTTCTTTTCCTGTGGAAAACGTTGTCTTCTCTCAGAAAAATTAAAAACTCCTGTCTGTAAACTTTTCACTTGAAGCAAACACTCTGTTCAAAATCTGTAGATTTTGGTAAGAGTAATATCTGTAACCCATCATTTTCTGGTTCTCTTGGGTGAACAGTGCTTGGTGTTAAAACTGTATCTTCTGTTGTGTTCCAAGTTCCCCCCTTTCTCAGAATGAAGCCCAGGAGACTCTTGGGCATCTCTGACTATGCTGCATAAGAGCAGAAGTCATAAACCAGGTGTAGAGCCATTGTTTCATACTCAGAACCATTTTTCAATTTCTCATAACCACAACTTCCAGATAGTTATGTAAGTTATTAGAAAAATTTCTTGTAGGTTCATATTTGGAGACTAGTGGTGGTTGTCAACAAGATTATAGTGACTCACCCTAAATACCTCCAGAGCATCTGGGGAACACCCTTCAGAAAAATAAGATAGTTTTATAAAATACGCTATTTATGTTTCTCTGTTGAGGATTATAAAACCTCATCCTCTGGCTCTGTGACAATGAGCTGCAATGACTGCCACGAGGTACCATGTCATGTGACCAAGGTCTGCCAGCCCACTTTCTCAATTCTACTTGTTGAAGTTGGAAGCTTGGAGCATCAACCACCTGTCCAGGTAGCCTGTTCAAGTGTTTCACAAACTTCTCAGTAAAGGAACTCTTCCTAATGTCCAATCTAAACTTCCTCTGGTGCAACTTTGAATCATTCTCTTCCACCCTATCACTGGCTACCAGGGAGAAGAGATCAGCACTTCCCTTTCCACTTCTCAGGAATCTGTAGAGAGCAATGAGGTCACCCCTCAACCTCCTTTTCTCCAAATTAGACAAGCCCAAAGTTCTTAGCTGCATCTTATGGGACAGTCCTTCCAGCCCTTTCACCAGCCCTTTTGCCCTTCTCTGGACACATTCAAGGACCTTTATAATCTTCCTAAATTGTGGACCCCAGAACTGCACACAGTACTCAAATTGTGTGCCATGTCATTTCTGGAATCATCCAATTCGTAAACCAGCCTCTGAAAAGAAAACTTGGAGAAGTCAGCACAGAAGTTACTCAAAGACCACAGAAAGAGGCTGATGCAAGGTATCAAAAGAATAAGGATAACTGAAAAAATGACATAACACAATTGAAAACACAGCAATCTGCTAGCAACAGTAAAGATGAGAAATGAAAGAAAAACTGAAGAAGAGGTTGAGATAAATAACAAAGTTTTCTTTTTTTCAAGAACATATTGAACAAGAGGTCATTGGAAGACACAGTGGAAATTCTAAGAGCCAGCCTGGGTAATTTACTGACTACAGAGACAGACATAACTAAAGCACAATCAAATAAATTCTTTGCTTCTGTGTTCACACAGAAGGTTTGGGGACAGATGTCAGAAACAGACATAAATTTCCCAGGAGAGCAAGAAAAAATATCGAAGGAGGTAAGATTCAGCCAGAACAGCTGATCAAGGAATTAGAACATCTGAAGTTTAACAGAACCTGGAAGTATCCCCTTGAGGTTTCTAAAAAGAGTTGCAAAATGGGATGGGAGAAACATTTCCAGATGGAGCTGAAACCTTTACGAAAACAAGGACAACATGACTAGACTATATGAACAAATACAATTTGGACTAAATAAGGACAAAACCTGCTTCATTCTGCTCCACTGAGTGTGAAAAGTGCAATCACAGCTGGATCAGCATAGCAATCCCACAACATAGCTCTGTGAAACTACTATGGAGGGGAATTTACCTACTCAGACTACAAAAATATCTTTTGGGGTGAAGGTTAGGGTTTTCTGCTTCTTCTTTCTTTTTTCCCTTTTTTTTTTTTTTTTTTT
>NDXB01007651.1:36197-57246 GCA_002631895.1 Agapornis roseicollis | reverse complement strand
TTTTTTTTTTTTTTTTTTTTTTTTTTTTTTTTTTTTTTTTTTTTTTTTTTAGGAGGAATCATACTTTCCCAGTCATTAAGTCTTACTGAGCATAGGATTATCTGACTAAGGGTAGATTTTTGTAGTTGGGCAAGTTTCTTACCTCTCAGTAACCCTATTGTTCAAACATGAAGGCAGAGAGAGTTAATCAGGCTGTGCTTTAGTTATATTTGTCTCTTCAATCAGTAAATTGCATCTCAGCTTACTGCTGTGTCTGACTGCACAGGACTTTTAGGGCTTGAGTCCAGTCAGCCTGAAGCAGACAGCTAAAATTGGCCAGTTAAAGCACACCCGAAGAGTGGGCCTATTTTCTCTGTCACTGAAGAAATCTCAGATTGTAGCTCACATGTACATATTCACATTTAGGTATCTGAAAGTGGGTAAGCTGATTCCTACTGCAAATATTTTGAAGCTTAAATTGCTTCAAGACCAAAAGTTAAGTCAGCCAAAAGCTATTGTTTATTCTTCAAACTTGCTGGTAATGGTGCCTCAATCTATTCTATCTCAGCTGGGAAAAAGGTCAGAGATTTCATACCTAGAAGTAATGCTAACATGTAAGAAAGAATTTTTCCAGGGAAGTAACTTCTTACCGCAGATCAGAACTGTTAGAAGGGGATCCAGTGACTATGTATATCCCAGCCATTTTGTGCCTATCTGGTAATGTGTCTGGGTGCTTGTCATTACTATCTGTGGAACTAACTTTTAGAACATTCTCTGCCATGAGTTTGGTTTTCTCCATCTAACACTTTTCCCAAACATTTCACAACTGATTTTCTTACAATGTCTATGAGTGCATCTGAACTCAGTTTATGAGTACAGACATCCAGAAGATCAAAGATGAAACTACATTATGGAAAATCACACTTAAACAAACAATTATAATATTATTTAACTTGCATGGAGGCATAAGTGAAGACTATGCTTGGTTCTCACTTTATTTTAACCGGCAAGAGCAGTGCAACAATGAAAACATACTTTCCTGTTACGCAGCACAAGCTGGTGTCTGGTGTGCTTGCAAACTCCACAAGAGTCACTGTTATTGGGTCACTCCAAAGGGCATATTCAGTAACAAGAATAAAAGCCAAATCCAGATTATAGAGGACAAAGTTGAGGGAGTGAAGACAAAGCAGTGGCAGTTGACAGCCATTGTCTCTTCCCTTCCTCCCCCCTGCAGTTTTCTTTCTTTTATTTTCTGTGTTATGTATCCACCCTGATGCCTCTTCATTGCAGCCACTCTATAAAGGTTCTCTATTCGTCTATCTTCTGTATGGAACTGAGTGGAAAAGGATTTTCACCCTCCATAGCTCACACTGCATCCCTTCTGTGTATGCCCCAAACAAAGATCAGTGTACCAAAGAATCTGCATAACCACATCCTCTTTGACAGGAGGTTAGGGAGGCAAGGCATATTTTCCATGTCTCAGAGGAGTAGCCAGCGTGCAGTACATCACAAGTATGGAAACAACTACAGGTTGTGTATGTATTTTTTATGTACACACACAATAAATTATGCAAATGGGATTTTATCTGATGTGCCACCAAAAGAAAGAGAAAAAACTTTAGAGACAAACAAACAAAAAGCCCACAATCATACTTTTCATAAAATCAGGCACTCCCATTCTCTGCTGTTTCAAAATGTTAAGTGAGCAAAAATGTAATTTTTACTTCTGTGAAAGTTGTTCCCTTTCTTTTCCATATGTTAATCTTTTTCTCAGGTGGATACACAACTAGAAGAGGAAGTGAACAGGTATATAGAGAAAACTATTGTCCTTCCTCAATACCATTTTTCAAAAAGGCAGATAAAGATTTCACTCCATGTTGTCACAAAAAAAAAAACATACTATAAAACGCTCACAAGCAGGATATCCATATTGATAGGAAAAATACTAGGGCCATGAAGTGCATCTCCATACAGTCTTGAAAGCACCATTTTCCTGTGGTTGTTAGTGTTTACCTACAAAAAAAAAGGAGTTTTGCTGAACTGGCTTCAAATAGAAACTAAAAGGTAAATACTTCTCCTAAGAATAGTCAGGCTTGTAAGGCAGTAAAATGATACAATAAACGAGAGTTTAAAATACTCAGATTCCTTCATAATAATTGTTTAAGTGCTTACAGTGTCAATTCATCTATCATCCCTCTCAAGTATAGTGGAGTTTCATGTAGCATGGGGCTACAGGACTATGACATGAAACCCTAACAACAACATTCCTCTGTATGAACACTGGGGACCCAAAGGGGTTTTTTATAAGTGGAAAACTTTCATTCAGCAAAAATTTGCCATCCTACCCATCTTCTATGATAGACTGGGTGTTATTTCCTGTTGAAATGTTGAAATAAACATTACCTGTTAGAAACCAGCCTTCACCATTTTCATATGTGGGCAAGTTTTATGGATTCTACAACTACAGAGTTTAAAAAAAAAAAAAAAAAGAATACAGTTGAAATCCTCCCCTCTCATTGTTTTCTCTCCATCTCTCCATATGAAGCAAAAGTAATCTGAGTGAAATCTCATCTTCACCAAAGTCAATAACAAAAGTCCTTGTTGACATCACAAAGGGATGGTTTTGTCCTTTGACAATATGAAATGGTAGATACTAATTGTTAGTATCTATTGTTAAGTATCTATTGTTAAGTAGATACTTAACAATACTTAACAATAGATACTAATAAGCATATCTTAATATTGATTTAGAGAATGATTTCATGACAACTAAAATGTTGATCTTTTTCCAGCTGTTGCAGCTATTCGGTATTTTAGGTACCAGACATCGAAGAGGAAATGTTTCTGGTAAACGTAATAAATAAAGGTAACGGTGCAGAGCTGTGAGAGGGTCCTAACATTTAGTCTTGAAGAATGCACACCAGCAAAAAACACTTGAAAAAAAATCAATAAAGAGGTCTCGCATTTCTTTAGACATCTAAGGGAGTAATACTTTTGAGCAAAAGTACATAATTTGGAAAAGTTATTGTGACAGTCCTGTGTCTCTTTCAAGTGGGAGAATAAAATAATATACCTTATTTTACAGCAGAATTTTCAGAATCCAAAGGCCTTTTCCTGTTTTCTGCTGCTTGCAAAGTCATTTTTAAGCACTTACAACAAATGCTTGATGGATTTTGTAGTCAGAATCTGTCATCAGTTCATGTATTTTTAGTAAAGTACACTGGTGATAGCCAAATCTGCATAATTTATTACAAATGAAATCTTTGCTCTCTGCAAGTCAATCTACTTTCTCTTGCTTCACAATATTAATTTTTTTTTTCATTTTTTCTTTCATTTTTTTTTCTGGCTCTAATTGTTACAATAATGCAAGTTTATATGGCAAGTCAGCCCAGCATAATAGCCAATTTTATTTGTTTCTTTTATAATTTTCATTGTAATTGATTTTTTCTTTTTCTCTAAATATTACACACAATTGTTAAAACATTAATTCTTATATTGATACTGGGACTGATACACTACTGGGCCATCAGGTGAAGTGAGACAGCTCATGCTGCAAACTGGCTTCAGTGGGAAAATATCATGCGAATAATTTTACAAAGGCAAGTTCAGAACCTCTCAATTTTGAATCTTTGGCAATTTCTGGAAAAAAAAAATAATACAAGTGATGTAGGCATCTGATTTCCTAAGACATCAGATGGAATGGAAAGATTATTAGTGCTGAACTACCTTTAAGTCTTTCTGTAGAAGCTTTTAAGAAAATCAGTGAACAAGAGGACTATAAAAAGCAAAAAAAAAAAATAAAATAATAATTTCATGATCCTTTATCTCCCAGTTCATTCATGTTATTAGTTCAAATTTCTGGTTTTCTTCCCTTAATTTATCAGAGATCTTACCAACTAGGTTCCTATAGGATATGAGAGTATTCAATCCTTACAGTATTTTTTTCTTCACAGCACTGCTATGGAAGATACACTTCACACATGGGTAACTAAAGCATTGAGAAACTAATGAATAGATGAAAAATATAATTCAGGCATCTAACTTTGAATATGCATGCAATTTAGAAATCAAAATTCCCAAATTATTATCCTTAAGACTCCCATTCAGCATATCTTAGGAATTCCCAAATTTCAATGATCCTTTACTTGGTGACCTTAAAAAAATCTTCCTGGGTAACTGCAGCTAATTTGTAGCACACATACTTTAGGCTCCTAAACTCTTACAAATTTGAGCAATGCAGCAGCTAGCCATTAAATAAAGCTACTTAGAGACATAATTTTCCTGAGGAAATTTGATCTTACAGACAAGACACTCTGAAAGCATGCCAAATGTGCACATTAAAATTCTATCACAGAGAACAGAACTTGAAACCAAACATAGCTGAAAGACAGAAAGATTAATTTAAACATGTGGAATTTGTTTGCTTTAAATTTTCGATGTCTAATTCATGAAGAGGTATCCAAACCCTACCAACTGTAGGCATGGAGTACAATCTTTCTGGCATCTTGTTTGTCTATTATAGTGACACAGGAAAATAATTAACAGATGAAGAAGAGGATTTGCCATCCCTCCTGTTACAAAGACCTGATCACTTGCATGGTTCTCAGGAGGTGTTTTTCTCATCTGGGGATGCTCAGCCCAGGTTGCTGTTTTGCACGCAGATACTTACAACTTCCTTTCATAAAGGGTTCTGAATCTTGAATCCTAGTGACACACCACACATCTCACAGATCAAAAGAGAGGTGGGATTTCAGATGTTCCCTTCTTTAAGTGTCTCCCAGGATGTACTTAATTCATCCTGCTCCTTAGGAAGCTGGCTGTTATGCCTTTCATTGCTACAAACTTAACCAGTTCATGTGAGAAAAAGAATTCTTGCTATACTTAACATTTGGAGCTCTGTAGATGAGGAACACAGATATGGTTGGGTTTGAGGTAAGGTTTTTGCTTTGTGTGCTGTTTTTTTTTTTTCCCAGAGATTTCTGTCAGGTCTTCTTTTCTGACTTCATTAGTTTGCTAGTTAAGGATTATATCAACAAAAATTATGAATTGTTCAGTTAGGCTTATGAATTTTAAACACTGATATTTGCCAAGCCCTTTGTTAGTAAGATCAAGGTGAATCTCAGTACCTTTCCAATTGAATTTTTAAACTACATCTTTAATTAGCGCACAATAATTTTTATTACTATGAAAGAATATGCCATAAAGTAAGATTGAAGGGGAAGCTACTGGATAGTGTAAGATCAGGGATATAAAAGGGATTTGAGAGGGCTTTTTATTCATTGAGGTAACATCTATGTATTACTTTCCTTTTTTTATTTTCTCTCTCTCTAACATGATCCTAAAGCCTCACATACTATAATAACTCCCATTTTGCAATTGTCCTTTTAGAAAGTGAGCTTTCAGTGCTTTGAAAAGTTAATTGTTTTTTTCTACTACTATTAATTTACAGTTAGATAAGAAATAATAATGTTAATTTTTTTACATATTTTACACACTTCAACAGTCTTTCTGAGTTCATAAGGACACACACTTATACCTCATAAAATTTGACTCAGTGTTAAGGTATGTGCCCGCTTTTTCTTGGCTGAATTTTTCAGTTTTGCTGCTAGCTTCCACATGAAAACAGATTGAGACCTAGCTGCAGATAAAAAAGATCATTCTTTAGACAGTATATCTCAACCAGGCCATAATTCATTGGAAATGTGACACTCCAGGGAAGCCTAGGATGAAATGATCATGAGATGGTAGAATTTGAGATCCTCAGGATGGTGAGAAGAGCGTGCAGCAAACTCACTGCCCTGGACTTCAACAGAGCAGACATTGGCCCTTCAGGAACCTGCTTAGTAAGGTTCCATAGGATATAGCCATAGAGGGCAGGGGGGCCCAAGACTGCCGGATGATATTCAAGGATCACCTGCTACAAGCTCAGGAGTGTTGCATCCCAACTAGAAGGAAGTGCAGCAAGGAGGGGCAGGAGACCTTCTTGGATGGATAAGGAGCTGCTGAGAAAAATTTGAAGTTAAAAAGAGGCTTATAAAAGGTGGAACCAAGGACAGGCAGCCTGGGATGAGTACAGGGATGTTGTCCGGGAAGCTAGGGAGCAAGTTAGGAAAGCTAAGGCCCAGTTAGAATTAAACTTAGCTAGGGATGTTCAGGATAACAGGAAGGGATTCTATAGGTACATTGCAAATGAAAGACAGACAAGGGAAAACATAGGCCCCCCCCCGAAACTATCAGGAGAACTGGCTGCACAGGATTTGGAGAAGGCTGAGGTTCTAAAGGACTTCTTTTCTTCGGTCTTCACTGGCAAAGGCTCTGACCACATCACCCAAGTCTTGGAAGGCAGATGCAGGGACTGTGAGAATGAAGACCTTGGGCCCACTGTAGGAGAGGATCTGGTTTGAGACCATCTTCAGAACTTCAACGTGCACAGGTCCATGGGACCTGATGAATTCCATCCGCGGGTCCTGAAGGAGCTGGTGAGTGAAGTTGCTAAGCCACTGTCCATCATATTTGAAAGATCATGGCAATGAAGTGAAGTTCCCAACGACTGGAAAAAGGGAAATATAACCCCCATATTCAAGAAGGGGAAAACGGATGACCCAGGGAATTACGGACCAGTCACTCTCACCTCTGTGCCTGGCAAAATCTTGGAGCAGATTCTCCCGGATGGCATGCTAGGGCACATGAAAAACAACAAGGTACTTGGTGACAGCCACCATGGCTTCACTAAGGGGATATCCTGCCTCACCAATTTGGTGGCCTCCTATGATGGGGCTACAGAACTGATGGACAGGGGTAGAGCAGTTGACATCATCTACCTGGACTTGTGCAAAGCGTTGGACACTGTCCCACATGACATCCTTGTCTCTAAATTGGAGAGACATCAATTTTTGACAGATGGACCACTCGGTGGAGAAAGAGCTGGCTGGATAGCCGCATGCAAAGAGTTGTGGTCAATGGCTCAATGTCCGACTGGAGACCAGTAATGAGTGGTGTCCCTCAGAGATCACAGTTGGGACCAGTCTTGTTTGATATCTTTCTTGCTACCATGGACAGTGGGATTGAATGCACCCTCAGCAAGTTTGCCGATGACACAAAGCTGTGTGGTTTGGTGGATACGCTTGAGGGAAGGAATGCCATCCAGAGGGACCTTGACAAGCTTGTGAGGTGACCTGATGCCAATCTCATGAAGTTTAACCATGTCAAGTGCAAGGTCCTACACCTGGGTGGGTGCAATCCCAGGCACAGTTACAGGTTGGGCAAAGAGGAGATTCAGAGCAGCCCTGAGGAGAAGGACTTGGGGGTGATGGTCAATGAGAAAATGAACATGAGCTGACAGTGTGCACTTGCAGCCCAGAAAGCCAACCATATCCTGGGCTGCATCAAAAGGAGTGTGACCAGCAGGTGGAAGGAGCGGATCCTGCCCTTCTACTCTGCTCTCATGAGACCTCACTTGGAGTCTTGTGTGCAGTTCTGGTGTCCTCAACATAAAAAGGACATGGAGCTGTTGGAACAAGTCCAGAGGATGGCCACGAGGATGACCATGGGACTGGAGCATCTGCCATATGAAGACAGGCTGAGAAGGTTGGTGCTGTTCAGCCTGGAGAAGAGAAGGCTGCATGGAAACCTCCTAGCAGCCTTTTCGTGTCTGAAGGGGGCCTATTGAGATGCTGGGGAGGGAGTCTTCTTTAGGGACTGTAGTGACAGTACAAGGCGTAAGGGTTCAAACTTAAACAGGAGAGGTTTAGATTGTATCTAAGGAAGAAATTCTTTCCTGTGAGGGTGGTGAGGCACTGGAATGGGTTGCCCAGGGAGGTTGTGAGTGCTCAGTCCCCGGCAGTGTTCAAGGCCAGGTTGGATGAAGCCTTGTGTGCTATGTTTTAGTGTGAGGTGTCCCTGCTTATGGCAGGGGGTTTGGAACTAGATGATCTTAAGGTCCTTTCCAACCAGAACTATTCTATGATTCTATGATAACCTGTTAGGGTGGGAAAAATTCAAGCCAAAAGCTGTTGATTTCCCTAGAGCCAATTGAAATGATAAATGCAGTGGTGGAAGATCACAGCTGACTGGGTTTAGTCCTCTCATTACTAGCTGCAGATGACATGTAATTTAGGGATGCCCATTTGGTAAAATTTACCAGTTTCTCTTGAGATCACACATATGGGTTTGCATTTAAAAACCAATTGTACCAGGAATAGCATTTTAAGCAACAGATGTAAGTATTGACAGTGAAAGGATGCCCAAAAAGGAGAATATATCCACACCAGAGAATGGAAAGAACTCTTGTTATGCTTACAGCAATCCATGTGACATTTTAACTTTTAAAGAAAGGACAGAAAAAAGAACCAAACCAAACCAAACCAAACCAAAACAACCAAGCCATAAAACTCAATGAATACCACACTTGCCAAACCTCCTAAATTAGATATGAGCTTCTATCTTTACAGTTTATGGATTTCAAGCATTTTTTTTCAACTTCATATTTCAAAACAAGAATCTCAGATCCTCACATAGCAAAGTACTCTCTTTAAAAGAGTTATAAGTTGGGCTTATATCTTTGCTTGCTTTGAAATCTAGATTTAGCTAAAGGGAAACACACAACCAGATCATTTGATGTAATTCATCGTTAATTCAGAGCAGATTTTTTTCTTTTTGTAGTGTTTAGACATTGACCGAATGACTGGCATAAGTTTTTCCACCAAATGCATGAATAAAATAAAATAAAGTAAAATAAAATAAAATAAATGAATAGTTACTTAATTTTGCAAAGTTATCATATAAATAAAACAGCTGTCAGGGTAAATCATAATGCTGAACTAAGACAGTTAAAGGAACAGTTATGCTGACAGTAAAAATCCATCAAAAAGAATCTTGGTGTATATAACAAAGCGCTTAAATAACTTTCACAAGTAATTTACATTTTTCTGCTCAAGTGTAGCTATGGACATTTCTTGATGACAGGAAGACATCTCTTTAACAATGTAGGCTGTTAAGTCTCTCCATTCTAGCATTGCGTATGGAAAGATAACATAACTAAGAGGCTGGATTTGAACCCGTACCTTTGCCCTGGGTTTGGCTAGGGTAGAGTTAATTTTCTTCCTAGTAGCTGGTACAGTGCTGTGTTGTGGCTTTAGTCTGAGAATAATGCTGATAACACACCAGTGGTTTTAGTTGTTCCTAAGTAGCACTTACCCTGATTAAGGACTTCTCAGCCTCTCATGCTCTGCCAGGGAGGAGGGGCACTAGAAGTCAGAAGGACGCAAAGACAGGACCCAAAACTAGCCAAAATTGTATTCCATAGCACAGCACTTCATGGCCAATTTATAAACTGGAGGGAGTGACCCAGAAGGGACTGATCAACTGCTCACTGCTCAGGTTGGGTATCAGTCAGCGGGTGGTGAGCGAGTGTACTGTGCATCACTTGTGTTTTTTCTGAATTTTTTTTTTGTTGTTCCCTGTTACTAGTATCTTCATTGTTGGTATTATTTCTATTATCATTATATTTTAGTTAATTTCAATTATTAAACTGTTCTTAACATAATTTCAATTTTCCTTCCCATCCCACCCGGTTACATTTTACAGTAGCTAGCTCTTCAATGGACACAACTGTGTGTTACCTTTTTCTCAGTCTCCTGGTTTAAATAGCCTAGGCTACAAGAAGACATGTAAATTAATGACATTACTAGGTAATATTCTGGGGTTTATGTTCAAAAGTCGTATAGCTTAAAAAAATAGTTAGGATTTGGTCTGCTTTTGTTTGTGAGGAGGAAAGATGAGGAGTGCTCTGCTACAGATTCAGTGAATGTGAAATTAGTTCTCAAAAGAGAAGACAAACTGATCTCAGTGGTGAAATATTTAAATGCTATTTTGAAAAGAAGAATCAACAATAAGGCATTCAATATTATATAATATGGAGGCAAGTCAGTTGGTGTCATCCACTTCTGATATGTTCTTGTATACATTTTTACATTAAGCTATTTGACAAACTGCTAAGAACTTTTGAGTATGATAGAAGTTCAGAAGCAGCCTGTAAGTAATTGTCACAAGCCCAGGCAGAGTGAGTGTCTCTTATGTGCTTAAAAAGAAGTGTGTGGGAACCAAAGAACATCAAAAACCAACATTTGTTTTCTTGTGGCTTGTTGTTTTGTTTTGGTTTTTTTTGTTTGTTTGTTTTTGTTTGTTTGTTCTTTTTTGTTGGAAAAGGGCAAAAAGAAGCATTAGCAGAAACTATGGCTCAGGTCTAAAAAAAACATATGAGCATCTTAATTTCCTATGAAACTGATTCTGGGGACCATTGGAGATACTACTAATCTCTACAATCAAGGTAAAAAATCAAATGTTCTGAGAAAACAATAAAATTAATTTATCCTTTGGTTGCAGTTACCTTCTTAGCTTCTTCTGTTGATGTTAATTCTCTAAATAAAACTATCTTATGTTGCTCTTTTTTCTACATTTTTTTTATTTTTTCTTTCTTAGACATATTTAGCCAGATCCTCAGCTTGCAGGAGCTAGGGAAGACAACCCAACTGATCTTCAGAGTCTAAGGTTGGGTCTCTTAATATTAAGTGACTTTCAGGCTGAAATAAACCTAAGTGTTTAAGTCTATTAATGTCAGGGATAGGAAGATAGTAATCACACACATAACAATCAGTTTAAGCTGCTCATAAATATACAGTGCAGGTTTGAATTTTGACATTTAAGAAAATTTAACAAATTCTATAGCTTTATAATATAGGTACCCTCATAATAGTTTGCCTATACTATCAGAACTTTTAATAAGCTACTTATGATCTTTTGGAAAATAAATATATAAAAAAAATAAGTGCCAATGAACTTCTGAAGCTTTGTTAATGAAGAATGATACAATCAAAGAAAACAAATTTATGGTCTTGAAGGCACCAAGAAGTCTGGGACTCTCTCATAGGTCACATCAGAAAGGGCATACCACAGATAAAAAGGAAGGATTCCTAAGCTTTAGAATCTTGCCTAAAAACACCTTTGAAAACCTGTTAGAAATGTATTCAGTCATGTCTTCAAATATATAATTTCCATGTCAGAAAGGGAGACAGTTTGCAAAGCAATATTGTAGAGAGACCTTGCAGGATAACTGGAGAAGTTGAAGGAAAAGGAAACAAGAAAATTGAAAGCATCTGTAAACTTCCCTCACAGCATCAAGGTCAACATGAAAACTAGATCCGCCTATGTATATTCAGGATGTTTTTCATGTACTGCCACTTGTGAAGGGAATAGATTGAGCTAGAAGAACTGGGACTATCTTCATTATCTGGTGCAGTCGCACCAGTTGATTTCATCTTAGGTTTTGTCCTGCACTTTCAACTAGCCATATACAAAAAAGAATCTAAGTACCTAAAGTGGGATGTTAATGAATGTTTAGATTTTAAAAATGCAACCACAGTTCAGCTTGAATCTGATTTCAGAGGTGGCCCAGCATCTATATATGTTCCACCATTAGATTATAAACTCTCCTGTTTATCTAGTGGCAGGTTCATGCTACTTAATAGACACCAAAATTAGGTATCTACTCATCTTAGGTATCATATTTATAAATTGGAGGCATGTAGATAGATACCCACAGAAAATAAGCTAGGCTCCAAAGCGTCTGATTCTCTGCGTTAAAACAGACCATTTCTAATGTGGCTGAAAAAAATAATCATACCTTAGAGCTGGGATTGAGATACTAGCTGCCTTTCCTATTATGGTCTGAAAAAGGGTCAAATCAGAAGATTTCTACAGAACACATACAACAAGTCCTGTCAAGATAAGTTTCATCCCAAAAAGTAGTTTGAGAGTCCCAGTACTAGTTTACAATGCGATAAATAGTAGCATACCTTCTTTCCCTAACAACCAAGACATGTAAGTTCAAATTCTTTCAAGTCTGGTAGCTTCCTAACACAATTCTGTCATAATTCACCCCAAAGTCCTTAACTAATAGGATACAGTCTATCTAAGATATTGGTTCAGACATACTCACTGTTGCAACTGATGAGGAAGAAATTCAGGATTCATTGGCACAGACAGTATTTATTATATGTCACTTACATTTAAACTACCTCTTTTCATACAATTTTCTTTAACAGGAGGCATCAGTAATATGAGACTGCTTAGCTCTTATCATTGATTAGATCAATATCAGCATCTAAAGTACTGTAGCTGTCAAACCAGGGGAAAGATGTTTTAACGAGAAAAAAAGAAAAACTTGGAAAATTATTTGTGATAGGTGTAGCACAAATTATTTTTTTATGTTAGAAAGGATAGACTAAGGGAGACAAAACTGGCAGAACTGGCTGGGAAACAGAGAACCAGAGGATCTTAAAAAATGCCAGAGCATTAAACAGAGAGGTGCTGCAAGGTTTCATATTAACCTCTATGCTTTTTAATGCATTTTATTAATGATCTGGAAGAAACAATTGTGCAGTGAGGTAGAAAGATGACACAAAGTTGTCAGTCAAGACCAAAAGGTACTGTGAAAAACATTAACAAAGGAAAACTAGCTTCTATCTAGTTTTGCAGGTTCTGAATTCACAGGTGATAGTTGCATCAAAACTACTGAAACCAATTGTCAAGTTGTTTTGAAGTTGTTTACATTACTAGAGGGCTCAGATTACATCGTGGAAGGGGTGGGAAAGCAAACACTTTATTTGTCTCTCATGGTGCCTTGCTGTCCCTGATGGGATCCTGTGGGTGTATTCACAACCTGATGGTCAACTTGCCATGGTGGGGGCTCTTGATGGACCTTGCTACCAGACTCCATCTCTACCCAGCTTACTTAGTCCCTGTAGAACTGAATCACATCAGTGAGAGCACTACCCACTCTAGGGTAACTTCTGGCTCCCTGTCATCTTACCCTCAAGGAACAGCCTGCTCCTGCAGTTCCTTGTTCAGACGGAAAGGACATCTTTAGATATCTAACTTTAAAACAGCAAGAGTAGCCTGAGAGTCCTTGTTTCTTCAAAGAATATCCCTATTCACCTTAATCCTGCTATGGAAAACACCTGGAACTTACTGTCTTGGCTCACCTGAGCATATAGGTGGTGCTCACCTAAACCCATTTGGGATGTATAAATGAAGAGTAAGTGCAAATAAGTCTTTCACATATGTCTTGAGAATACCTAATATGCACACATAACAATGATAGTTATACAAAATACAGGCATCTTCATGTAAAAATTAACTGAAGATTACTGCCATCTTAATTTGCTGTTATTTCTGCAGGAAACATAGGTTTTGGTCCCAATCTCAAGCTGGGGAGAAGACCTTGAACAATTCCTACACTATAAAAAAGTTACTTTTGAACTTGTTTTAAAGATGGACTCTGTGGCACCCAGTGAATAGAAAGTAAAGATTGTAACAACTTCTCATGAAAGCAAAATTTTGATTAAGAGATGTAGATAGTGATGTGAGCTTACTTCTTCATTTTACATTACAGTCACTGCACAAATCCTGAAATTACCCTGGGAAAACTCACTCATCCTAAACTATAGCATCTCTTGCCTCTTTTCTACATATCTGATTAAAGACTTGTGTGTCTGATTTGCAGAAGGACTGGAAGCTGTACTCTGAGCACTTAAAGCAGAAATATAGTCATAGAATCACAGACTCACAGAATTATTTGGGCTGGGATGGACCTTAAAGGTCCAACAACCCTGCAGTGGTAGAGACACCTTCCACTAGAGCAGGTTGCTCAATGTCCCGTCCAACCTGGACTTGAACACTGCCAGGGATGGGACAGCCACAACTTCTCTGAACTGCCTGTTCCAGTGTCCTACCGTGCTTGAAGTAAAGAACTTCTTCCTGATGCCTAATTTAAATCCATCCTCTTTCAGTTGAAAGCAATTGCTCCTTGTTCTATTATTACATGCCCTTATAAAAAAGTCCCTCTCTATCTTTCTTGTAGGCCCCCTTTAGGTATTGGAAGACTTCTCTGGAACCTTCTCTTCCCCAGGCTGAACAACCCCAGCTATCTCAAACTGTCTTCATAGGGGAGGTGCTCCAGCCCTTGGATCATCTTTGTGGCCTGCCTCTGCATTGCTTTAACAGGTCTATATCCTTTGTATGTTGGGAGTCCCAGAGCTGAGCACAGTACTCCAGGTGGGGTCTCATGAGAGTGGAGTAAAGGGGAAAGTCACCTCCCTTGACCTGCTGGTCATGTTTCATTTGATGCAGTCAGGATACAGTTGGTTTTCTGGGCTTCACACATTGCCAGGTCATGTTGAGTTTCTTGTCAACCAGCAACCCCAAATCCTTCTCCTTAGGGCTGCTTTTAATCCATTCTCTGCTCAGCCTGTGTTTGTGCTTGGGATTGCCCTGACTCAAGTGCAAGACACGCTGGTTGTTTAGTGTTTGAGACTCTAGAGAAATAACAGTATCTGAAAAAATTAATAACTCAGTGTTCAGAGCCCTAAACAAGGCTTTATACCACACATTTTGAATAATGAGAATAACAAATGAGCATCCTCCTCAACTAGGTATTAAGTAACAGTTGATTATGTCAATGAAATTAGTGTCTCAGGATGAGTTCCCGTTGCTGTAAATAACAGATACAACTTGTGCTTTAGCTTGGGCCATTTAGTGATTCAGTTCTTCTGAAATGAGTGTTTCATAAATGGATAAATTGAGTGTCCTTGAGAACATCCAGGGAAAGATTTTTTCCACTTCTCTTTAGACATCTAAACATAAAAGTGAATTAAATCAACCCCCTCACTTTTGTGACTTTGTATTGTTTGATTATTGCATCCTTAATACTTATCTTTTAGATACATTTTTTTTTTCTACAACATATTCTGTACGCAGATGAACCTGTTAACATCCTGCATTGTATTCTAAAAAGTGAAACAGATTTATTATTATTGTTATTGCACAGTAAGGAATAATCCCAGCCATTGTTAATATCCATCACATAATGCATTAGATTTTATTTTTTTTTTCTTTTCTAGCTTCATATGCTTATCCCTTGATGAAACATAACACTTCATGTAAATATGATACTCCATGGTTAGTTTTTCTGAATTGCTTATAATTATAACAAAATATTAAGGTCACGTGAAGAGTTACAGTGCAGAAAACAATTCATACCTTGTTTCCTCCCGGCTTTTTCTTTTGCTTTCAGGCTAGTTTATGTGCCTGACACTTTACAACTTTTTTATTTTGCAACTCCGTTACATATTTCACAGCTGTGACCTTGAAAATCATGCTCTTAATTGCAGATATTAAGGTCAGGTTGCTTCTGTTAAAAGCTACATCTTTGAGTGCTTATTACTGTGCAGGGTGGGAAATGAATTTCTTTGGGTATCATGTTAGTAATCACCAGACTGGCAGGATTCAACTAGTCGCCTTGGTTTTGCTCTGCTGACTAAAGCACATTCACTTTTTGAATAAAATTAATTCGGAGAAACAACACCAAGACATTATAAGAGTTGCATTTATAGGATAAAAAGATACCTTTTCCTGATGTGTTAAGTTCATGTTATAATTTATAGAGAAAGTCCAAGTATTTTCATTTTAATTCCTGGAAAAATCTCTCATTTATTTTCAACTCCTTCTGAGTAGGTGAGTTAGTTTACTTTCACCAAAAACTCAGATGTAGTTTTGGGCAAAGACCACTCTCAAAATGCAGTGTAGATGGTACTGAAGCAGTCTGAGTTGCTGCCCCAATCCTCTAAAATTACAACAATCCCAACACCTCAAAGTAAACCTTTCCTACCAGAAGCATATCCTGAGATTCAGACTATGGGAGCATCAGTCTTGTAGGCTATATACAGCCTTCATATTATTTTAGATGCTTTGAACTGAAACAAAACAACCAACAAAATAAACCATATATATATATATATACATATATATATATATAAAAGTGAAGCAGTGCTTGTACCATGACATAGAGCTTGGAGGAAACACTGAGTCAAATACTATATTATAAAAATATGGCAAATCATATATGGAAGGGACTAGCTCTGAACAACTTGGAAGCAAGTCACTGTATTTGGCCCTGGAGACCAGAGATCACTCCCTTGCAGTGTGCAGCTACTTCTGGCTCTTAAAACCATCTATATTAGTTTAAGAGAAGTTATCCCAGTGCCATTTAGTGCATTATGCTAACTTAAAAAAATAAAGACATGTTCATTTTATTTAACTGTCGTGGTTTAAACCCAGCCACAGAGCTCATTCACTCGCTCAATCCCCCCCTTTCTTGCATCATAAAAATAAATTTATATATAACTCTTTCAATAAGCCAGTATCTCACACAAATCAAGGTAGTTTTGATTCAAGCAATTTGCACAGACACTGTGAGAATACATGGTTTGTTAGATTATATTTCTTTAAGTATATTCACAGGTTAAAAAAATCTAGCTCAAGTGGGAAATAAGTTCAGTCTGTAAGTTGGTATTTGTGAAAATCCTACAGGTCTCACAAGAACATTAGAGTGTCCATACCACAAGACAACAGAGGAATCACTTAGTCCAAAATCATGGAGGATGCAATGAATATTTAGGGGAAGATGACAAGTAGAACAAGGATGAAGTGACACTTGCTTTCCTATTCTATGCAACAACTTCCTGGGCCTTTCTGAACTGGAGGTTTCATCCAAGCTACTGTCTTTACTAACTACAGAAAGACCTTTGCTTTCTGGAAATTTTTAATTTTTTTTTTTTAATACTTTCTGAGATTTATCAACTTCCTATGGAAATAAAATTTACTTTTCAATTACACACTGTATGAAAAAGGTACTTCTGTTTGATCACTATAAAGCTACCACCTGTTCATCTTCTGAGGTGTTCTTTCGGTCTTGAGTTGTGGAAAAAGTTTCCAAGTCATTTACTCTATTTTTTTTTTAACTATTATTATTATTCTAAAGGGTTTTTTTTTTTATTTTTTTGTTTGTTTGTTTTTTTGGTTTTTTTTTTTTTGTTTTTTTTGTTTTTTTTTTTTTGTGTTTTTTTTTTTTGTTTTTTTTGTTTTTTTTTTTTTGTGTTTTTTTTTTTTGTTTTTTTTGTTTTTTTTTTTTTGTGTTTTTTTTTTTTGTTTTTTTTGTTTTTTTTTTTTTGTGTTTTTTTTTTTTGTTTTTTTTGTTTTTTTTTTTTTGTGTTTTTTTTTTTTGTTTTTTTTGTTTTTTTTTTTTTGTGTTTTTTTTTTTTGTTTTTTTTTTGACAAAGAGAGTAGAATGTAGTGGTGGGGTTTTTTTGTTTGCTTT
The DNA here is from genome assembly GCA_002631895.1 of Agapornis roseicollis. Classification (NCBI taxonomy): domain Eukaryota; kingdom Metazoa; phylum Chordata; class Aves; order Psittaciformes; family Psittacidae; genus Agapornis; species Agapornis roseicollis. The sequence continues at coordinate 40,055 of NDXB01007651.1, read as the reverse complement.
GTTTTTTTTTTTTTCTGCCTGTATTAGTTTCCTAAATCAACTTTTTCTAGATATCCATCAGTTTACAATTACTGTGGATTATATTTTTGCCATATTCTTTTAGAGGGGTGCGTATAAAACCTGACTTTCAAAATCTGAGTGAGGTATCATACAGGTATCTCCAGATGATGAACTTTTTTCTGATCTGAACTACCTCTCTCAACACAGCTGCTTGCTCTGTTGAGACAGCATAGTTTAACAATCCATAGCTATCAGAAAAGCTCACATGAACAATTTACCATCACTTTTCTGACTCTCCAGAGTTTGGGCCCTAAATCTCTTTCCCAATCCCCATGCACACTCTCAGGGTTTCAATTTTCTTGTTGAGATTTCCTTGTGAGACTTCAGCTGTACTGGAGCTTGCAGCTCCCACAGATTTTGCAGTTCCAGAGTTCCTCCCAAGTCTTGTGAGTATCCTGGAATATAGTTTACCTCTTGAGGACTTTCAGATGGTAAAGATAAAAGTTTCACAGAAATGAACTTTTTAAAACAAAAAATAGTCATCTATACTTCCTACATCATCAAAGGAAAGCAACGATGGTCAGGTTTTCTTCTGAACCCATGTCCATTACCACTAATGAGTACTTTTAGCAGACAGATCAAAGACTTCCATGAGATAGGGATGGAGAATGCATTCCTTTAAATCTTCAGAATAGCACCACTTTGATAAGTTTTGTCATAGCTGGTCAAGGCAAGGAGAAACACATGCTGTCAATATTGCTTAAGAAGAGTAACCTGACCGACAGCATGACTACTGCAGGTGGCACTAGACAGAAGACTAATTATTCACAAGGTGAAATAGAGCATAGTAGCTTGAAAGAATATAATACAACCCTTAAGAAATGCGCCTTTCAAATTCTAAAGCTGTTTGTTCTACAAATTGTGCACCTTCTTGTTTCTGTGAATCACCTTGTCTTCCCAATCCTCTTACTTCTTATCAGCCTGGATTCAAAAATATCTTCTTGAACTTCCAACATATTACTTCAATCATTTTTAATTAATACCCCACTCTGCATAGACACACACTAATTAATTATGTTGCAGAATCCAAAAAGCATCACACCAATTCTAGAGGAGGCCCAGGACTGAGTGTTATATGGGAGAGGAGACAGGTAGCTCTGGAAACATGAGCCAATCTGAGCTTTAGGTTGCAGGACTGGCTTAAACCTTATTTTATTTAGCAGTATAGACATAGCTGTCATGGTCTGGATTAGGGGCATACGCAGAAGTACATTTAAAGAGGAATAAATTTTTCTTCATATTAGATGGCAATAGCCACAAGTAGCATACCTTAGACACTGTATGATGCTATGCCCTGTCACATCATGAGAGAATATTACATTTTGAGATGAATTTTTAACACATCAGAATAGGAAAAAAAGACAAAAAACCCCAAACCCAAAACAACAAAAACCCCCCAAACAATAGCAAACAAAATGAAATAAAAGAAAACCACAAATGCCTCAACATTCTCTTCTACATCTGTGTATTTATATAGTCTTTGTATAATCTTTAACTTCTGGTGATAACAGATATTCAAAACCAATATTTTGTACAAAGAGCATGTTACTATAGACAGCATAGTAACTGCAAAAATGATCCTTGAGGCTTATTTAAAATAATGATGCATTTGTATTGTATAAGCAGATACAGTTGTCAAATATTTATGAACAGATTAAATGATCACATCCAGAATCTTTAGTAAAACAAAACAGCTTCAAGAAGCTTTCCATGTAGCACTCTGATTATATGAATCTGTGAATTTGCTGGCATTTTGCATCAGAGCTGGAGTCTGTTCAACATGACGTTCTGTTCTGACATGTCCAGTGCCAAATGTTTCATGGCACATAGTTGCATTAGTTCCCTAGAGTGGAAAGTTATGGAATAAGCTGCTCATTAGAGGTTTCCTCTTGACTGTCAGACTTTGGAAATTGTATAGTTCTGAGGTATGAAAATTTCATTGGTTTGTCAATGCTGAAGGTGGAAAACATTATTGCAAATCATCTAGTTTAACCTTCTGCATATTGCACGGAGTTTTTCTCTAGTTCCTCTATCAAGTCAGTAAATAACATAAGCAAATTACTTGGGTTTTGTATTTTTGATCCTATTTATTAGTAAAGTAAAATTTTCTTTAGCTACATAAATGAGGTAAACAGATTTTTTATTATTTTTAAAGAATAGTGGTAGTTATGGTTGAATAATCCTGTCATCATTATTATTTTGAATTATAATTTTAACATTGTCTGCTTAATGTTCACTGAGTGCTTCCACTGAATGCACATTATGAGTACAAATTTTTAAAAGTGACTGATTGTTTTGCAATCCTAGAAGTTATTTATTTAGGGAAAACTGTACCATTTAAATTTTTACACAAAAAAAATTCAGAAGCTAATCCATCTCCCCAAAATTATTTTTAAAATGACATATTACTACAGTCTGCAATACCATCTGTCAGAATTGAAGATACCTTTATGTAAGAAGGTGAAAACATCCCATATGGATCTAAGACTTGGGTCAGAAATCTGAAAAAAAGGACTAAAAAGCAGTCTGTGTCTGATAAAGCCTATGCTGAAAGACTGCTCTGCATCTGCTGACAGGATATATTCTAGAAGTATTAGACAAAATGAAAAGACACATTGAGTTTTTGGAAATAAAATTTATTTTGTTCACAGTCCATTTCTATCTGTATTAAGGTGTTAAATGATTCAGTTTATCCACACTGCATATCAGGCCCTGTATAGTGTCATACAAAAGCATTGACATGTTCTTTTTCTGGATATTTGCATCAGGACCAAATATTACCCTGTAGGAACTTATGAAGTTTCTAAATAGCCCCATTCTAGATCTAATACTATTCTAGAAGTGATTTAATACACAAGACAGAGACTACAGAAAGGGAGAAACGAACACTGTATTTCATAGCAGCTGCTTCTTTCTATGGCCAAAGAGCAAAACACAGAAGGAGGACGGAAGAAAAGTAGGGAAAATATACCTAAAAATTCTAAAAAGTTGATAAAAAGTTGCTGAAGGTTTTCTAGCTTTTGCCCACAGAAAAAATTTGATGTTAATGAGTAAGCAGTTGTCAAATTTGTAAGCACATAAACCCCTGACTGTAGTTGTAGAACTAAAGAGGACCTTCTACATAATTAATACAAATAACGCATTTTCAAAATATGGCAATTTCTCCTTCTCCCTTTTTTTTTTTTTTTTTTTTAAGNTATGTAGACCCCTCTTCCCCCTTTCCTAGTGCTATCAAGCATGCTCGTATTTGTATTAGCAATCAGATAGCTCATGTCCTGCAAAAACAGTACCATTAAAACTTTTTCCCTTTTTTTTTTTTTTTTTTTTTTAAGAAATAACTTATTCTCTGGGAAAAAAATAGTCTGTCAATCTGGAACATCTTTTTCACCATAATGTTAGCACATCTTTTTTGACAGTTTATCAAAGTTTTGAGAAGCAGTCATGTAGATTAACCTGAATATCTTATTTTGCCTTACCACCAGATTTCTGTTGAAACAGAACAAATCATTACATTCATTCATCATCATTTGGCTGTGAGGTTCCAGGATGCTGAAAATAGTAAACACTTGTGGAATCTATCATAATTGAGAGCAACACAAAATTACATTTAAAGTGCTCATCAAGGTGAGAACGAGGCACTTCATGACTCCTTGTTAGGAATTTTGCCAAACAAGAAGAATGTAAAGGTTCATATAGAAGTTCTAGCTCTGACCTTCCTATGAGTGTGTTTGTGCTGTACAAACCCAGAATTTTTTTTAGAGATACCTAACCTAGTTAAAAAAAAAAAAAAAAAAAAAA
>NDXB01007651.1:16227-35999 GCA_002631895.1 Agapornis roseicollis | reverse complement strand
TATAAACACAACAAGGTAAAAAAAAAAAAAAAAAAAAAAAAAAGCAAATTGCCTTGGATGGAGAATTGTGCTAAAACCTCTAATATATGCTGTTTTGTACTCCAGTTTGATAGTTTAAAATGCAGTGTGGATACCTGCTTCGTTTCCTTTAGGGTTCAGGCAGGATGAGATGTTGTATTTAGCTGTAGTTTGCTACAAGAAAACTTCCCTCTGTAAGGCGCAGCATCAATGTCTTAACATTGAATATTGCCAATAAAGCAGCTGTTGCTTAGTTTGTCAACATATGCTTATGCTACATAGCTAGTAGAAACAACATCGTGGAACAACTGTCTGCGTCAGAAGTTTCACTTTCTTCCCAGTTCTGCCCTTATGCAATGCAATTCAAGGAGCTGCAAAAGTTTGCCTTTGGCATTAACAAGACATATTAGCAAGGTACAGGTTTTGGATTCTCCTTTAGCTGGAACACTATCTCTTGGTCTTGTAAAATTCATTTAGGATTCTAGCTGTGAAATCTACTTATCTCCCCTTCTCATAATAAAGATGCAAACTTTTTCACAGTAAATGACCTATGTGTTGCTCCTTTGCATATCCACTGCAAGTTTTGCAACCATGTCACTATTCCTGGAGCCAGATAATTTTGGCCAGTGAAGTGTCAAAGGTACATCTTCTCTGCCCGTTAGTATGGTAAACAAGATGGGAATGCTTGATCACTCATGTCTACTCTCCAGTTCCTTCTTTAGTGTTCTTGGAACATAAAGAATGAAATGCAGAGAACCTGTTTCTAAAAATTCTTGTTCTTATAGAAAAAGTATCTCTTTAGGGTTTTCTGTCTCCTGATTGTTCATCTATGTATTCTGCTATAGGTGGCTCCAAATCAGTACATCTGAGTGGGGCTAAGAAACAGATGGTAATAATTACAGGAAGACTTTATACAGGAGGCATCCAGAGAAAACACATACATTAGAATGCAATGATTTGTAAAAATGTGTATGGAACTCTGTTTTACACTGAATACAAATCGCATTTCTAAGTTGCCAAGATCCTTGTTGAATGTGGTCATATATTCCCAGTGACTTAGATAATTCTTGGAAAAGCATAATAGACAGAGATCTACTTTGAGATACTCTGAGAGGAAATTGCTTCCCCTTTCATTCTCTCAGCAAAGGAGATAAATGGCTTTAGAAAAAATTTTGTTCTGTATAGATAAAAATTCAAGGACTCCCAAATATCTTGTTTCTTCTCTTTGCAGTTGGCATGGTTTGGTAAATAATTAAGCTGACCGAGTTCTGAAGCTATAGAAACTAGAATCATCAGGCAGAAATGTTCATGTACAAGTCCATGGGACCTGATGAAATTCATCCGCGGGTCCTGAAGGAGCTGGCGAGTGAAGTTGCTAAGCCACTGTCCATATTTGAGAGATCATGGCAATCTGGTGAAGTTCCTGAAGGCTGGAAAAGGGGAAATATAATCCCCACTTTCAAGAAGGGAAAAATGGATGACCCAGGGAATTACAGACCAGTCACTCTCACCTCTGTGCCTGGCAAAATCTTGGAGCAGATTCTCCTGGAAGGCATGCTAAGGCACAGGAAAAACAACAAGGTACTTGGTGACAGCCACCATGGCTTCACTAGGGGGAAATCCTGCCTCACCAATTTGGTGGCCTCCTATGATGGGGCTACAGAACTGATGGACAGGGGTAGAGCAGTTGACATCATCTACCTGGACTTGTGCAAAGCGTTGGACACTGTCCCACATGACATCCTTGTCTCTAAATTGGAGAGACATCAATTTGACAGATGGACCACTCAGTGGATAAAGAACTGGTTGGATGGCCAGAAAGCCAACCATATCCTGGGCTGCATCAAAAGGAACATGACCAGCAGGTCAAGGGAGGTGATCCTGCCCTTCCACTCTGCTCTCGTGAGACCTCACCTGGAGTCTTGTGTGCAGTTCTGGTGTCCTCAACATAAAAAGAACATGGAGCTGTTGGAATAAGTCCAGAGGAGGGCCACAAAGATGACCATGGGACTGGAGTATCTGCCATACGAAGACAGGCTGAGAAGGTTGGTACTGTTCAGCCTGGAGAAGAGAAGGCTGCATGGAAACCTCCTAGCAGCCTTTTCGTGTCTGAAGGGGGCCTATTGGGATGCTGGGGAGGGACTCCTCATTAGGGACTGTAGTGACAGTACAAGGCGTAATGGGTTCAAACTTAAACAGGAGAGATTTAGATTGGATCTAAGGAAGAAATTCTTTCCTGTGAGGGTGGTGAGGCACTGGAATGGGTTGCCCAGGGAGGTTGTGAGTGCTCAGTCCCTGGCAGTGTTCAAGGCCAGGTTGGATGAAGCCTTGTGTGATATGTTTTAGTGTGAGGTGTCCCTGCTTATGGCAGGGGGTTTGGAACTAGGTGATCTTAAGGTCCTTTCCAACCCTGACTATTCTATGATTCTAAATGTTACCACAATATACTCTGGGGGAACAAAATTTGGTATTGTCTCTCCCTGGAACCTCCAATTGTTCTTATTATTGTCTTAAGAAAACTGATGGACACTGCCTTGGGAGAAGAAAATTACAGGAAAAAGTAACCATGAGATAACACTACAGGATATCTGAGGCAGTGCTGGATCATAATTCATATTTAATTAAATCCATAGGTTTCTAAACATCAAGTGCATTCACTGAGACTTATTAGTGGAAACCCAAGTGTATGCTCAGAGTTCTGTCTTAGCAAAGGCAACGTTCATGTCCTGGAAAACACAGCTAAGCATCAAAAATTTAAATTCAGGCATGCTAACTATCTACCTGATCTAATGAAAAACTTGTTGGAAAAGATGACAATGTAAAACAGAAATAGGTATGTTTATTCATTTCAGGTTTAGAATAAATCTTTATGTCTAATTTTTGTCTGAGTTTTGTTTCAGAGCAGAATTGGGAAGATCAGGAATTTTCTGCTAGCAGCTATTCTCTTTGTTGACAGTAAGACTCTAATACTGTTGTCCCCAGTTTACATGTATTGGCTTTTGAACATTATATCTGTGACCAAGAAAAAAGGTTGTTATAAAGAGGTACAACAGCAGAAACAAACCCAGTAGCTGTTTATTTGTTATGATTAAGATAAATTGCTATGAATTTGTACAAATATTTCCCACAGAGACATAGGAGAGGGAAGACAGATCCAAAGGCTGTCAACAGTCTTGTCAAACATAATGTTACCAGACAGTGATATTGGTGAGAATTAGGTGTCTGAGATAGATCCTAAGAGCACTGTGTCCCACTGAGGTATCAGGATGCCCAGGGACTGGCAAAGCAGCCCATTACCAAACATCACACTGCTCCCTCCAGGTGCAAAACTTAGGACAATCCCCAGGCCAATCACCTGCCCATATAGAATCAGAATCATAGAGTAGTTAGCATTGGAAAGGTCCTTAAGATCATCTAGTTCCAAGCCCCCTGCCATAAGCAGGGACACCCGACACTAAACCATGCCACCCAAGCCTTCATCCAACCTGGCCTGGAATACTGCCAGGAATGCAGCATTCACAACCTCCTTGGGCAACCCATTCCAGCATCTTACCACCCTAGCAGGGAAGAATTTCTTCCTTATATTCAATCTAAACCTCTCCTGTTTAAGTTTGAACCCATTACCCCTTGTCCTGTCACTGCAGTCCCTAATGAAGAGCCCTTCCCCAGCATCTCTACAGGCCCCCTTCAGATACTGAAGGCTGCTAGGAGATCTCCAACTTTCTCAGCCTGTCTTCATATGGGAGATGCTCCAGTCCCCTGATCATCTTCGTGGCCCTTCTCTGGACTTGTTCCAACAGTTCCATGTCCTTTTTATGTTGAGGACACCAGAACCGCACACAATACTCCAGGTATACCTCTAGTCCCAGTTCTAGATCAGAAGTTTTTCTGGACTCACTTTAGCAACACTCACATTTCAGCCAGCTCCTCTGTAATGCACAGGGAGTTCCATAGAAATATAGAGATGTTGGTTGCAGAAGGCCTCAGGTGGCCATGTAGTTCAACTCATTCCTTGGTGAAGAACTATCACCAGTATTAGGCCAGTCAGACTTCATACTTTCTAGGTAGGTCTTGAACACCTCCATGAGCACAAATTTCACAACTTCTTTGAACAACAACCTGGCTGAATGCAGTGCTACACTGCTCCAGAATTTTTTCTTCATGTACATTTTTATCTTCCCAAGGTACAATTTGTGGGCATTATCCCCTGTTATATCATCTGGCACTACCAAGGAGACTTTGACAGTATCACCAGAGCATCAATCTTCAAATAAGTATAAGCAGAAGCCATTAGGGTTTTCTTCACAGAGCTATATAACTTCAGTTTCCCCAGGTGCCATTCATGGTGGATATTCTAAGGCCCTGATCATCTCTGTAGCTTTCCATTGGATCCTCACCAATTTCTTTTTATCTCCCTTAAACTGTGAAGTCCCAAACTGGATGTGGTATATTACATATAGCCATACCAGTGCTAAGTAAAGAAGATTAACTTCCCTTGGTCTTGTGGCCAAAGTCTCTTAACAGTTCAATATGTAGTTTGCCTTATTCTAGAAGACAGAGCACCAGTGGCTTATCTCCAACGTTGTGTACACCATTATCCTCAAGCTCTTTTCAGCAGGGCTTTAACTCTGTCTCTACCTAGCCTGTATTAATGCATGGAATCATGTCTCCTTAGGTCCAGGCCTTTTCTCTTTTTCTTACTGAATCTCATAAGCTTTCTTCTGGTCTAATTCTAAATTTTATTACAATCTCTTTGGGCATAACTGTAACATTTGTCATAGCCACAATTGCACCTTCCAGTTCTGCAAATGTTCTAAGTGCAGTTTGTGCTATTATCCAGGTCATTGAACATGCTGAACATTAAACTGTAGGAGAGTAAATTCAGCCTAGATAGGAAGAAATTTTTTATGATGAGGATGGTGAAACACTGGAACAAGTTACCCATTCCTGGGTAATGGCCAGGTTGAGCAGGGCTATGAGCAACCTGATATAGTTGAAGATGTCCCTACTCTTTGCAGGGAGGTTGGACTAGATGGCCTTTAAAGGTCCCTTTCAACACAAACCATTCTATGATTCTATGATTTAATCCTGAGCTGTCTTTAAGCTGTCTTTAAAAAGCCAGAACAGCTAACTTCCTTTTCCTCCATAGGAGATTCCCAAAGTGTCCCAGTGCAAAAAACAGAGTAAAATTAAATATTCAATTGTAAAATCCAGAATCCAAAATCTGCTGCTTACCTTCACATTTCACCTCCAAATCCTTAACTTAGTCATCTCAGATACACTGCAACCCAGGTTGCACTCCAAGACAACCATGAGGTCTTCCTTATTTATGAATAAGGCACCAACTCTCATCATCCCCTGCAACACCCACGTTAGGAGATTGTCACCAGACTTCTTTCTTTTTTTTTTTGTTTTAATCAATGGTAGAAGTACAGTTGCACCATTATTGGAGAGCTTCAATTTTTCCCTGAGGATATGAAATCTTTCCTCGGCTAACATAATAATTACATTGCACATAATAAGAACAATGGTTAATGGGAGACAAAACTTTACATGGTTATAAACTACTGTTATTCTCTATTATCAGAGTTCCTAGGAGTACATTTCATGCCCAAATACAAGAAATTTTTTTAGCTACCACTTACACCTGAGACATGCCAGTGTGTGTATCACAGCACTTTTAGAAAAATCTGTGCCTGCTCTGTAATGTTCTGTAAATAACTTCTATTCATATAGTAACTGCACAAGTATTAGTTATAATGAAACTATCTGCATGGACAGAATCAGTAATTTTTGCTATAATCATGTACTTCTGCATTCAACTATTTGAGGTTTGTTTTTTTTTTCTTTCATTTAACAATGGTGAAAGTACAACTTTCCTTGGTAATATAATACCCCAAACTAAACTCTGGCCCAAAAATCTCCATAAGTAAATGTAGTTTATCTGTAAAAAACCACTACTGAACCATTAATAATCACTGTCATTTTTTCCATTCCAATTCAAAATGAAGAAGTTCAAGGCAAGATAAGTTCTTTATTCTTCCGAAAACCAGGATAGCAGCAGAAATGTGGCTTCAGACAACCCTCCTGGAGCACCAGTTTCAGCTTCTGCTACCTTTAGCAGCCATGTAATAGATGTTTGGGGCCATGGAATACCACAGGTGACAGAACATTTGGAAATGGTTTGTATAAACTTATAACAAAATATTCAGTTTATCATAGGATAAAAAGGAGAAGAATGAGAGCAGAGCTCCTGACATAACCTCTAAAAGCTAGGGAATTTATCAAGCAAAATAATCTAGATTAGTGCTAATTAATGTTGCCTTAGAAGAAAAAGACTATTTCATGTGGTGAACATTGCAGTTTATTCAGTAAATCTCACTAAGTTTTCATTGGAAATGTCCCAAAGTTTGGCTAGGGTGGTCTCCACTTAGCTGATTGTATCTGGCACAGATATAACTTGTATTAAAATAGATTTTGTGTGCACTGAATATTCAGGTTTTATCTAAACTGTGAAGGTCTTGTGGCCACATATAGTTTATGAATTTTCAGTCTATCTTCAAAGAAATTATAGCTCCTTAAAGAAAGTAATCTTGCATTTTATCTGCCTTGCAAATGTCAGGAAAGTTATAAGAACGTACTGTGTTAGAATAATTTACAAATTAAATTGATTTAATAACATGGAAAAAGTCAAGAAGTTTCCTGTTATGCAGAAGTGCTGATTATAATCCAGTCTTTATATCTGGTTAAGGAAGAGGCATTCTAAATACTTATCTAGATTTTGAAAGTAGTTCTTTACCAGCCTGCACCACAAGAAGATTATCATCATCACCACATTACCATTGGCAAGTCAAAGCTTAAGTCAGTTCAGCAGTTCAGCTATCTGGGAAGCATTATTTCCTCAGATGCCACAATCAACAAAGAGATAGATAACAGAATAGCAAAGGCAAGTAGTGCCATTGGAAAACTCCATAAAAGAGTCTGGTGCGATAAACACCTGAAGTACAAAGTTTAGTATCTACAGAGCCATTGTACAGTCTACTCTTTTATATGAGTCTGAATCATGGGTTATCTACTGCCATCACCTGTGACTCCTCAAGCTCTTCCATCAGCGCTGCCTCCGTACAATTCTAAATATCCATTGGAATGACTATGTGTCAAATGACACTGTCCTTGAACTGGCACAGGTCACCAGTATCAAGGCTGTATTGCTGAAATCACAGCTGTGCCGAGCAGGGCACGTGTCCAAGATAAAAGATCACCATCTCCCTAAGATTGTGTTTTACAGTGAACTCGCCACCGGCTGCCACAACAGAATTGCTCCAAAGAGGACATATAAGGACTCCCTGAAACAATACCTTAGCCTTGGCCATATTGACTATCATCAGTGGTCCACCTTGGCTTCCAATCAGGAGACTTAGAGACACACCATACATAACTCTGTTGTCTCCTTTGAGAACTCAGAAATAGTCTCAAGGAGAAAAGACATTGTAGAATCAAAGAATCACAGAATCACAGAATCTTAAGGGTTGGAAGGGACCTCAAAAGATCATCTAGTCCAACCCCTCTGTGAGAGCAGGGTAACCTAGATTACATCACACAGGAACTTGTCCAGGCAGACCTTGAATATCTCCAAGAATTGTGCCTCTCCTATGCCACCCAAGGAGACCTTTTGCTGTGCTTTTTGCAACCAGATTTGCCTATCCCACATCGGCCTTTTTAGTCACCAGTGCACATATCATAGAATCATAAAATAGCTAGAGTTGGAAAGGACCTTAAGATCGTCTAGTTCCAATCACTCTGCCATGGGCAGGGACATCACACAATAAACCATATCACCCAAGCCTTCATCCAACCTGGCCTTGAAAACTGCCAGGGATGGAGCATTCACAACATCCTTGGGCAACCCATTCCAGCATCTCACCACCCTAACAGGAAAGAATTTCTTCCTTAGATCCAATCTAAGCCTCTCCTGTTTAAGTCTGAACCCATTACCCCTTGTCCTGTCACTACAGTCCCTAATGCAGAGTCCCTCCCCAGCAACCCTATAAACCCCCTTCAGACACGGGAAGGCTGCTATGAGGTCATAACGCACCCTTCTCTTCTCCAGGCTAAACAGCACCAACTCTCTGAGCCTGTCTTAGTATGGCAGATGCTCCAGTCCCATGGTCATCCTCGTGGCCCTCCTCTGGACTTGTTCCAACAGCTCCATGTCCTTTTCATGTTGAGGACACCAGAACTGCACACAAGACTCCAGGTGAGGTCTCCCAAGAGCAGAGTAGAGGGGCAGGATCACCTCCTTTGACCTGCTGGTCATGTTCCTTTTGATGCAACCCAGGATACGGTTGGCTTTCTGGGCTGCAAGTGCACACTGCAGGCTCATGTTCATTTTCTTATCGACCACCACCCCCAAGTCCTTCTCTGCAGGGCTGCCCTGAATCTCCTCTTTGCCCAACCTGTAGCTGTGCCTGGATTGCTCTGACCCAGGTGTAGGACCTTGCACTTGTCATGGTTAAACTTCATGAGGTTGGCATCAGCCCACACAAGCGTGTCAAGGTCCCTCTGGATGGCATTCTTACCTTCCAGTGTATCCACTGAACCACACAGCTTGGTGTCATTGGCAAACTTGGTGAGGGTGCACTCAATCCCACTGTCCACTGACAAGGATGTTAAACAAGACTGGTCCTAACAGTGATCTCTGAGGGACACCACTCATTACTGGTCTCCAGATGGATATTGAGCCATTAACCACAACTCTTTGCATGAGGCCATCCAAACAGTTCTTTATCCACTGTCCACCTATCAAATTGATGTCTCTCCAATTTAGAGACAAGGATGTCGTGTGGGACAGTGTCAAATGCTTTGCACAAGTCCAGGTAGATGATGTCAACTGCTCTACCCCTGTCCATCAGTTCCGTAGCCCCATCGTAGAAGGCCACCAAATTGGTGAGGCAGGATTTCCCCTTAGTGAAACTATGCTAACTTCTCTGGTTGAATATTTTTAATAATTGTTGCACAAGAGAAGTATGGCATGGGTAAGGCCCTTCCCAAATCTTCATTTGAGAAGTCAAGCCATCAATCAATCATTTATAATTTAATGTACTGTAGAAATTGAGATTACAGGTTTACATAAGAATGGAAAACTTTTAATTAGCTAACTGTGAAGTAAGATAGAATTACTCTTCTGTTTTAAATGAATATGTCCAAGGAAAAGTTTTCGCTTTAAATGTATTTTAGCTGAATATGTGTAGCTCAGTTTTAAATCCTTTACATTTCCATTCCTATCTTTGTATATGTGATTGCTAGTCTCTTTACATTTTAATTTTTGCATTCCTTTAAAAGATAGGCACCTTTTTCATGATGCCAATTTCCTTACTTGCTTAGAAACCCAGAAGGGATAATATTCCCCATTATTATATAAAACAAATTAAAAAACATGGTTCCTATAGGGACTTCACTGTCACACTTATTCATGTTCTACTGTGAGTGTCAGGTGCTAGGTTTGGTATGCAGCATGAAATAAAAATCAAGCATAATCAAATGGCTTTTGTACAGCTATTTTCGTGCAACACAATTATAAATGATCTTGAACATTATACATGGAAAGGCCAATTCATTATCCTAAATCAAGACTGGTAGTTACAGTGATATACTACCTATTTATCTAAAATTCTATTTAAAAAATCTCTTTCTGCCAGAAAATTTAACTTTGAAAAATCCATAGTTTAAGCAACTATCTGAATTATATAACAAGACTCAATTACACCAGGTGGTATTGACTGATATATTTGTTAATGTAATAAAGATGCCAACCTTGACAAAATTTGTTAGTTTGGAAATAGGGCAAAATGCCATTTTATTGCAAAGCTAATGAAAAATATTGCTTACACAATGATGAGTTCTATCAAGCAGATTTATAACATATGACATTTCTGAGATCTGAAATATTTCAAAAAAATTGGAAGGCTTATGCGATGGGTGATTTGACTATGGTCTTTGCAATATAATAAGCACAAAAAAAAGAAGAAGGGACATCACTGACATTCAGACTTGTACAGAGGGCTAGAAGCTTTCTATGTTGGAAAACTACTCAAACAGAGCATGCTGCTTCTTCAGCTTATGCAGGCACTGTCATGGCTGGACTACCACCTGGATGTTTAGTTCCACAATTCAAAGAGATACTGCTTGGGGGAATTAAAAACTGTAAGTCAGATTCAGTGAATCCAAATCCCAGCAGAAGTTTGGCAGAGGACTGAGTCTGTTCCTGGAATGCCAGCATTAATGGCTGAGGGCCAGACACTAATCTCAGATGCATGGCACATGTCACCTCCTATCTCGATTAAGCCATGTCTGTGGCTTGCACACACAACACATAGCAGATTTTCTGAGGCATATGCTGCTTCCACTGCCATACATCTTAGTTTAAAATCTGGTCCATAAGATATGACTATTCTTTTTTTTTTTTTTTTTTTTTTTTTTTTTTTTTTTAATTGTTTGATGAAGAAACAAAATCAAAGAAAAAGAAAGTAAAAATCCGTTAACAGCACTCACCCTGCTTTACCCTTCTGACTTCTTCATCTCCTATTTGCTCCTTCCAAAGGATTCAATCTCTACCACACCAAAGATGCAAAGATATTAAGGTAATAATAGCAGCACAGGAAGATTATTTTCCTTCAGTCATTATTCAGTATATGTGAAACACGACAGGATTCTATAAATTCACAAGTATTTACTCTTTAAGATAATTCTGCAGTTGTAAAACAACATGCAAACTGCAGGCTAGAGAGAAATAAGAGAGTCAGCATAGCAAAACTCGATTAGAAAGTTCGGTTTGATTATCTGTTCCTTATTTGCATCACACTGCTGTTTCACTCAGAGCTACCTGACTGGAATATTTTCACTGCAATCTGAGCATGGAAACTGAAGCTATCGGCAGAATACCAGGCTGCAGGAAGCACAGCGTTTTATGCTGGAACATTCCAGTACGTCAATTGCTGCTTTGAAAACCATGCTCCAAACATTTTATTGCTTCATTTCATCTCTTGGGTTTGATGGAGGATGTCCAGAAACGATGTGGTTGAGTTTGGAGATGAGAAATGAGAGATTAAGGGGCTGAAATGTACCTTATGAATGGATTAATGCAGTGTCTTAAAACGCTGGCCTTGAACTACAAGAACTTGATGGTGAATTCAACCAGATGAAGGAGAGTGAGAAACAATCAATCTCTGATGGCTGTAAAAGTCACAGTAAAAGGGAAGACAGTTGTATATTTATTGTCTAAGAAGTACACTGAAGACTCTCTTGTGCAACAGTAATTAAAAATGTTCTACTAGAGAAGTTAGCTTGAAAAATAAGGAGCAAAACCACCTGACCCTTCTGTTCTTGAAAGCCTATTAGCTGAATGATTAATTTTTTTCTTAGCTTTGTATTTTTTTCTTTTTTTCCTTAACATGTAATTTTCCTCTTGTCTTCATTCTCTACATTACATGAAACACACCAAAGTATTTTTATCATTTGGATATTTAACCCAAATTAGGGAGGGGTGAGTGGGAAGCTAATTAAAAAGTCCAGTCAGAACGAATTTCACTTTCAGTAAACTTTTAGCCTTTAACATTCTAGCAGGACAGTCACCAGGAAATAAACTGCTTTGACTAATTTTTAAATAAAAAAAAAAAAACCTTCATAGATTATGTATTAATTTTTAAACCCATATCTGTATTTCACCGATTTATAACAAACAAAAAAGTCATGAAAAATTGCAAGAAAAAAGGCACCCTTTGCTTCTGATGTGTTGTAACAAAGAATTTTTTTACTGTCACTAGGCCTGGCTGTGCATAAGCCCCTTTCTTGAACACTGGAGTTATATATAATGTAGATGAGATTGGTAGGGCTAGAAATCTTAATTTCTTTATTGTATAAATGTAATGCTAGTAACCTCCTGTTTTCATTACAGCCATCTAATGCCAGCCATTTCCTGTTTTCATTAGACCATTGTAATACTAGACTCCTACTGTTCTCATTAGTGCAGGACTGTGTAATGGCAACCACCTCATGTTTTCATTATAACAGAACTGTATGGTGCCAGCTGCCACTTATTTTACTTTACAGAACAGCATTTGAATGCCATCCATACCCTTTCCAAGAGAATATATACAGAGATGTCAAGGACTTTAGAAGTCTAAGGTCCCTAAGAAGATATTGGGGAACACCGTTCTTATTTTTTTGCTGGAAGAATGGTAGGGAAATTACACAGAATACACAGAGAAGAGGTTAAAGCCTGGGGTTAAACTGTTGTGGAACACAGTTACATTATAGCAACTGCTTTTCTGATCTATAACCTACCTGGGCTTCCAGGAGAAGATAAAAAGGCAGTTGTAGTAGTTCAAGCTCTGGATTAGACTTGTAGGGAAATCCAAGTTAAATTCCTGGCTCTGACACATATTGCCTGTGCAGACTGTAACCTATACATTCTCAGTCTTACTACTGCAGCAGTGACTGATCTGGAATTAATAACATTTTCTCTGTCCAAAGCACTGGATTGTTTTGTTTAATTTTGCTTCTATAATACCTTTGCAATACAAAGTATTTCACTACTTGTAAGTACTGCTTAAAAGGAAGCTGTGACTTCTTTTCTAGGGTCTTCAAATTCTATTGTAACGATATTAAATGGTAGTAAGAACTGTCTGATGACACAAAAATCTTCTATTAAGAGATCTTCAAAATGTGGCTTCTTTGAAAGCTGTAAGGGTTCTGTTGCTAAGATGCAGTTAAATTGTGATTACACTGCAAAGGTTTATGGTTATTTTAGTTACTGTAGTAGATACTAGAATAAAAAAAAGCAACAAAGAAACAAAAACCAACAATCCAAACAAACAAGCAAACAACCGCCCCCCAAATACAAAGAGCTAATTCTAAAAGAAATAAAATTGTGAGATGTGAAAATATTTTTAGTACAAAATTTTCTAGATTTTGCTAAAAAGTTTTCATTCACTTAAGTTTCTACTGATCCTGAGCTGATATATATCTCAAAAAAACCGCAGCCAATGTCATTGCTTTGTAAAGAACATGTAACCGGTATATGGATGTCCTGCAATATCATTGCAAAAGAAAAAAAAAATCCCTGTTTTATGTAAAGAGACTGCCAATTCAATCTATAATAAGTAAATGAGCTGTGTTTTAGTCACGAGGCAGAGCCACCACATCAACGGACACACATACATCTCCTATCTCTATTCTGAAGCCTAGGGAGCTTGAAACACTATCATGACCATAAGAAACACCACAGTGAAAGCCCTTATTCTCTACCTGACCAAAATTATCAGTTCTGCATAGTGATTTTGGTTTTAATTATTTGTGTGATTCCAGCTTGTCATGTTTTCTGTGGTGCATATTTTAATGATTTGTAGCTTTACTGTAGCACAGGAGGAAAGGAAAGAAGTTCTGTGGACAGATACCAAGAAAAACGTTACAGTTACTGGTTGTGGTGGGTTAACTATGACTGGACACCAGGCACCCATCAAGCTGTTTTAACACTCCCCTCCTCAGCAGGACAAGAGGGAAGAAAATAAGACAGAATCACCTTCTTGTGGGTCAATATAAAGGCAGTTTAATAAAGCAAAAGCAAAGGCCACATGTGGAAACAAAGGAAAACAAAATATTTATACCCTGCTTCCCATCAGCAGATGTTATCCAGCCATTTCCAAGGGACAAAAACCTTCAGTACACATAGAGACTGCTCAGGAAGACAAGCAGAATAACAAATGACCCACCAATCATCTTTCTTTCTCTTTAATATTTATTGCTGAGCAGATGTCATATGAACATTCCTCTCATCAGTTTGGGTCAGCTCTCCTGTTCAGCTACCCTCCCAATATCTTGCTCAACACCAGGGTACTGCTGGTAGTAGGGGAATGTTACAGGGACAGTGTTGATGCTGTGTGAGTGCTGCTCAGCATTAGCCAAAACACTGGTGTGCTATCAACACTTTCCTAAGTACTAATACAAAGCACAGCACAATGAGGGCTACTATGGGGAAAATTAACTCCATCTCAGCCAGATCAAATACACTGGTACTTATATTAATTTCTTTGGATGAAAACTGCTCTTCAGAAGTATTTTTGTTCCATGTATCCCGTCTTGATGGAAAAGTTGTGGTATCAAGAAAAAGAGTGTTCTTTGTCATTCTCAGATTGCTGTATTATTAACATCACAGAATAGAGCAATTGGCAGATGTGTATAAGTTTTGTTAAAATGATTAAAAGCTCTGCAAATCATAACCTGTCAGTGTTCCCTGGGAAACAAAGACCCTTCCATCTGTTAGGGGACTCTCTGAACGTAATGTAATGTAATGAGTCACCTTTAAAATGACAGCTGTCACCAGTAGAATTTGAGCCTTGAAGAGAATGCAAAGATATAATGAGATACATATAAACCTCAATAAAAATATCCTCAATTTGTTATTATTTTGATCACCTCACTGTAGGCATGGTATATAATACTGTAATTTGTAATCTTGTAATCTTGACTAGGTTCAAATCAGTAGGAAGATAGTTATGTTTTGTAATGTTAGAGTTTGATGAGGCACTATATGCCTGCATATATCCTTGCACTTTCTCTGTCACAGTCTTCACAATGAATAAAATTTTACGAGTATAGTGGCATGTGATAGCAGCACATTTGAAAATTGCTTCTCGGAGCTATAGAAACCTGATGAAAAGGAAATTGTGGGGTGGAACTGAGAAATGTCAGGGGATTGGTGCACTTTTGGTTCACCTGCAAAGACAGTACACCTGTACTTCCTTCTCCTTCAATATTTAATTTGTTTTAGTAATGGTAAGTGATTTGTCACTCCTTTGTACCACTGTTTTGCCTTGCTGATGCTTTGTCTGAAGTAAGGCAGGTGGAGTCATAACATTTTCTGTGAAATCAAATGCAAATTCTGCTATGCAAATGGACCATTAAGAACTGAATTAGATTAAGCAGTGGTGGTAAATCAGCAATTATGCTGTTTTGTTTTTTTGTTTTTCTTCTTNTGGAGTCATAACATTTTCTGTGAAATCAAATGCAAATTCTGCTATGCAAATGGACCATTAAGAACTGAATTAGATTAAGCAGTGGTGGTAAATCAGCAATTATGCTGTTTTGTTTTTTTTGTTTTTCTCTTTAAATAGCAAGATTCCAGCACAAATAAAATCCAACAAGTCTGCAACACATGTTGTATATAGTCATGCTATTCACCTCTAGAAGAGAAATCCTAAGGCTGCTCATGTGCTTTATTGAATCTAGTACACATTTTACCACTGCTCTGATGCAGTCTTTAAAGCTAAGGATGCTGAGTAAAGTGCTTTGAGTCAGCTGGCAACAGAGTGTATTAATTACAGCTCATAATAACTTCCATTTTTACATAATTGTTGCATAGTTGTGCATATTATGCCAATTCTTCAGTCTGGACAGGTGATTGTGATTAATATTTATGCTGCTTGTAAAAATGAGCACACTTTTGGCTTCAGTGATGTTGAAGATTTTCCGGGTTATTTCAAAAATGAAACAAAATTAATAATTAAAGAAATACCCAAAGTAAGAAAAAGGTAGTTCTTCAAAAATGGTTCTAACTGATTCTTCTCTGACTCCTAAAATGCATTCTGTGCTAACCAATACATGCACCGAACAAGGACTGGTCTTTCTGCAGACTATTCTTCAAGACTTGGAAATATGGAATAACAAATGTTAGTATGCCTTACAAATATTCAGGATGAAGGAAATAAACAAAGTGATGGAGGAGAGCTGGCTTTCACTTACAGGAAGCTATAGGAGTCAAGATTTGGCAGCAGCTCCTTGAACTTGAGTGTTGTCATTGTTCACAGAAGCTTGAATTTCTTCCAAGTGGGAGGTGATGTGAACAGCACCTTAGACTACAGGAATTACCAGTTATCAGCAGAGCTGTCTCAGGTTTACATTCTTGATCCCACAGTAAGCTTGGCAAATCTCCATGAAAGCTTTTTCAACAAGAGTGCTTGATTCAGACATCCTCCAAAACGTTTTTCCTACTTCTTCTATGGCCACAGTAATATGGTGGTTCCCTGACATTTCACTTATTTTAAAGGAACAAGAAGTAATAAGAACTGAAAGTTTGCCTAAAGTGTCATATTTCTTTTTCTCCTCTATCTTTATTCCTGCCTCCAGCCACAATCACTTTTGCAGTTGCAGTGGTTTTAAGATTTAGCAGTCCAGAAATAATTATTAATAAGTGTTAGAGAATGGATCTTTAAAAAAGGTTATTTCTATGAAAATCAAAACACTGAATGTACTTATTAGCATTATGCAGGCCTTGCCTGGGTTTATAGATCATCCATTCCTCCCTCCTATTTTAGTCCGCTGGAGCAGGTGTGTTTCGAAAAGTATGGTGTTGGATTTCTACTCATCTGCTATAAATTATAATCAACTATAAATGTGTTATTCAAATGAGTTGTGGAAGAAATGGTGTCCACAACAAATTTATATTTGTAATTTGTCCTGTGTTGTTCTTTTGTTGAGGTTTTTTTGTTGTTGTTGTTTTCAGTTTTTTGGTTTTTGTTTTTGTGGTTTTTTTTTCTCTTATTGATTCTGGAGACTACTTCTTAAAGACTGCTACTTACTCAAAAGGTAAATGTTCTTTTCCTTTAAAGGATTACTGTGTCTTATTTTGACATGTACAAAAAGATTGAGTCAAGTAAACAAATTCACTTTTTTATCCATATTGAATCCGCAATCAAGTCAACTAAACAGACTCCTCCAAGGCTGAATTGGAGCACTGAGTGGCAAATACCAGGGAGCTTGGTTTACTTACACTGGTGCATGGAGGAGCAAACGTTATTATGGAAACATAATTACTAACTTCTGGAGTGTCTTCCAGAAGTAGATATCACATAAGAAGTCCAGATTCTGGACAATGACCATATTCTGAAGCTTTTCACTGCTACAGACTGAATGGAGGTGAGGCCTCAATGTTTTTAAGAAACTTATAGTCAAAGATAAAGGCTTATTGATGGTTGGTAATCTCTATTCTAAATCTCTTATAACACAATGGAATCATAATATTATTAAAATAGTTTCACATTTATTCTTTTCTGCTGTATTTACTATATTCACTTGGTGTTATATAAATCCTCATTAAGTGTTACAGCAGTGGCTTATATTCTTTTTTTTTTTTTCTCAGATTAGAATGAGACACAAGGGAATAAAAAATCATTCCTAGAGCAAATACAGCATAAAGGGTATTCCCAGTAAATACAATTTCACTTCTACTCTAAGACAGACCCTTAACGTGTACTTATAATGAAATAAATTGTTATTAATCCTATTATGCTTAGAATATATTTAATACATTAATTAGTTCCAGAATATACGTATCATTGTTTCTTATAATGTTGGTTAAAAAAAAAAAAAAAAAAAAAAACAAAAAAAAAAAAAGAAAAAAAAAAAAAAAAAAAAAAAANATCACCTCTCCTTTCCCCTTCTTCCTTTGAAAGACTTAAAATTTGACATCAAAAGGTACCACCAAAGTGAGGAAAAATTATAAAAAAAAAAAAAAAAAAAAAAATTTTCACACAAAAAAAAAAAAAAAAAAGAAAAAGACTATTTGTTTAGTTATCGAGGAAAAATCCTGATTTACAGCTAGTTTACCAAGTGTGATATGCCTTTCAACAGGATCTCCCACTAAACTCACAAGAATGAATAAATAATTTGTTCATAAGTAGATAAGTATTTTAATTGCAAAATAGTACTTTAATATGGTCAGATTTTAAAACAAGTAATTTTAAAAAAGAAATGGAGGGCTTATCTACAATTTTTTTTTTAACTTACATTGTATTAAGATTGAAACATCTTTGAAGACAAATGAAGAGTCTGCTCTAAATCCTCTACATAGATATATTCACAATGTGAAGTATTTTAAAATGGACATATGAAAAGGAAGGAGTGGTGACTAATAAAAGGGGTACTCACAGAAATCATTATAGCCTCTAGCATCATAAAAGATGCATGTTGTAAAAGGTTTAAAAAAAAATAGATGCATGGAACATTTTCCTAAAGACAGTAATAACAGAAATAAATGTCATTTTTCTGATGTCAGGCAGCTGTGATGTTCCTATTTTAATGCTGATGTCAGCACAATGATCCATTTTTCATCACCCTTAAATCAAGCTACTGAGAAGAGTTTTGTATGTGACTGTCCCCAGAAAGACAGAAAATTTGCAGCTATTACAAAATGCAAATTTGTTAAGGAATATTTCTTGCTAACATATTACAAGTATATTTTCTCCACTGCACTAGCGATCAACTGATTTCCAGATGCAACTTCAGTGTTGGTTTTAACTAGAAAAATGTTGAAGATAATCTAGCTCTCTGGCAGTAGTTTGTTAAGTTCACTTTAATAATATTTCCAGAGAGTATTCAACCCTCTGGAATAGTGGAAGAATTGTTTCTGGAAAAAAAAAAAAATATTGTCAGAAATTAAATTTAGTTATTTTTAATTATTTTAATTGTTCCATTTTCTTTTCTCAGCACATAAAAATCTAAATCCGCTGTTCAACATCTTATGTTTCAAGCCATGTCTATACACTTGCTTTTTTGCAAGTTAAGTTGCAGAATATTTATGAATGTTTTAGAGTTCTGTCCAAATAGAAGTTATTATCTGTAGCACAATGAACCTAAAGGAGGGCACCACATCAGGACATTATTTTAGTTTTTAAATATATATGTATACATATTTAAAAAGAATTGGTTTTCCAATCAGAGAAAAAATGTTTTTCCAAAACCTGGACTAAATGTTTTTGTGAGTACTATCAGGAGCCATCAGCAATAAATAAACCAAGATACTGTGCTCTCTTCCCTGAGTCATAACATATGCATTAAGGAATATATATCTTCAGAAAATTCTTAGATGGCTCATTAACTCCCTGATATATTTTTGAATGCACTACTGATACTAAGGTGACCTTTTACAAATCAAGCTATACATGCAGCAGAGAGGTGTCCCTTCTTTCCACTAGGAAAATTTCATTTTTAGGGAAAGCATTACTAACTGAAGAAATGAACTTTCAGCTTCTTTCAAGTCTTATACTCAATAAAGGATAAAAATAGGGTATTTATCCTGTGAGTGAACACCCTGAAGCAGTTATATGTGATTGTCTTAAAGGAGATCTAAGAATCTCTGATACACTGGCCACTTTCCAAATGAGAAATCAATGACTCTGTATTCTGAGTAAAGTAAAGTCAGGTTGGTTTATGACTTATTCTACATATACTGTGGATCCAGTCAAGCTCTGAATTACACACAGTTGAAGACAGTAAGAACAACATCCTGTGTCCAGCGAGGCCTGCAGCAGCTTCACATTCTAGCAAGACTCTTTGCAGACAGTGGCTTGCTAGGTTTTGGAATTCAGCCTGTAGGAAAACAAATATATGTAGGAAGGGAAGAAAACCATGGGGGGGTGTGTGTGTGTGTCTGTCTGTGCTGAGGATAGCCAGCTAATTAGATGCAGGCTGATTCTGTTTCTGGCAAATAGACTTACCAAAACATGCAATGGGTAAAAGGTAATTCTGCCTGCATAACCAGCACATATCTTTATTATTTCTGTCGTATCCTGAACAAACTAAAATTTTATTTAACCATGGAAAGCAATGCCTATTTACTTAAATATTGGTAAGAAATGCCACAAATAAAGGAACAAAAAAAAAAAAAATATCCCAAAAAAACAAAAAAAGAAAAAATTTTG
>NDXB01007651.1:0-16168 GCA_002631895.1 Agapornis roseicollis | reverse complement strand
ACTAAAATATTGGAAAGAAATGCCACAAAAAAAGGAACAAAAAAAAAAAAAAATATCCCAAACATCCAAAAAAGCACCCCAAATATTCTGGTGTGAGGACTTTACACTATTTTGAATATTAATACAATCATATGGGAACAGACAGAAGGGGCCACATATTCTGATGGCTTAATCATGATGTCCAAATAAAACCAACCAACCAACCAAACAAACAAAAAAAAAAAGAGGCTAATAAAAATGTTAAATTATAAAAGCAAAAGAGACAAAACAACCAGACATAAAAATTAGTCATATTTTTCCTAGCATTTAGTCACATTGTTTACAGAAGTATGAAAAAAAATATTCACCTTTATTACTCAGGCTCTTAGGAAAGACATGTTTAAGCAAACACATATACACAAACAAAAACCTAACCCTTTACATTCTTTACAATTTTTTTCTCTGCCTCTATATTCAAGCAGTGTTCTGATCTTTCATGTTGGGTTAATAGTCTTCAAGAGCATACACCCTCATTTGTAATGTTTTTGGGGAACTCACACCAGTGTACTAAACCAGACTATCCTTTATTCAGCTCCATGTTTCTACGAGCAAATAGCCTGAAGGGATTCAGCACATCAGCTGCTTAAAAGATAAACCTACCCAGCTTGATGAAAACTCTTCACCACCTTCCTGTTGAGAGAAAACGGTTACACATTTCTAATAAATGAAGCAGGAACTGTAATTTTTTTGGCAAACTGATAACTAGCTGTAACAGCCGCATTGCCACAAGTTGCTTTTCCAAAGTAATTACCATCAAGCTCCCTGTGGTATGCAGTGTTTAACACATTTCTTCTGTGTTAATGAATGCAAAAGCAGGCAACACCACTATTAGTAATTGCTTTTTATTCGTAGTCCTCATTTTCCAGATAGGTCACATTAAACACAGCCATTAAACAATAGCGGTTGAGATAATCCATACAATGTATGCTGCTTTTGTTTGGGGTTTTTTGTGTCATTCACCGGTCATTGGTGCAACTTTGAGCCATATGGGGAGACGGGCTGATAAATGAGAATGCCAACCTGTATCACAATTGGGCCAGAGAAGGCAAAACCTGAATCAGGTTTCATTCAATTACACTTCAAATCAACAAATCTTGATAGCCAAAACTCCCATTTAAATTAAAACAATAATAATAACTGTCTGACGTCAAAAGAAAGTAATTAGACAACAATGAGTGGTCATACACTATCCTGGGCTTTAGACTCCTTCTTGACCTCAGCAATTTCCCTTCCATTGGACAGCAAGCAGATTGAAAGTTTGTTTGAATTATGCATCTTGCTCCACTATGAGCAGTGTTTGACTTCTAGGTGTAATTTGAACTAGGAAACCTATATTCTCAAGCAGCAAATCACATTTCAGTGGAATCTCTTTCTTGATAAATATGCTAAGGAAAAAAACCAAACAAACAAGAACAAAAACCAGAACAGAACAACAAAACAATCAACCAAACTAAACCCACACAGAAAAAATAGCCTAATTTGGAGTCCTGATTTCATTGGCCTGTTGTTACAGGAGCTCCCAGTTTCCCAGTTGATGACTTTCATTAATAGAAAAACAGAATACCTTATTTGCTATTCACAGTGCACAGCACAATTTTATTAGTTACTTGCCTCCTATAACTCTTCCATTGTCTTTATAATCATGTGGCAGCTATTTCTTTTAGTCTTATAAAACACGTATGTAAGGAATGAGAGCAACAACTCATAAACTTTTTCTTTCATTGCTGCCTCTTTCTCCAGTGGTGATAGTAGAGACACCACAGAGAAAACATACTTTCTTAATTCTTTTGTGTGTATTCCTTCCTGCACACACACAGTCATGTTGATTTAGACTGAAGCAGCAAAACCCACATTACATAAGCTCTGCTGTTTATTGGTTTGTTATGTATCCATTCTAAATCGTGAAAAAGATTTCTTAATCTGGGATATCCTTATTGGAAGAAGTATGCCAGAGATCTACAGCACAAGGCAGTTGTCAGCCAAATTAAATAAAAGCAAGATTTCCTAAACTCTTCTATAAAGCTGCAAGTCTGAATTCTGAATTACCTTAGAGTGGTAAATAAATAATCACTACTAAATACAGATAATGTGTTAAACAGCTAAAGCTAGTAAATCACTAGTGACAGAGAGCCTTAAGGTAAATTCCTCTTACACTGGCACAGCCCTTTCTCAGAATATTGTGGGTTTATGTCTTCAGAAACATACAATGAATTGTACAATTGGTTACTAAGTGTTAAAATCATTTATAAAATACACAAATCTCCATCACTTGACTGCATTTACATACTGGCTTAGATTTTGCTGAATAATGGATTTCACTGGCAGAGCTAAAGACTTGGTGCACAGACACAAAAGTGATGGGCACCACAGGAATACATATAAGAGACTAATAAACAATAAGAAATCCTCTCCACTATGGAATTTCAAGCTATCAAGCTATCAAGCAAAACCAATCTCTTCTCTCCTGGCCAAAAAAAAAAAAATAAAAGAAAAGAAAAAAATATATAACACAGACAACACTACATTTTATATACATAAATTGTCCAAAACATGGAGAGTAGCTTGATAAAACATGTACAATATCCTTTTTCTTTTTTTTTCACATGTAATTGTAGCCTTTTGTTTTTAACAGAATGAGCTAATAGCAAAGTGTCAGAATGGTTGTCTCCCAAAGACAATTCATTGTAGGACTGACTAGCTAAAATCACCATTTAACAGCAATCCCAACATAAAAACAGGCTGTTGGGTCAACTTTCTTTCTTGAACTGATAAAAGCTATGGCTTTGTGAGATTTGAGATTGCCAACATCTTATGTATGTTTGTAAAGTAATATTACATTTAATAAACCAAACACACCATTTTAAAACCATGCACTAGAGTGGCATTTCCAACAGAGTATTTGAAGTATATAAGGGACAAATCCTGAGATAAACATTATATTTTTCTGTTGCTTCTTGTTCTGTGCAAGCTCATTTTAAATGTAGGTTATTTTTTAACTTTCATCTGAAGGCAATTCTGAATTTTTCAAATGCACTAAAAACACCCTTATAAAACAACAATAAAAAATAGAAACTGTATCCCAAGTTATTCTGCAAATACTTTTCAGGATGAATGAAAACCATTCCATGAAAACAAAAAGCCCACTCCTTCCTCCCTTCTTTCCCTCCAACCCTCCCCCCCAAAAAAAATAAGCAGTGTATATCTAGAACAGCTGTAAGAAATTGCACATTCCAAAGAAACAGATAAAATCCTGTTCATGGCACATTGGCATTAATGTTTTTCATCTCTCTGACTTTAATATCAAAACTTTGAAAACGGTGGCATCTCTTAGGAAGTCAATCAAATATACTTCATTAAAGACACTGACTGCATGTGTTTGTTTGGAAACAAAACAAAACAAAACAAGGAAGTTCCAGATGTTGGTTCAAGTGTAATTTTTGTTATTAAACATGGGTTTGTAATAGAAGCTTCTACAAGGACTTGCACATAACAAAGACTGATGGATGTATTTGTAGGCCGTTCAGTTAGCTCCATCAGCTCACTCAAACACATTTTGAACAGATTATGTACTGCAGTACTTCGTAGACCATACATTAAACAAGAGACTTTGCTCTGAGGCGCTGCTTCCCACTATCCATGGGGAAAAGGAAGCAGGAAAAAACAAAACTCATAGAGTTCGACAGCTACTGAGGCAACACTTGCCATTTACAATATAAGCCCAAATATTTTTGCAACACAACTATATATTAATTTAATAAAATACACAATATAGCTCTTATACACTCAACAATTTGGCTCATATGCACTGAATCTGCAATAAATCAATAAAAATATGTCATTTGATGTAAACACACTGAATCATCTTACATTTGCACATTTAAATGATCATGTGATTTTTGTGGTTGTCTAAGACATTTTCACTTTCCTGAGCTATTTTAGTGTCCACAAATGAATAAAAAAGTGTTAATAATGTTAATTTATTTTGTGTATTACCCTTAAACACAGGTTGGGTTTTTTCAAACTTTATTTTACTTTAGTTTTTTAAAACATACTGCTAGTTATTTATAGTTTTGTTGGACACTAAAACGCTAAATAGATATTAAAATCTTTTTTTTTTTTTTTGTCTTTTTTATCAAGTGAATTATCTTATGTGTGTGCAGGACAAGATGGACTATATCATTTTACATTTTACCTTAATATGATATGAGGTGTTTTACTAATGATCAGGATATGTTTTGTTGAAGAATGATCTGGAATGGGTTTTTTGTTTTATTGGGGTTTTTTTGTTTGGGTGGGGTTTTTTTTTATTGGTTTTTTTTTTTGTATATATTTGTGGCAGGTAACTTTGTACATAAATGTTTACCACAAATGGATGTTAATGTTTGGTGTCACTTGGACTACTACAAGAACTCATTTTAGGACTTTCAGTAGAAGTCTGTGGTGAGTGCTGGAAATGCACCACAGATCAGAATTATTCAACCCTGTTTTTCTTGGGGTTTATACGTAAACAGTAAAATCAGCATCAGCTATTGAGGACAGTCTTGTAATATTAGATGTATTTCCATTTCATCTTTCTCATACCTTCCTATCAGATTGTCAAAATGGCACCATCTTTCCTTCTTTCATTTTGTTCTTAGTGTACTTGACTCTGTCCTAATGAAAGTTTGGACAAAATGAAACCAGCGTCATCTGCCAAAAAGAAAGAGCAGTGAAAAGAACATACTTGTGGGCACTTCAGATGTTCACTAAAAGCCTTAAAGCAGCATTGGTCTTTCTTCATTCCTGTAAATCTGTTACAACCAGGGGATTTACTTAATGATTTACTTTTAATCAGCAGAAGTGGAACACAACTGCCAGCCTGTCCTTATTTTTCCCCTCACTTTCTGACAGCCACAGGGTCACTTCCCCGACAGTCCTGCAAGAGCTTGTCTATTTCTCTCACAACTTCCTCGGCATCCACCGACTCTCTGCCTAGATCCCGGGCTGAACGATCTAACTGCTCCAGAACAGAGTCCATCTCACTTGAGTCTCGGCTCACTCGGGAATGCACATCTGCAAAGGCCCTAGCCATCTGATCTGATGCAATGAAGGGAGTGTCTTTTGACTGTTTACTAGGTGAAAGATACTGACTGTCAGTTGACAAGTACTGGCTGCTTGGTTCAGCCAAGGCTCCTGATTTCACTTCACTACCATCCAGTGGTCCTTTTGTTGAGGTGCAAGGCTCAATGCATGTCTTGTTTGGGCTGCTCGATGCTGAGGGAACCTCCTGAAGCAGAGGACTCAGGGCACGTTTGGCTTTTAAGTAAGGTTTAACATTGGCAATGAGAATAGTGTGCTCTCTCTTGTCTTTCCCAAAGGTACAAAAAGTCTTCTTCCCGGTGGGATTCACAGTTTCATACGTCTCAGTCTCAACATTAGTTTCAACTGTGGGTACAAAGAGATTTGTGCGATAATCTGCATTCTCAGCCTGACTAGCTGCAGGGAACTGTGGCATCCAACACCTGTCAGAATGACCAAGCACTCTGCATTCATCTGTGCAGTTAACACATTCTTCTTGCTCTGTAAGACAAAGAAGAAAGAGAAAAAATATCTAATTATAAGTGGATTTTTTTTAAACTAATGGATAGGCTATGATCAACATGTTATGGGCTTACTTGACATCTGGTTTCTTAATTATGGTGAAAAAAGAAGAAGCTATAATTAAAATATTTCAGAAAGATTGTATAAACCTGCTAGTTAAGACAATAGATTTATTTAACTCTGTTCTGTATGTATTAAAGCATTCACACGGCCCAGTGGAAGTATAAAAGGGTCATTAGAGAATCATTCTCAGTGAAACTGAGCTTCATCTGTAAACTAATCTGCTGTAGAAATCTGTTAGACTTTGTTCTGTGAAACTCATCCTAGAAACGAGTGAACAGTACTTAAGGAACTCAAAAGGCATTATCAGGATTAATTTTTCAAATCAAATAACTGAGCAATGACTGCTTTTCTGGAAATACAAACACTTCATAAAATCAGCAAGCTGGCTTTCATTTTTGTCACCTCCATTTAGTTTATAATTGTTACGTTGTGTGACAGTCACCACATGAAAAGGTTTTCTTGAAAAGCATACTTTTCCTGCTGAGAACAGAGAACTAGAGTTTCCCATCAGTATTCATTAAGTATAAGCTTGTCAAAAAGTGCATATTGCAGTTTTATTAGACATGCGAATGGATCATGTAATCAGTTTTCCCCTTTTTTGTTTTGTTGCAAGTAAGTGAAAATGGATTTGCTCAATACATACAATTCAGAAGAATGACAAACTATGACACATTATTTGAACTGATAATGTTTTCAAGTAGGACTTCTATATTCTTATTTCTTTCAAAGAATATAGAGAAGTAACATTTTTTTTATTCACTACATTTTTAGAACATAAATTTTGATACTTCCTAGTTTACAATTCAAAGAAAATTTTTGCTTCAAAAACTTTATCTTGCCTGTCTTTTTGTAGTAATAAGATATATTTGAGCCACCATTTACCATTTTATAATTATAGACATGACTCCAACGCAATATCAGGGATAAAGAAAATTACAGAAAAAGCCCTTCAATCTGTTTGGTTTTGTTTTTGGTTTTTTTTTTAGAAAAACACAACTCTGATGCAAATTGTTTTCTTTTTCTTCTTCTCAGTACTCTCCATTCAATACTGAAAGAATAAATGCTTTTATCATCTCTGTGTTTCCATTTGTTATACACTGGCCTTTAGCTGTTAAGTATTTTCTTCCACAAAATGTGGGTTCAAATATTTATTTTATTTGAGGAATTTAGAATTTACAAAATGCCTGGAATTTCAGTTAGACACAAAACCTGTGAGCGTACCTTTAAATGTAAATATGAAACACACACACAGACATGACCCACAGGTCTTCAGAAAAACAGAACAAACTTGTTGATCCAAAGAAACAAAAAAGTTGAAGTGATCGTCACCTTTCTAAATTAGAAAACAAATTTCTAGTAACCTCATCACCACCAGAATCTTAACTGTTGCACTGCAGAATTCTGGCACAGAAGAAACACCAAAGGGGATCTATGGGAATCCAATAGTGTGAACAGCTTTAACTGTTCTAAAAAGACATGAATAAATGTGATTTAAATTTAAATAAAAGTGTGTTATGTCATGATAAACAGTTAAGTAGACAGGCTGAGAAAGTTGCTGCTGTTCAGCCTGGATAAAGGCCTCGTGGAGATTTCATAGCAGCTTCCAGTATCTGAAGGGGGCCTATAAGGGTGCTGGGAGGGGACTCTTCATTAGGGACTGTAATGGTAGAACAGGGGGTAGTGGGTTTAAACTTAAACAGGGGAAGTTCAGGTTAGATATAAGGAAGAAGTTTTTTACTGTGACAGCGGTGAGGCACTGGAATGGGTTGCCTAAAGAACTGGTAAATGCTCCATCCCTGGCAGTGTTTAAGGCTGGGTTGGACAGAGTCTTGGGTGACATGGTTTAGTGGGAGGTGTCCCTGCCCATTGCGGGGGGGGGGGCTGGAACTAGATAATCTAAAGGTCCTTTCCAGCCCTAACTATTCTACGATACTATGAATCTATGATTCTAAGTCAGGGTGAGATAATTATTTAGCGACTGTTCAGTGAAAAAGTATCATTCTATATGCTCACTCCGCGGTTTGAGTTTAAAATATAAGATTGGTGTAAACCCTAAAAAAATTATCAAAAGCAAGACAGAATGAAATACAGTGTGAGGAGAATACAGAGAGATTTTTGAATGCAGCAGGAAGCCTTTAGATAGAAAATCCATACAGGTGAGTCAGCCTAACCTCTGAGCCTGATCATGGAACAAATCTTCCTGGAGATATATCAAAACATACGGAAAACAGGGAGGTAATTAGAGACAGCCAACACAACTTCACCAAAGGCAGTTTGTGTCTGACTAATCTAGTGAACTTTTATGATAGAATGACTACCTCAGTGGAAAAGTGAAAAGCTATGGATGTCATCTACCTGGAGTTTTGTAAGGCTGTTGATAAGGTCCTGTACAGTATTGTTGCTGCTAAATTGGAGAGATATAGGTTTCATGAATGGACTATTAGATAGATAAGGAACTGGCTGGATGGCCACATGCGAAGAGTTGTAGCCAATGAATAAACATCCAAGTGGAAATCAGTAATGAATAGTGTCACTCAAGGGTCCACATTGGGACAATGTTATTTAATATTTTCATCAATGACATGACTGTGAGATTGACTGCACCATCAGCAAGTTTGCTGATGGCACCAATCTGTGTGGTGCATTCGACATGCTGGAGAGAAGGGATGCCATTGGAGAGACCTTGACAGTCATGAGAAGTGGGCTAGTGCAAATCTCATAGAATTCAACAAGACCAATTGTAAGGTCCTGCATATAAGCTGGGGAAATCACCAGCATCAATACAGACTGTGGGATGAATGGATTGAGAGCAGCTTGTGGAGAAGGATGTGGTGATATTGGTGGATGAAAAATTTGACATGACCTGGCAATGTGCACTCATAGCCCAGAAAGTCAATTGTATCCTGGACTGCATAAACTGTAAGAGGGTAATCTTAGATTGTACATGAGGAAGAAACTCTTTAATATGAGGGTGGTGAGACACTGGAACAGGTTTCCTAGGAAAGTTGTAGATGTCCCATGATTACAAGATTTCAAAGCCAGGTTGGATGGGGCTTCAAAAAACCTGGTCTAGTGAAAGTTACTCCTGCACATAGCAGAGGTATTGGACTAGATGGTCTTTCAAGGTCCCTTCCAATCAAAGCCATTTTATGATACTACAACCTCCAAGGAAAAGTAAGCTGTGTGTTGTTTTTAGAATACAATAAAAAATAAGAATTATTGTAATGAAAAACAAGAGTAAAAAACCAACCTTATCCCAGGGACTGTAATGCAGTGACACAATGTGACACAGTGGAGAAGAGTTTAAGGAAGAGATTTAAGTTTGTGGTGTTTGGTTTTACTTCATTTGAATAAGATAGCATTGGTATGCATAGTCATAGTGACAACATATGTGGTGACAATTGCTTAATGAAAAGGGAGACACATAAATAAAGGACACTGCTATACACCTCATTCCACTCATTAGTTCACCTCCACTAAAGTTCTCTGTATCTAGTTTTCCACAGCTTCTACAGCATCAAACAGCTGCTGCTTAAAAAAGCCAAGTGAAACTGCTACTTTCCCTCCCTCTCTTTTTCTTGAAAAAGGAAAACATAAAACTCAAAAAACCCAAAACAAATTAACATATTTTAAAAGTCGAATGGGGCAAAAACATAGGAAAGCAAGGTTCCGAGCTTTAGCACTGGATGGGCAATAGCTATACTAGCCAGGTTTGATTACATTTTTATCACAGAAATCCAACAGAAATAAACTAACAAATGTTCCAAACCCAACACTCTCAATGTTAATTCTAAACTTTAAATTTTGCAAATGCTTGCTATTATATTTTTTTTTTTTTTGTCTTCCTCTTAATAGTACAAGTAGCTTTGTGACAAAGTCGGTGTTTAGCTTTAAAAGTGGGCCTATACATTAATGAGAAATAAGAGCTGTTATGTGTAGGATTTTTCTCTAATCATATCTAAAATAATTTCTCTTATATAGAAGTTATGACAATGCTGGGTAAAAGTTTTCTGTCTCTTTTGAAGGTTTCCTTAAACAGTTATCAGTATTACAGATAACATTTGTTATGTAAACCTAGCTGTCCTTGCTATGAATTTTTGTAAATAGCTTTGGTCCCTTTTTAACAGATGGAAATAAAAACCTGCTGCATGTTAGCTACCATAAAATGCTCAAAACTGCACAATCAATGGACCAGCACTTCTCTCTGCTGCTCTCTCTCTTTTCAATTGTTCTATCAAAGTAGGACTCTTCTTTGCTCCTTTCTTTCCCAGACNGAAAAGTGAAAGAGATTGACATAGTTCTCCCACAGATTACTGAAGCAAAAAGTTTTGGAAGGGGAAACACAGTAACATAGTGCTGTTTAAAGCTGAGGGAGGAAGCTGCATTCTTTCCCAAAAAAAAAAAAAAAAAAAAACCAACAAAAAAAACACATTTTGTCCCTCTCAGGCAGTGGTTCTGCATAACTTAAAATACATTAAATAAATATTTGTATAGGTGCATAATATTTATGTGCTATTTACATTGATAACATATATATCTGCATATGAAATATACAACTGGGAAATTCTATTTCAACACTGTCTGCTATTTTAAAATGTGACTGAACTGTATTTTAAAACAACCTGATCTGATATTGAAATTAACAAACTTAAGATGAAAAGTAAAAATCAAAGTTCTTAGCCACTGCAAATAACTTAACTACTTATTCAGTGCTATGCCAAAACCCATCATTTAAGACTTTCAAGACTGACTAGGTTGATTTTGTTATAACCAAGTTATGTTCTAAGATTTTAAATTGTTAGCTCTTATGCATGCTACATACACATACACTGGGCATGAGTATAATTCTTACACAGTATTTACATCATTAATTACTGCCAATAAAAATACAAAGTTTGCTGGCAATCCCTAAGTAAAAGAGATATACATCATATAGCACATGTATGTTATATATCTTGCATGCTGTACCTTCCTTTCCTGTCTTATTTCCTGTATCTGCTAAAGTAGGTTTTATAATTGCATTCATATTCATGCTATGGACTAACTTTCTGTTTCTGCTCCCTGGGCATCCTAGCAGTGACTGAATTAAATATGAAGTGAAAAAAAAAGAAGAAACAAATACTGAATGACCTTGAAAAGAAACCATCTGCATTGCATAAGGTTTGGTGCTCTAGTCTTGAAAATCTGTATTTCTTCACTCTTTTATGTCACATCATAGGAAACGGATTTTGAGTATTGATTATCATACATTATAAGCTGCCCATCTCACCATTAGCCCATAATTTTGAATGCTGCAGATAGCAGACAGTGAAGAAAATCGAACAGGCACTTTTGCACTAGCAGCAGAAACTATAAACATGAAGTGAACTATCACCACCAAGGGCCAAATTAGTATATATGAGAAAATAGAATCAATTTAAAGGGAAATATATAAATGTATATATATGTAAAATAGGTCATATACTGTGTTGTACAGCAAAATGTGTTGGTAGAGTGATATGCACCATTGGTCTTTATCTCTACACTTGTCTTCCCTCCTGTTGAAAATAAACCTTCAACAGTGCAAGTGTGTACAATAAACAGAAGCAGCCTAGAGGTTTTCCTAACTCTCTGGAGCTTTAAGGCTCAACAGTCCAAAGTGCTTTATGCACTTAGGGGAGAACATACACTAAAATAGAATACTTAAATTATCAGTTGTAGAAAGAAAAAGAAACAACCTATCTGGAAATAACAGTCACCTAGATAGAAAATGTATATTGGATTGAAATTTAAGGTGGTGTAGGATGACAGTTATGCTGGCAACATAAAATGCAGCACAAGGTATGTATTTTGGTGCATCAAAAGACATTTCTTACATATTTTTCTATATTACCAGAGCAGCTATATTTAGCTTTTGCTTTCTGTAGCAAGATTAAAGCAAAATATACTTTTATTGTCCTATTAATTCATAAATATTGTGAACGGAACTAATTATGGGTAATGATTTCACTCTAAATATATTGTACTAGGAAGTTAATTAATTAATGCTTTAGATAGCTGGCTCCTTTCAGTGGCTAAAACTGAGATATCTTAGTTCAACTCACTAATTATATGAAATTTGCATAATGATAACAAAGAAGAAACTCAAGATATTTTTTTTCTTAATAGTGGTTCCAAGCAGCCAAGCAGAATTAATAAATACTTTTTTTTTTTTTTTAATTTATCTGGACTCTAATTATCTAAATCACACATACACATACAAAGCAGATAAGCAAATGAGAAGTAAACGTTCGATGTATAGAGAACATTATCATACAAACATTTCATTAAATATTTCATATAGTGTGTTTATAAGATGAAGAACTTTATACTCTGTATCCAAGTATTCTATATAATGTAATAGTAAATGTCCAGTCTTGTGTATAGGGGAAATCAGACATTAAATACATGTAAGTGTGCATATTTGGCTTTGTCTATATGTATATAAATACATGTATACACATATATATTTAAAATCCGATTTCCCTTACATGCAAGACTGAATGCATACCTTGATATAGACCTAGACATTTACAATCATATTCATCCCCTAACCTGTAAACGATGTTAACAAATTGTATTTGAAGTTAAACAAGACAAACAGAGTTCAGATCATTATAATATTTGACCTGGTAAATGGTCATTCAAGTGCATTCTTTTCCATGAACTTAGTACTCACAAAATATTAAAAAATGCAGCTTTGTATTGCTATATGTCCACCAATGAAGGCTAAATACGAATATGGCTCGGTAAGTATATTAAGAACTTTTACTTTTAAACTGTCTGTAGCTTTTGTTATTTTTGTTGTTGTTGTTGTTCTAGGAAATGCTAGCCTGTCTTTCAGGTATCTTACTTATTTAACTCTTTTTTTTTTTCCCTCTTTCAATGCCTACTTTCTACTATCATATAAATACCCCCTTCCTTTTGCCCATTTCCCTCCTTCTTTGTATAAATATGGAAGCTAAAAAATAAACATAAATTGTCAGAAGTGGCTCGTTCGCTAAGACATTTGACTGGAATGGCTATCAACTAACAGCTGCGAATTAAAAACACACTGGAGGACCCATTCCAATGTCTCTTTTTTTTTTTTGAAATATGCTATTTCACATTTCTGATAGGTTCTACAGTAACTCTTGAAATGCTCTGCTATTCATTGCATTACAGAGTGAACAGTAATGTATGTGNACCCCCCGGCTGACCCCTTCCAATTTCTTTTTTTTTTTTTTTGAAATATGCTATTTCACATTTCTGATAGGTTCTACAGTAACTCTTGAAATGCTCTGCTATTCATTGCATTACAGAGTGAACAGTAATGTATGTGTTTGCTGACTCTAGTTTCACATTACAAAGAAAATGATTTGTCTTTAAATGCATGCATGGAGTTCACACTGCTTCCCTAGGAGATTTATTCATTTCAACCTGGATGTTGTGCATTTGTCTTCATTATTGAAAATATTTCCATTTAGGATATACTCAGTAAGAAAACAATGTGTAAAATCCTCTGTAGCTTATACTTCTCTAGTCCAACCACAAATGCTATTAAAAAAAAAAAATAAATTAATCAGTACTTGCTNGGATGTTGTGCATTTGTCTTCATTATTGAAAATATTTCCATTTAGGATATACTCATTAAGAAAACAATGTGTAAAATCCTCTGTACTTATACTTCTCTAGTCCAACCACAAATGCTATTAAAAAAAAAAAAATAAATTAATCAGTACTTGCTTTAGGCTAATAAAATGAAGCATGTTTTGCATATTTTAACTCCTTGCATAGACACAAAAGAGCTGTATTTTCTGTACATATGTGTAAACAGATGCACAATAAATGGCATCTAATGTCTAATAGAGAATAAATCTGGCTCTCAGAACCACCCAGAATTGATATGAAATGGTGTCTTACTTTTTCACTTGAGATAGGCAATTGCCTTTGTTAAAGAACTGAAAAGACTATGAAGAGGTATTTATTATGGAAGAAAAATAATGGGCTGCTTTGCAATGTCCTAAACACTGGGGCTATATGACACTTCTGATGAGAAGAATCAGCTAAAGTACTACTGCTGTGGTTGGATTCCTGTTTAATTACAATTGATTTTGACATAAATGAGCAGAGGTAAACAAATACTTCCATACACATGCTTGCTGTTATTAAACAGAGCTGTCTCCAATCTGAGTATTTATATTGGCTTGTCTGTTTAAAGGCTTCTTTCAGTTAGGCAAAACAATTGTGTAGCTCAGATTAGCAAAATGACTGGCAGTAAAATGAGAATAGACTCCCACTTTTTTAAACCTCTTGGATCTTGTGGTCTTTTCCTGCCATTGTAACTACAAGATCCTGAAGGTCTATAATACTTACATGGTTTACCCATTGTTGGTTGTTTTTTGCTTGTGTACTTGTTTTCTAGACACAGGATAAAGAGAATCTATTTTTATATTGATAAGGCATAAAACACTTAAAAAGCAATAAAAACAAGATAGTGGGCCTATGGATTTAATTCGTTCACATTTGTCCCAAACCATAAATATTGGACAAACATTTCAGAATTACATGGAGCACTGCAGAACATTTAATATTTTTCTCACGCAAGTATGTTTTAAATTCATGCTTGAAATTTAATGGCAATCATACAATTTANATCTTGTGGTCTTTTCCTGCCATTGTAACTACAAGATCCTGAAGGTCTATAATACTTACATGGTTTACCCATTGTTGGTTGTTTTTTGCTTGTGTACTTGTTTTCTAGACACAGGATAAAGAGAATCTATTTTTATATTGATAAGGCATAAAACACTTAAAAAGCAATAAAAACAAGATAGTGGGCCTATGGATTTAATTCGTTCACATTTGTCCCAAACCATAAATATTGGACAAACATTTCAGAATTACATGGAGCACTGCAGAAC
Source organism: Agapornis roseicollis (assembly GCA_002631895.1). Classification (NCBI taxonomy): domain Eukaryota; kingdom Metazoa; phylum Chordata; class Aves; order Psittaciformes; family Psittacidae; genus Agapornis; species Agapornis roseicollis. Next base: position 1,565 of record NDXB01007651.1, on the reverse strand, counting down.
ATTTAATATTTTTCTCACGCAAGTATGTTTTAAATTCATGCTTGAAATTTAATGGCAATCATACAGTTTATTTTTTTAAAATTTAAACACAGCATAGGAGCAAGAAAACATTTATTTTACCTGAAAATTTTCCATCCTCACAGCGGGCTGGTCCACAGATCCCAACAATGGGTCTTTGGCCTCTGCCTTGCTGTTCTGGAGGCAAATCAGACCTGTGAGTCACAGACAGGAATAGGCTCTGCTTCCAAATTTTGCAACAATTTCAGAACTTCCACAGCAAAAAAACAATTTCTATCTAGCTGTGGCCCAGGCACAGCTCACAGTCCTTAAAAGTTTTCACCATGCTTCTCAAAGGTACAAACGTAGAATTTTATAGATGGCAGTGAACTGAGGATGTCTGACTAGTAAAAATGGTGTCTCATTTCTTCCTATCAGAGGAGAAAGAGGAGAGGCACATCCGGTTTTGGTTTCCAACATTTGCTTGTAAGTCAGACTGTCACCTACTCTAATTTGCAGTAAAAAGACCATATGAAAGTCGTGAAAAGATATTTTGAGCTCTCCTGCATCCCACCATGAAAAATTCTCTGTAGCCTGAGGCTGCAGAGAGGAAACGTACAAGAGCTAGCTGTGCCACTCCTGCACTTAGCTGGGAAGCTACAGGGAAACTTTACTAATATGACAAATTCAAAGTTTTAATCAGTAAATCTTTGTAGAGCCTGGAAGCTGTTTCCTGGAAAAGAAGAGAAATTAAACTGCAGTAATTAACAGAAGAGAACAAGCTTGTGGATATGTTAGAAAGAACATTTTTCATATAACATATTTTCCCACTCTTGATCAAGGCAGCTCCATGGATTTAACAGCAGGATTTTTTTCAGCACTGTTGCCTAAGTTTGAATGATTCTTAAATCTGAAACCTAACTTAATTTGTGTAATCATTTGCAACATCTTCATGATGTTTACATTATTTTTTGCTAACTTTATTGGGAGACATTCATAATTATAATATCAAATTTATTCATTTCCATACCTAAATTGAAACATTTGGTAAATACTAATACTGTGTATTGTATTGTGCCAATGTTTAGGAGTCTAGCTATCAACTACATGAGGCATCCTACGCAAATAACAATAGATTGTACAGTTAGAGACAAGAGGTAACAGTGATTATGTCTAGCAAAAGCAATGAACAGGAAGAAAAGACAGCATTAATGAATCTATAATCATGCTGCTGACATTTCCTGAAGATACCAGTATAAAAGCTCCATAATTTAAAGAAGCTATCCCCATCTGCCCTATTGGCACGGCTACAGGTTGGGCAAAGAGGAGATTCAGAGCAGCCCTGTGGAGAAGGGCTTGGGGGTGGTGGTTGATGAGAACATGAAGATGAACTGACAGTGTGTGCTTGCAGCCCAGAAAGCCAACCATATCCTGGGCTGCATCAAGAGGAGTGTGACCAGCAGGTCGAAGGAGGTGATTCTGCCCCTCTACTCTGCTCTCGTGAAACCTCACCTGGAGTCTTGTGTGCAGTTCTGGTGTCCTCAACATGAAAAGGACATGGAACTGTT
>NDXB01007650.1:0-69869 GCA_002631895.1 Agapornis roseicollis | reverse complement strand
AGGTTGGATGAAGCCTTGGGTGCCATGGTTTAGTGTGAGGTGTCCCTGCTTATGGCAGGTGGGCTGTAACTAGATGATCTTAAGGTCCCTTCCAACCCTAACCTATGATTCTATGTGCAACTAATTGTTCCTAGTCTTTCTACTGGTTCTGATGAGATACTTAGAAGCAAAACAGGTAAGATGAAAAACACCCAACATTCTGCTGAGGGCATTTCTATATTTGATTTAAAGCAAGGATATGAGTGGTGATTTTAAATATGCTGTTTCTAAGGTAAGAGGACTATATCTCCAAGATGCTCTTTTATCAGACACATGCTAATTTCTGCTCAGGTGTCCAAAATATAGGATAGTTGGGTTAGTACCTGATCAAAATACTGAATGTTAAGATGAAAAATAGTCAGAAGTGCCACAGGCTTTAGGTTATAGGTGAAGTAGCTGTGAAGGAGGATGAAAGAATATGTAACTAAAAGGTGAAAAAAGGAAAAGAAGAAGAAAGAATACCTAAGGTGAAATGACCTGACTCAGCCAAACAGTGATTAAATGCAGAAGAGTGTAGATTTGATACTAACCCTAACCATTCTATGATACAAGTGTCCCTTGTATCAGACGGCAGAAAGCAAAGGGATTTTAAAGCTTTTGTAAGGGAAAAAGTGTATTGGTTAAACTAAAATGTTCCTCTAATAACAGCAAGGAAAGCAGGAACTCTGTTTCTTGAAAGCACCAATACTACATAAATTCAGTGACAGTTAAATGAAGGGAAATAGGCACAATTTCGATTGCTGTGTTTTGCAAGTGTTCAAAACAAACCGATTCTACTCTGTAAGTAGTACCTACCAGAACAGGATTTGTACATTAGCCCTCAACACAAACTGCAAACTACTCTGTTATTTTTCTCTTGGGGTTTTGGGGGTTTTTTTTGGAGATTTTAACTTTACTTTTCCAATTGTGCTTTTAGCATTGTCTTAGCAACTGAATTTGTTTGCTTGAATGATCACAAAGACTAAATCCTGAAATCGAATATGCCTGAAAACTAAGTGAAATTTTTAAGTAAAGACACTTCAGATTCCAATTCATGTATATGACATTCCAAGACGAATACAAGTTTTTAGCACAATCAGGGAGAAAAATATCATGCCTAATAACCTATGTCTAGGAAAGCATAGAATTTCCTTTTAAATCTGAAACGTCTTCATTGCAGCTGCACACAATACTCACCTGCCAATAACTGTTTTTTCAAGCATGTATTATAGAAAGGACATGTAAGCATTTCAAACAAATATTCTTGGAAAGATTTACGAACAGAATAACAGGAATCTGCAGAATATGAAGTTTATTGAAAATTATAATACCAATAAGCATTTACTTATTACTACTGGCAGAATAGCTTGTTTTGTTTTGTTTAGTGAAAATGCCAGCATGTTCCCATACCAAATAAATTCAGAAATCAGAATGCTCTGCAAACCTCTAACTGGATTTGCATCATACAGAATCCAGCAGTTTTATGTCTCCCTCCCAAAAGAACCCCAGAACATCAGCAGCTAAAAAGCAGCACAGGATTTCTGGCTTACATGAAAGACAGTAATGTGAGTTGATCGAAGTTGCTTGTGTTTGCTATTGATTTATCTGCTTGATGTGAACATGCACAACCACTGACTTGCTTGGTTAATTGTTACTGCAACAGGATGAGATATCAAAGTGGTAGCTAATAAACACCAGCATCATTTAGGACTAGATGTAGCATATATTATATAGAAACACTGCAGTGGAGGAGAAAAGGCGGAACAGGGGCTGTTTTGCACACAGCACAGTAGAGAGCTGGCACTCAATTGTAGGAGATTGGTAGCAATGAAATCCTCCTTTAGAAGCTGATCCAATTGACACAGTTACTTAGATGGACCTCAAGCACAAATGAGAGGACCTAATACTGATGGCTTCCATCTTAATACTTAGACTACACTGTATGGGGGTCTTCTGTGTCTACAGAATCATAGAATCATAGTTTGGATTGGAAGACACTTCCAAAGGATATTTAGTCCAATCCCCCTGCAATGAGCAGGAACCAGCCTGACCTTCAATGTTTCCAGAGATGGGGCATCTACCACCTCTCTAGACAACCTCTGTGTTTCACCAACCTCATTGTAAAACAGTTCTTCCTTATATCTAGTTTAAATCTATCCTCTTTCAGTTTAAAACTATTACCCCTTGTCCTATCACTACAGGCCCTACTAAAAAGCCTGTCATAAGACTAACTTAGACTGACTTAAGGAGAAATACCCAAATCATAGAATTGAGCAGGGCACATGTTCCAAAGTTCAAACACTTGATTTCCTAGAATCCAGGATGCAGGAGGATCAAGGATTCTGGGGCTGTGGGCTCAGTACCATGCAATGTGGGACCTTCACCTGCAAACTAAAGATTCCTCCTCATTTCTCTCTTCACCATGGGTGAGCTGCTTAGACCATTAATCTGAGTTGGTAGGAAATAGCTGGAGGAGGCAAAGAAGTGGTTTCTGTCTGGATTAGGAAGGAAATTCAATGTGAAATTCAGGAGACTGATTTGGGAATTGCACCTACAATTCAAGCTACCAAAAGACTCTTGCTCCATGCCTCATGCCTAATGTAGGCACACCAACCTCAGGCAAATCCCGGCAGATCTGTAGCTCTTAGAGAACCTAAGCTAATCAAAAATTCTCAAGACCTTCACATGAGAAACAGGCATGAGATGTTTCACAGACGATCTCATTAAAGGCAGTACCAAACCACCTCACACCACCTTGAAACTGAACACTCAGACAGCCGAGTTCTGAACTACAATAATGAGGTATGGATTCTTTTGTCAGTATGAGAATTACCTTAGGAAGTGAGTTTAGGCCTGTTTTAAAAACTAGCCACTCCTTTTTGTGTTTGCTCCAATTGGAAACAGAGACAAACAGGTACCCATTCATATGATTCTATTGTTCAGAGTTCTGACAGGTATCTGCACATGTGAATTTACCAAAGATACTTTTGTGTAGAGGTTATTATAAGTTTTTTGGTTTTTAAATGTTCAGGGCTCTTATAAACACTTGCTGCCATGAAACTTAAATTTGGGTCGGAGATAATATGAAACAACTTTTATCCTTTGATGAGTTTTATCCTTGATGACATTGATTCTTCATGTAAGATGGACTTTAACAGCCTATTATCACCTTCAGTGACTTTTGCTGTCTCCTCTCCAAAAGCTTGAAATTATTATTATTAACAGCAGTATTAGTATTAGTATTAGTATTAGTATTAGTATTAGTATTAGTATTAGTATAATAAGGGAACTTGTGAATGCTGCACCCCTGGAGGTGTTCAAGGCCAGGTTGAACAGAGCCTTGGGTGGCATGGTTTAGTGTGAAGTCTCCCTGCCCATGGTAGGGAGGTTGGAACTAGATGATCTTGAGGTCCTTTCCAACCTGAACTGTTCTATGATTCTATGATTTCTCCCTCAGTATGCCACAATCTTGCTATATCCTCATTTTACCATGTACTGGTATTATCTGGTTTACATCACACCTAACATCTATTGAAGAGGAATGAACTGCGTACATTAGTCTCTTTGATGTGTTTGTGATAAATGCAATAGACCATGTATGTATTTGTATGAAAATGGGTGTGTGAGTGTGTGTGTGTGTGTGTAATGTGTATAAAAGCCACACACATCTGTCAATCTGATGAAGTTATCTCATGTGCAGCATGCATCCAATTTGTTCAGCCAAGGAAAAAGAATTTTAAAGGGTTCTTTCTGCTTCCTTTTCCCTTTTCTTTTTACTGTGTGGTCAAGAGATGATTGTGCCTCAAGACATTAACATTTCTAAAACTGAGCTTCAGCAACTCTTGGGGGAAAAGAGTTGCTAAAAACAGATATCTTCATTAAATATTGAATGTAGGAAGAAAGAGGTGAAATAAAAATCCAATGGAAACCTTAGGAAGGAAATGAGAATTTGTGCCTAATGTAGCTCCATCTGGAGACTAGATCTGATTCAGTGATCCAAGACAAGATCTTGCCTAAAGATCAAGTTATTGCACTCTTATGAAAGCTGTGGACACGTTTTGATTGTGTTTTAGCTGGATGAACTTCAGGTAGACAACCAGTTTAGTTTTCTCTTTATACATCCATCTCTAATAGTAACTGATTTATTAATCCTTGCACTGCTATGATTTTACTTTTCAAGTTGTTGAGAGATTTCTGAATGCTGGTGAGACATTTCATTTGTAAAACTAGGAATGTATTTAATAAAAACCCACAGTATTGCTGATCTGAAGCTCGCAACACCTCATACAAAACTGGGGAAACTCAGGAGTAGGCAGAATAATTTACCACCAAGTTATACAAGCTGCTCATAGCAGCAGGCATCTTCTAGTAGTAAGTGCTAATGAACGGCTTTTTGGCATGCAATGTGCATTGTGCCTGAAACTCAGCACTCTCTAACAAATTGTAATAAATGGGTCTAAAATAATACAGTTAAGCCCTGACCTTGAGTCTCAACTACCCAAGTGGTCCATCTCAGTTGAACCACCTCGAGTGGTTCTTGTCACTGGGCTGACCCCAGCCCTCAGGAAAATCCTGCAGGAGATCTTTCTTTTAGGAAATGACCTCATTCCAAATACACAATTAATATTGAGGGCACCAGTCAAGCACTTTGACAACACGGACCTTTCTGTACAGTAATGAAAGCTTTAACATCACCTCTCCAGCAGGTTACTGTACTTGAAGAGGGTCAAAGAATAGACAGATAAGCTACTGATTAATAAGAGAGTGAAAGCAGAAGGTATAATGCTATGTAATGGACAGCCTTAATTTTCACTTTAAGCATAAAAGGACCAAATCTCATCCTCACAATAACAGAATGCCACAGAAGTCTTCTTCTTTGTGTTACTTTTCATTTAAGGCTACACCTGAAGCTGCTTTATGTTTATTATCTTTTTAACTGTCTTAAGTAGAAGTTAATCCTTCATGAACAATTGTTGCCTAGCAATTATAATTCCCCTGTAATTTAGCGAGCACACAGGTTCTAATTATTCAAAATTATTTTTGAATCCTCGTGTTTGTTCTTTTTATCATTGTATCTTCATTAGTAGTCGGCCTAAATTGGGATGCAAGCTAAACTTCTTCCCTTCTTTTTAGTGTAGGAATAAGTCAAATTAGAACTCGAATATCTGCCACAGGAACACAGACAGTTTGCTCCTTGATCTAGGTCAGTCAGCATCTAGTCTTCTAAAAAGAAACCACAAGGTCATCAAAACTGTCTGTCTATCTAGAAGTAATGACATCTTACTTGCTGGACCCATGGTGTCTTAGGTTTTTCCACTTCTGGGGAAAGAATTTGCCTTCTGCTATGGAAGGGTCAATATGTCAGTTCAATAGCACATACAGAGAGAAGTATAACACGTACAGACAGAAGACAAAATTGTATTTATCTTGTTTTTCTTGGAACCTGGACATCTTATCTTAAAGGACAGACACAGTACATGGTGTATGTGTATGGGTACACAATACCTAGTGTTAGGTATCTAAAAAGGTTTAAACAGGTTGTCATCCATAACCACAAGGTATGAAAAGCTGCCCTTTCTCCATTGGCTGTAAAATGGGAGAAGAGACACTAGCATCCTTTAACGTTCAGGCGGTTCTAATATATGGAGCTCACCAACCTACAGCTCTTCTGGGTAAGATAAAAAGAATTTAATGAAAGCACTATCTCTGTCTTCTTGAGGTGCATCACACATACTCTACCTAACATGTTTGAAGCCCACTAGGCAGCTAACCCCCACACAGCCCCTTGCTCCCTGATGGGATGGAAATTGAACCAGAAGGCAGAAGTCAGAAAACTCATGCATTTAGCTAAAGACAGTAAAGCAAAAGCTGTGCATGACAGCAAAGTAAAAGAAGGAATTCATTTACCACTTCCCATGGGCAGGCTGGTGTTCAGCTATGTCCAGGAAACCAGGGCTTCATCACACATAACAGCTACTTGGGAATACAAGAACCATCTCTCTAAGCATCCCCTTCCCTCCTTCTTTACCCAGCTTTTATTGCTGAACAAAATGTCATTTGGTTTGTGAGATACAGATAGAGATAGATAGATATAGATGATATAGATTATGTAGATATGTATATACACACAGAGATGTAGTTGTATACATATAGATAGGTAGATACAAATACAGATATAATTATGTAGCTATATAGGTAAATACAGATATAGATCAATAATTATTCAGATAGATAGATATATAGATGATATAGATATGGATGTCTGACTCTTTGAGTGAGTTGGGGTCAGCTGCCACAGCTGTTTCCCCAGCTGTTGTGCATCCCCAGCCTACTCACTACTGGGGCAGCATGAAAAGCAGAAAAGGCCTTGCTGCCATGTAAGCATTGCTGAGCAACTGCTAGAATCTCTCTGTGTTATCAACACTGTTTTCAGCAAAAAACCAAAGCATAGAACCATATGAGCTACTGTGAAGACAAGTAATGTTATCCCAGCCAAAACAAATGCAGTACATTTAAAAGAAAAGAAGAACCTTTAGTCTTTCAACTCTGCTCCTCTGAAAACTTAATAGGATAATAATCATCCCCTGAATTCCTGAATTTAGTGAACTGGGCATTAAGTATATGCTGTAAGTCTAACAATGTCCCGAATTTCTAAACTATTATTATGCCATTATATAAATTGATGGCACGTCCTCCCTTGAATTCTGAGCTCAATTCTGCTCATACCATCTCAAAGCGAGAGATAACAGAAGTAGAAAAGGTCTGTAGTAGGGCAATGAAAATTATCTGAGGCATGAAAAGATTGCCATGCTAGGAGAGATGAAAAAGATCAGGGCTGTTTAATTTCAGAGTTAAGTAAGAGTTGGATGCTAGAGGGGTTTATTAAATCAGAGATGTCATGCAAGTCAGCTGAGTGTTTCTATTTACTCCTTCATCTAATACCAAAGGGAAATATAAAGGAAAAAATATTTCTATCATCCAAAATGAAGAATAAATTTTGTACAACACAGTTCAGAAAGAAACCAAGGAATTCACTGTGCTGAGCTACCAAATGACTCAGAAAAAGAGCTCCAGTACTCTGAGAAATTAATATAATAGATTTAGCGACATTGGACAGAATATAAAAGTGGAAAGAATAAAAAAGAATGGAGAAAATAGAGGACTGAGTAAATCGGGGACCTTCCTAAGGCTCATTCAGGCTCTCAGCTTCACACATATAATATGTAAGAGTTGTGCCTTGTTTATGCTTTTCAGCTATTTGCACACAATTAGATGGTGCATCTGGTAGAGGTAAGCCACAGATGTTGAGTTTTACTATTCTTGCCTCCTAAGTCATTACCATCATACTAATAAGTCTGTTGCTGTGCTTTATATATTCTTTAACCACTGTTGTTTAGAAAGAGATTTTCACCTCCTTACTGCCTTCTGTGTTACATTTGCCATCCCAGCTTACTCAAACTGCTCAACGAAATTTACTTCTAAAGCTCTTTAAATATAAAACCCCTTTCAAACAGCTAGAGCCTGACTCAAACAAAGCAGCAGGAATTCTCTTATGCAATGATTGTACTTCTCTTGAAAATCAAGGTACAGGTATGTTAAGGCTCAGCCATCATTTTGAAAAAGGACAGATTTGAGGCAGCTTACACATGGCACAGATTCAACCAAATTACTGTGCCCTAAACATATTCATACCATTCTCTTAGAATAAGGTCAGAGCTCCCCAAAAGAGATTCGCAACTGATTAACTCAATATTTGGCTTCAAGGGGGCAAAATAAAAAGACTGAGAGAAGAGAGAATGGTGGCTCATTAATGGTAGCATATTGCCTATAACTATATAAAAAAAGATGCATCTCAGGTATGCATCTTCTCATTACCCAAATCTTAAAAACAAACTCAAATACCCTTTATCAATCATATTTATTGTTGCTAGTTTAATTTCCAATGATGGCGATGGTTAAGACTGAACTAATCAGGAATGAGAAATTACTGCACTGGGTTTTGTGAAGAGGCAGACAAATAGGCAGAGCCATGACACGAACAGCTCTAGAAAGGTGCTTATTATTGCCAGAAGTGATTGCATAGCTGAAAGGAACATGTTCTAACTTTCGGCTTGTTCTTTTATCTTAATTTTAACCTTGATAACTAATTCTCCTATCTTTATTTGGTGCATTAGAAAAGCTGTTATATAAACGCCAGTTGTTGAGTTTCATATAAATTAATTAATAGAATGTTTTTGTTGAGAGTTGAAAACATACTGTGAATGACAAGTCATAAAGCACAAGGCAAGATTAGTCAGAAATCAACCGCACTATACCGAAAAGGTACATATCTAATTTGGAATACTAATTAAAATAGAGAACATCTTAGAACAGAAACAGAAATAGAAAACAGTGAAAAAACTATTATGTTTTTCTTTTCTGTGCTAGAAAAACACCTACTTTTAGGGCAAGACCACTCTCAGCATACCATGAGGGGAAGCACTGATGACAAACCTACTCACATTATTACAAGCATTGCAGCCAGTAGCCCAACAGTAGTATACCACAGCATATATGTGGTATACTACTCTAAAGACATGAACATCCCTCTATGACACAGTTATGCAGTGTCTAACAAGTTACTAAGAGATAAGGCAGGGATCCCACGTTGCTATAGAGAAAGAAAGAAGCAGCAGCCTTCCAGTAAATATCAAAAACCCTTGAAACATCAGTTGGATCAGTGGGAGAAAGTTTGTTGAGCACTACCAATGAACTAAGTTTACTTATTTTACTAGGATAATGCAATTATATTGTATATTACAGTAACAGTAGCATTTAAATATAAATGGAAGTTAGAACGACTAGGAAAAGACCCAAGTTCTCATCAATATATATTTCCTCTCACTCAGAGGAATAATATTACATTCTTATCAGTAACTAAGGTTAAGGTACTGGCTTTGCTTTAATAGGATTTGGGATTGTTCACTGCTATCCATAGATAAACTATTAATGTTTTCAACAACCCTGAGCCAAAAATAATTCACATGGTCATTGAGCTATTTGCAGAATACTGACATAAGGCTCCCAAATAATTTTGGAAATAAATTACTAACACTTAGAATTTACAGCCACACTCAGAGGTGCAATTTCTGTTAATAGCCTTCTGCAAGGAAACATATAAAAGCAATTGTGGCTGTCATAACCATTTGTAGCCAAGCTTCCTATAGAAATGTTCATTTATTTTGATACATTTTAAGCCCGTCTACCACTTCTAAAGAAAGCTGACTGAATGGATGACATGTCAAAGATAAGCAGGAGCAATGGGAGAAGAAAGAGATATCCAAGTGGCCATGCTGAGGCCAAGGCAGCAGCCCAAACTTATTAGGTTCCAGAACATCCATAGCAGCTCAAGCTCTTACAAACATACCAGTTTCAGGTGCTTCAGAGTTCACTCTTCACTCCTTACTGAAAAAGTAACTTAAAAATGAGTCATCAAATAATGGGAAATCAGGTTCCCTTCATGAGTTTGGGTGCTCATCCTACTACTTGCCTTTTTATTTTTTGTTTTCCTGCATTTCATTCTCTTTTATTTTTTTTTGACTTTATTTTATTTTCTATTCCAAACTCTCAACCATTTCTTTCCACCATTTAGTTATGTTTACACATCATGCAATCCTGCCTACAAATATCCACTAATGAGACATTAATAATGAGATCCTGATAGCGTTTCATGGACTGATTCACCCACCATTCCTCAGCTGAAGCGTTTCAATAACTGGAGAGTTAATAGGAAGGAAAAAAAAATCAAAGATCAAATATGACAAAAGATTTGCTGAAGGAGCTCCTTCAGGAGGCAGAATGGATGATGCATGTAGAGCTCATTATGAACTTCTAAGTTGTCTTATTAAAGGAAGAACAAACAAGTGACTGCTGTAGCAGAGCACAAATCACACCGTACAGGCTGGCTTAGTGCACTGTAGAATTTCTGAGCTGTAATAAAACATGGGGGTTTAGGTACACTTTTTTCTCCTCATGGATTTTACAAGAAAAGTGTGACAAATAATCCCCAGATTTGACTTTTAAAACAGCACGTTAGCTCAGGGAAATGCTTTTGTGAGAAACTGGAGGAAGCAGAGTTACAATTGACATTGCCTGCCCTGTCAAATCTTTTCTGTGCTTATATTAAAAGCACAGAAGTCTAGTAGCTGCAAGGAAGATTTTGCTTTGGTTTTTAGTTTTTCTGGTTTTGTTTTCCCAGTGTTACATGAAGTTTCTCTGAAGGATTTTATGCATTACAAGATGTTTCTATCATATGCATCGCCTTACGCTGCTGCACTCTTTATGTTCACTAAAGAGAGAACCTACAGCTGTTTTACAATGCAGAAGACAGACGCATATCTGGCAGTCAGTATTACAGCTGTTTCCAGAAGGGATCTGCACTGCTTTCTATGTTGAATTTATAGGTGGGTTGGTGAAGATATTGCATACAAGCTAGTAATGGGGGCCTTGGAGAACGAATAAAAGAGGGGGTTTAGAAAACCTCTTGCAAATGGTTAGAAAAGACTTTGTCACACACGACTATTGCTTCAGCAGGAAAAAAGTCAAAAAGCACTCATCAAGTGTTCATTCTGTCTTAATGTACTTCATTGTGTGTTCCCTTACAATGTTGGCTTTCTCTGGCAGAATCTGCCTCAGGCCACAAACTTTTTTGCAGGGGTAAACCTGATATATGCCTATAAACACTTGACCTTATCTGACTACACCATGTCAAACACTGCAATTTGTGTGAGGATGTGTCTACATGTGTGATTCATTGTATGCATAAACTACCATGTATTGTGTTTGTCCTGAAGATAAAGAGAACAACTGCAAAGCTATGCAGTGAAAAAAAATCTAATGAAGAAGTGTCATGCTAGACTGAAAGCATTAGTAAGTCATTACCGCTGTAGCTGTAATTACTATCAGTTTCTTCAAGTACCATGATTTCATTTCTAATTTCTTTTTCTGAACAAAGGTCCACCTAATATATAATCAGTTAAAAACCCTTGAAGAAAACTGAGGCCACCATGAGCTCAATTAATCTTCATGTTCCTTGCACTCTTGGGAAGTTTATATTTCCTACTGAAAACCCCACACATCAAACTCCTGTAGTTTCTGATTCATTCTCTTTGCATGGGATTTAAACATCTGCAAAGGCCCATTTATCTCCTAAGACCCATTTAACCCCACCAGGGTAAATATTACCCTTAAGGCATGAGATCTAAATAAAACCATCTTTTCCTTATTCAGATTTTCACTTAGATCTGTGGGAGTTACAGAACTAGGCTCTGTTTTTCCAAATGCTAAACAATTTTAGGTACAGAGTCCAGGAAATTTAACAAAAGGCAAGATGTCCTTTCTTTAATTTCAGGAAGTTTTCACATCATATCTCTCTAGGTTTCTGATGTAGGAGACTACACAAAATTAGATGATTCTCTGCACAGCCAGTGGAAAAACATGCTTCCCTCGGTCCTGGTTTGGAACACCTATTTGAAACTCCCACTGTTTAGGACAAGTCAGTGCTCAACTAAGGCTGAGCATCATCAGGAAATGTGCTGCAAGCAGAAGAGGGAACATCATTTGCTGCAGTATAAAAGACATATATACCCACACATTGGGTCTGACGTCTCCTCATCTCAAGAGAAATGTTGTGGAGTGAGGAAAAGATTCAGAGTAGCTTAATCACAATGATCAAGTGGATGGAGTGATTGCCCTGGGAGGAGGTTAGAGCTCTGGACAAGAGAAGGCTGAGGAGGAACACTGACCATGGTTTACGAAGTTAAAAGGGAGAAGATGAGGGAAATGGAGAACTCTTTGTCTGAGTGTATTGTTGGTTTTGTTTTGGTTTTCACCCAAACCCCACAATGCAAGAAAGATGGAACACTTAAAGGAGATTAGTTTTTAAGCAGATAACAGATACTCCTCCTTCCACAAAGTGAACCTCCAAAACCTGATGTCAAGAGAAACTGGTATGAAAAGAGTAAAAAACCACACACATATGGCACACCCATTAAAAGAAACTGAAAAGTCAGGGATGTAACCTCTAATGTCTCAAAAACTACAATTCTGGATGCTGGAGAAATGTAAGGGAAGTGGGTGGCAGACAGTGGTCAGGATTTGATGCTTTCCATAGACACCTTCCTTTATTGCCCCTCTTGGAAGCCCAATACAGGGTTAGATGGTGATTTCTTTCTTTCGATTAAATACTGAAATCAAACTTATTTCAGAAATAGAAATGAAGTATGCTTATGAATGACTGGCAACTGAGGAAAATGAAGTTCCTTGACAGTAGTTTTGCCTCTGACCTTTCCTTTAAAAAGTCCATAAGGAATATGTGAGAGAAATTAATGATTACATTTAAATATCTCATTGGATCCCAGTGCTTTTACATTAGGGGTCAAATGGCCATGTGAAAAACATGTCACAGAATGCTTGGCCATTTCTGTGCATTTATTGCACAGTATTGGCAGTTAACACCCATTTATGACATGATACATTTAAGACATCTACCTGAAGATGCACTGAATCAAAGCCTGAAAGTGCCTATTTGTCTCCATTGAGAATAAGATATGGATTACTAGCTCTGACACAGACATTCACACTGGAGACTGTTGCAGTGAGGTGAGATGAATCATGACAATTCAGTTTAAACAGATGCTGATTTAACTGGATAGACTGTCACTCCTTGCTTTGCAAAATACAGTTAATTTATTCTGTTGCAAGAAAACACACAAGCATAGGAAAGAAAATAATCATATCGAGTCAACCAAATTCCCATCAAGGCCAGAATCCATCTCCAAAAAGCCATTAGTAGATGGCCAGAGTACTACAACAACCATTTCTAATAGCCTGTGTCTTGGACAATGTCTTGAGGACCTTGTGAATCACAAGAGTAATGTTTGTGCTCAATAGTGCTGTAAAGTTTGCATCTACAAATTAGACCACAGAAATATCCACCCTTTGCCATTCCTGTAAAAGCTAATGTAAACCATATAATATATGAATGTACTCTATACTGTGTCCTGGTGTAGGGTCTGGGACTAATGCAGCTTTTTGGAGCACCTTGAAATTTCTGCCCAGGTCAAAACCCAAGTTAAGGTCTTTAAGCCAAAGAAAGCATTTATCAGGTTTTAGTATAACTTCATTGATGGTTTCTATCTTTATTTTTCTGTTCCAAGAGGCTTAGTGAAGAAATAGATAGCACAGAAAATCCAACTCACTCCCTTATCTGATCAATGTCACGGTTTAAACCCAGATGGCAACTAAGCTCAGAGGGTTGTGATCAGTGGCAGAGTCCAGTTGGAAACCCGTAACTAGGTCTCAACTATTGTCCCCCAAAGGTCAGTACTGGTGGATGAGCCTGGTGGTCCCTTCTGACCTCAACCATTCTATGATTCCTTAATAGACAAAGCAAAAGCTGCACATGCAACCAAAGCAAAACAAGGGATTCATTCACCACTTCCCATGGTCAGGCAAATGTTCAGTCATCTCCAGGACAGGCAGGGTAACATGTCATGTAACAGTGACTTGGGAAGATGAAGACCATCACTCCAAACATACGACTGCCCTCCTTCTTCCACGAGCTTTATGTGTTGAACATGACATCATACAGTATGGGATATCCGTTGGGTCAGTTGGGGTCAGCTGTCCTGGCTGTGTGTCGTGGTTTAAACCCATCCATGCAGCTCGTTCACTCAACCCCCCTTTCTTGCCCTCCCCTGCTTCCAGAGGGATGGGAAGGAGAATCAAAAGAACGCAACTCCCACAGGTTGACATAAGAACAGTTTAGTAACTAAGGTAGAACACAAATCACTGCTGCTACCATCAATATTAATAACGATAAAGGAAATAACAAGGGAAAAGAATCCAGCATCTCACCAACCACCAACAGATAACTCACGACACCCCACACCCCAATCGAGCACTGACCGAAAACCCCCTCTAACCCCCAGAGCTCTCGCCCTTCCAGGTAACTCTCAGTTACATCCTGGGTATGACGTGCTATGCTATGGAATACCTCTTTGGTCAGCTTGGGTCAGGTGTCCTGACCCTGCTTCCTCCCAGCCTCCCCTCCTCCCTGGCAGAGCATGAGACTCACAAAGTCCTTGGTCAGAAAAAAACATACAAGCAGTAACCAAAAACATTCCTGTTATTCCCAGGTTGAGTCAAAACACAGCTGTATCAGCTACTAAGAAGGAGAAAAACTGACTGCTATTGCTGAACCTAGGACACTGTATCACTTCTCAACACCTTATGCACCCCTAGCCCACTTGTTGGTGGGGTGGTGTGAAGAGCAGAAAAGGCCTTGATTTCACATAAGGTCAGTATTATACTATTATATTTTAAAAGAATTAAATACAAATCCTAGGGAGTTGCATTTTCTTGTGTATTTACATTACTTGTGCACTATAAAATGTATCACTATAACATCATCACAACCAGTATACTCATTCAGTATCCATACTTTTATCAATTCTTCATTTCTTTTGAAAAGCTTCTATTAGGAAGCAAATATTTCAGAATGCGCAGATAGTTTCTGAATCACTGACCTAAAAAGTATGCAGTTGGATTTAGGATTCAAAAGCCTTTATCATTTCTGACTGTTATACAATTGAACAATGTAGAAGATTTTTAAGTTGTAAGAATCACAAAAGATAGAAGAAAAAAAAGTGGAGTGATCACATTTTGTGTTTTTCTGGCTTCTTTTTTTTTGTTTGAGGGGAAAAGATGCCATGAAATAAGCTGTCTGATTTAATTAGTTTGGATCAGAACTGGAAAGCACAGCAGGAAAAAAACACTACATTTAATAATGAGAACTTTTTGACACAAGGTTCAACTTTGAGAGATTAAGTAGACAAAGAAGTAGCTTTTCAGCTTCCTTTTCCCATTGCAAGTAACTGCTCCTTTATTATTTATCACTTTATTATTATTATAACAAATGACTATGAATAGGAACACCTGTTTCACTATGACTAAACACTGTCCTTCTGTTTCTGTTCTACTCCTATTATTTTAAAGCTATTTCCTTAGATCATTATTGTCTGCTGGCCTGAAAACGCTGAATTTAAGCTAGCTATGCTCTTTAACAAGAATTACTCAAACACAAAGAGTCAGTAACAGATCCCTATGTACATATCTGCTAATCCACATTTAAATTATCATAACCCACCCATAGTCATACTGGAGAAGAAACAGGTATGCTTCTCAAAACTATTCTACTGCATCAGTTGTTGGTCTCTCCTCCCAAGTGACAAGTGACAGGACATGAGAAAACAACCTCAAGTTGCACCAGTGGATGTTTAGACTGGGTATTAGCTAAAATTCCTTCCCAAAGGGTTGTCAAGCATTGGAACAGGCTGCCTAGGGCAGTGGTCGAGTCACCATCCCTGGAAGTATTTAAAAGACATGTAGATGTGGCACCTGCGGTCATGGTTTATTTGGTGCTTGGTTAATGGTTAGACCTGATCTTCAAGGTCTTTCCCAATGTAAACTATTCTATGATTCTATTACTCTAATTTTGACATTAAAAAGAATGAAGTTATTATTAAGCAATGAGTATCAACTTGTCACAATTCATGTTAGAAATTATAAGAACAGATACAATATGGAATAAAGTCACAATTGGAAAAAGCATCTGTACTCCTGCAATAGGTGAAATTTTCATCCATTTAAGTATAATATTTATCAGTACAAAAATATAAACATTCATTAAAATCTCACGTAGTTCATCAGCACAAAAATATGAACATTCATTAAAATCTCATGTAGTTCATTTAGCAGATTATGAATGGTAGGTAGAGCTATTACTGCCTCAACACAATATTTGTTAAATATTGTCCTATTCTTGGTCTCCACAAACCAATCTCGAGTCTGCTTCATTATATTCATCATGTAACAAATGCTGTTACATGAAACCTGTAAATATGTACAGGCATGATTCTAACACATTTGTATATAAAATATTGCACAACTGCACAATGTTTGGAATTTACTGCTTCCCAAAAATTGAAGAAAACTTTGAGAGAAGCTGTTGGAAAAATAAATTAAAAGAAAAGAAGAACAAACTTGGATTTTATAACAGTTTTTACAGTAGTTAAGTACATGCAAGCTACATGACAAGAGGCCAAACCAAATGTCCATGTAGTTCAATAGCCTTTTTCCGCTTGTGACCTAGAGCTAAAGCTTATGATATGATTGTTTCCTAAGCCAAAAGATATAACTGATTCTTTCTGTAATGTCATCTTCTACATTCCAGAACTAAGTAGCTTTAAAGCTTCTTGGGAACTGTAAGTTTTAAGATCCACCAATGGGATTCTAGTCAGAGTTTCAAGGACAAAGGGTAGATCCTACTTATCCTGAGGAGTGATAAATCTACATTTCCTGCAGCTGTGGACCTCATTTATGACCCTATCAACCAGCTTTCACTCATCTCTTTTTCTAAGTAAAAAATCCTTATCAATTTCCTTTATGCAAGCAGTTCCATGCTTCTGATTCTGCACATCATCATTCTCACTACTCTTCAATTTCTTATGATTTTTGTTACGATAGTATGGCTAGTACATGTGCCATTGAAATTTCACACAAGGAACCATGCAATGAGATCAAGATGTTCTTTTGTTCAATACAACTTTTCTAATTATGGCTCAATATTCTCTCTTCTGACCATATCAAAATCTGACATTAGTCTTTAAAAGAAATGCCTACAGCAATTCCAAGATCTCTTTCCTGAGATTTCGTGAGTATTAATGACTAATTTAGATGTTCTCATTAAATGCATATTGTTAAAGGGTCCTCAATTCTTTATTTTCCTGTGTATTGATAATTGTGTGCTTTTCTAACATAAAAGCAGCCAAAAAGCCACAAAAAAATTGAAATCTACAAACCAGCACAATGTGTTGCACAAGAATTTGGGCACAATTTGTACAAGTTAAAGAATGAGTAAGTAGACAATTATTCATGAGGTGTAGAACCTGGTAGTATAAGCTTACGGCAAAATTAGACCTGTGAGTTAGAAGAAAATATTCAGTATAAAGAAGAAAGATATGTACTGACTACTAAATGGATAACATTTTTAATAACAAGGTAGGTAAGTCAGAATAGTTTGATAAATATTTTGTTCCCTATTTATAAAAAGAAAATCAGGATAAAATTCTGCAACACAATCTAATGTTTTCCATTGCATTAGTAACCAAGGAAGATGTTAAACTTCTTTTAGTAATACCTATTTATTACCAGGAAGCTTGGATAACAATTTACATCTGAATTTTGCACAAAGAAACATTTTTAATTAGTGCCCTGAGACATAAATAGCTCCTAATGACATTCTGAAAACGCTCAGAGATGAAGTCCATCTCATTTTACTGGAGATAGGTGTCCATGTACTTAAAATAAACTTGATGAGCATATACCTGCATTTTACACGCCTAAATACTTTACAATTCTAATTAAAAATCTTTTGCAACTAATAATTACAGCATTAACTCATCCCTTCTGGTGGCTAAATTGAACACCTGCCTTTAATTATGATGACTTGGGAAAGAGACACAGCCTGAAGATTACAGGATTGTAGCATCGGAAATGCAGTGTTGCATGAGTACATTTTGTTTAAATAAAACCATCTTATCAGACAAGTGCCCAATTATCATTTGTATCAGAAAATATTTAATTTTACTCTTATTTGCTTTCATCAAACATTAATTTCAGTGCATGTAATGGGGAAAAGCAATGATCCTGAAAGCAGAAATCTCAGTTATAGATGATTTAGAAGCTTTCAGGGAATTGAAATTACTTCTCTCCTGATTGAAATCATTTCTGTTTTCTGATTATGCTTGTAGACTGGGCAAATGCTCAGAAACCTCACCCTGTAGTAACTGGTGAGCAAGGTAGCAGAGTAAGAAGTGTACTACAGAATAGAAACTGATTATAACAAAACAAAGCGACTTAACAACCCCAAGCACTGTTGTGAAAAGTTGAGCAAAAAGTACTCACAACATTTGGGCAATGGAGTTGTCATTTTAACCCATCCTAGGAAATCTTAATAACACCTGATTTTTTGGAAATCAAAAGATGGGTGAAGAATCCTATCAAACTGAAATCACTTACTCCTTCTATATGGTGTGGTGAGCTGGATAGAAAGAACAATAAAAGTTAGGGTTGGAAAAGACCTTAAGATCACCTAGTTCCAAACCCCTGCCATGGGGGGCAAGATGAAATACAAGATGCCTTGTATTAAAGAAGCAGACTCAGCATGTTTCTTACACCATGAACATTGTCACTTTTTAATAAGAATATATAAGAATGACTTTTGTAAACCTTTATCTCAGCTTAAATTATGTGCATCACTAGTGACTGTCATAAGTTGGCAGAATTATAGGCTACATCTAAGTAAAAACTAGGGCTCGAACTTGGCATTGGCAAACAACCATGTACATGATTATGTTGTTAATACAGACCCTCTCATGTGCACATAAACCACCAAATCGGAAGGGACCTCTGGGGATTGTCAAGTCCAACTTCTTACTTGGAGAAATGCCAATTTATATGTTAAAACACTACCTGGAGCCTCGGCTCAGCTGAGTTCTGAAAACCAGCAAGACTGAAGATTGCACAGCTTCCCTGGGCTCCTGTTTTCGGTGCTCAGTCACTCTCATTGTGATTGTTTTTCCCCTTTATCTTTACATTTCACCAGAATTATCCTTTTTGCACCTTTTTTTTCAGTCTTTTGCCCCTTACTGTTTGCCTGTGAGAAGAGACTCACGTCTTCATCTCTACAGCTCCCTGTTAAGTATCCTAAGACAAAAGTCATTCTCTCACAGCTGAATAAACCAGCTCCCTCAGCCTCTTCCTGTATTTCTTAAATCCTTTTCTTTCCCTTGCCATACTGGATTGCATTTATTGATGTAGGCCATCACTTGCAGTGATAGGTTCTCATCATGCTCTTAGCTGTGACTAACACCAAACATCCTTCACTTGGGTAAGTTAGCAATTTAGATACAAGATAACACTTTATGATTGTAAAATTCTATTAGGACATCTGAACGAGTGCAGAAAGCATGTTTTGTTGCTTCTAGTCTAAAATCATTTGAATTTCACCTCAGACTGGATATATTATCTTTGAAATACTATACATTATTAGGCTGTGTAAATGTCCTTTACAGCATTCAGCTTTGCTTCTGTGTCAGTTGTCTCCTAATTTTCCCTGAACCGTCCACTGTATTCAGCCATGGAATTCTTGCTTTATTGTTCAATGCTTTGATTTCTATTACTATGAACCCTCTATTCTTTTGATTTGTCCTTCCTTCTTCTAGAAAGTTTGTAATACTGTATCAAAGATTATAAACTCAATATAAAAAATACATTGAAGGGGTTTTATATATTTCAGTA
The DNA here is from genome assembly GCA_002631895.1 of Agapornis roseicollis. Classification (NCBI taxonomy): domain Eukaryota; kingdom Metazoa; phylum Chordata; class Aves; order Psittaciformes; family Psittacidae; genus Agapornis; species Agapornis roseicollis. Next base: position 50,450 of record NDXB01007650.1, on the reverse strand, counting down.
ATTCACTACTACCATGAAAATTAGGAATATGAGAAGACCTCATAGCAGCCTTCCAATATCTGAAGGGGACCTACAAGGAGAGGGACTCTTCATCAGGGGCTGTAGCAATAGGACAAGGGGTGATGGGTTTAAACTGAAACAGAGGAAGCTCAGGTTACATATAAGGAAGAAGTTCTCTATTGTGAGGTGGTGAGACACTGGCACAGGTTGCCCAGAGAAGTGGTAAATGTTCCATCCCTGGCAGTGGATTGGACAGAGACTTTGGTGACACGGTCTAGCGTGAAGTGTCCCTTCCCCTGGCTGTGGGGTTGGAACTGGATGCTCTTAAGGTCCTTTCCAACCCTAACTGTTCTATGATTCAATGAACAGTCTACAAAAATAATATTAAAACTAGAAGCAAAGGCAAAAGAACATTCTAACCACAGGTGAAGCCATTATATTTCACCATTTGATGCTCTATCGATAAATCAGCTAATCTGCAAAATAAACACAAAACTTATAACAAATGTTTCATCCATCAGTTCAAATCTACAGAAGTAGCTGGTAATAATCTGAATCAAGATTTGACTATCGTTTAACATCTTAAGTAATGATAACAAATTGCTGAATGTTAATATTTAAGTGTGGAAGATTCAAAATCAGGGCAATGATCACATCTCAGCGATACTTCTGGTTAATAAGTAGGGTTTTGATCCATAGTTTTTAATTTAGCTTAATGTGACTGTGCTAAAGATGGCATACCTGACTCTGTGCAAATGTCCCTCAGCACCAGAGAATCCCTGGATGATGAGGAATGATTGAAGAGACACTTTTAATTAAATCATTCCCCATGAGAGGGAGGATGTTTGTCCTCAAACCCAGGAAATTCCAGCTGTCGACATGAAGGGATTAGTTGCAAAAAGTACACGCTAGACAGCTGTTGCAATCCAAGTTTACTCCTGAGCTGCGTATTTAAGGTTTAAAACATAAATGAAGATTTAGTCCATTTTCTTTATGCAATCTCATCCTTCAGTGGTGAACTAGAAAGCTGCCACCTGAGCTCAAAGAAATAGACAAACAAAAACATTGAAACAACAGGTTTGTAAGGATGTGACAGAAGCTGGATTTGGGATGTGAGACCTCACTACTCTAGAAGGTCAAATTTGCTGAGGTAGATTCCTTGGTTCTTTTTGGTTTGTGCTGTATCTACCTCAGGCACATCACCCCCTTTCACAAGGTCACTTTGAATTGAAGCACTAGTGAATTGCAGTTAGAGAAATGGAAGGAAGTAAGAAACTGCTTCAAAACTTGTTGACCTACAGAAAGTGATGGGCATTGCTGCACAAGGGGGTTCGAACTACATGATCTTAAGGTCCTTTCTAGCCCTAACCAGTCTACGATGACAGTAGAAGGAACACAATACAAAGTTTCAGTAGAGAAACCCCAAAGGAAATGTAGGAAAACTGATTACTACTGGAAATCACTAGGTATAACATACTGCTCCTCCTTCAAACAAAGCCACGGCAAACTATGAAAGAAATCCTAATTATTAAACCTCATTACAAAGAAGTGTAAATCACCACAGGTTTTTATTTCTAAATCCAAACTCTAAGAAAGAGAATAATTAAAATCCACACAGACTGTTCTGCTGCAGCCTACCTGAAATATTACATTGATTTCCAGGGTATCATAGAGCCTGGCAAAAATTAATACTCAGTAAGAAGCTTAGAGAGAGGAAACTGAACTGAGGCTAACAATATTTATTTGTGAGATGTCCCAATTATGTTTAGCTTTATCCAAAGGGTAAAGGCTTTTCATCTAATATTTCCTCCTAGTAAGGTAAAGATAAGGTTAAGACCATGAATCAGCAATGCACTTAATAGCAGGATTGAAATTTCTTTGTATCTTAGGGATGGATTTTGGCTTCTATTTGTGAATTTTGCTGAATTAAAAAGAAAATTATAGGAGTACTTAAGAATGTATGAAGTTATGAAGGGGTCAGAGTACCAGGGGGTAACATGGAGAAAATATTTAGGATGTCAAATAAAATTCACATAAGAAGAAAAAAAAAATGTTGAATATGGAAAAAGAACATGGAAAAATTCAGAATAAAAGACAGAATATTTGATAATCTTTAAAGCAGGATATGAAGGCAATGGGAAATATTTTATTCTGCATGGAAAAGCAATAATCTAATATTAAAACATTTCTTTCTTGAGATTAAATGATAAAAAATAAGCTGTAGTGATATGCATCTATAGATATTATAGACAACACCTAATTCATACATTTTTGTATTAATTAAATAGGAGATGCTATACTCTGGACTTTACTCTGAAGACTGAATAGTAATGAAAGATTAAACAGGCACAGATATGGGGGGTGTTAATGAGACCCCCTGAAGAGATACAGACAGGTGAATTTTGGACACTGAGTATTATGTCAGTCTAGCCTGTCTATACAACTTGACAAAACCCCATCTCAAAAACAAATGCTTACAGCTGCTGACTAGCGGTTTCTTGTATGCTTACTACCTTGAGATGACCGTTCCCACTTCACTGCTAAAATGATTTGTAATCTCCTAATTTCCATATACCTTCAGGGTCAGAATTACTGACAGGTAAGCACTGCTCAGAGATGCCCTGGGGCTTCCTGAAAGGCACCAGAAGCTAAATAACCTCCAGCTTACCCAAAGATTGTTTTCCCATAGTTATTTTTGCTTTCCTTCTTTATCTAGGATATCAGAGATACTCACTGTTTTAAATGCACAGTGAGCAAACTGTTCTGGCTGTTTTCATAGGGAGATTGAGGTGGGCTCTGTAAACCCAAGTTAAAGGGACTGATGCAGTGTGAAATTAGAGTTGTGATTAACACAATGGNTCCAGCTTACCCAAAGATTGTTTTCCCATAGTTATTTTTGCTTTCCTTCTTTATCTAGGATATCAGAGATACTCACTGTTTTAAATGCACAGTGAGCAAACTGTTCTGGCTGTTTTCATAGGGAGATTGAGGTGGGCTCTGTAAACCCAAGTTAAAGGGACTGATGCAGTGTGAAATTAGAGTTGTAAGTGATTAACACAATGGAAAAGTTCTGCCCTATAACTCTTCAATGAGCTCTGATATGTAAATGTCTGGTAAAACTGATCAAGAAAAATTTGTACAGCTAAAATGGAAATTCTCTCTCACATGGAATACAAATTATTCAAGCATTGCTGAGATCTGTATTTACCACTCAGCTACCTCAGCCTTCTTCCCTCACAGGTTTTGTTTTCTGCTTCTTTGGAAGGCATTGCTTGCCCTGTCTGAGGTAGTAAGATCTTTCCAACAAGACATGCCCATTTCGTTTTTTGAATACTGTTCTATCAGCCACTGTACTTTGATGATGGCTTTACTGCAGCAAATACTTTTGATTTTGGATGTTATAAAGAGGCAAACACTTCCTTCCATCTGTATTAACAGAAGGTTATCATAGAATCATAGAGCAGTTAGGGTTGGAAAGGACCTTAAAACCATCTAATTCCAATCCAGGGTGAGGGTCTAGTCTAGTGTGAGGTGTGCCTCACACTAGACCATGTTGCCCAAGGGTCTGCCCAACCTGGCCTTGAGCACTGCCAGGGATGGACCACTCACAACTTCCTTGGGCTACCCATTCCTGAGCCTCACCACCCTTACAGCAAAGAATATATATATGCATAGGTATACATATTAATTTTTATACCAGAGTTCTCATGCTGACTTCAGACACCTTGTTTTAAATCTGGTGCAGAGAACAGCAGGACTCTCCTTGACTTCTTTCAGATGGCAATAGGGATTTGATTTTTTTCTGGAAGTGCATTACTCATAAACCCCCTCAACAACTCAGCAAACTTGGAACCCTCTTATAGCTCCCTACTTTCTGAGATGTCCTGAAACATTGATATGTGCATTAAACATCCAAACACTGACCTAATAGTGATTCAAAAAGGCAAGCACAGCCAAGGCTGCAACATGGAGTCCTTGAATGGGTCCATGGACACTATCACCTTACTGAAGCCAAGCAATTTCTAGTCAAAACCAGAGTTTTCCATAGCAAAATGTTAACTAGGTGGGTGCAAGAAGATAAACTGCTATTTCAAAATGGCTGCAAGCAGTAGAATCTGAGTCTAAAACCAAATTCAGATTTCATTAAAGTGATGAGGAAAATGTTGTTTCTACCACAATAACGATAACTGGGCTGAATTTAAACAGGAGCATTTTGTCTAAATAGACTGTGCAAAGCAACAGCTATTTAAGTGCATCGTAATGTTAAAACCACCTTCACTTCTACAGTGATTTAAATCCTACAGAAAAAAGTGTTTAGTTAAAGCATGTTTTCATTTAAACAACTGTTCCTTCTCCTTCACTTTTATCACCACTGGTAGCATAATAATAATCAGGAAGCAGATACAAAGGCAAAGCAGAGCTTTTAAGAAGCTAAATCACACAAAGTAATAGTACTTTCTGTGTCTGTCCCTTTTTACTAATGATTTTATTATCTATAAACAACAGTACTTGTGAAGAAATCAGTAAATATTGTGAAGATGTATTCATAAGCATTCATTCACCATCAAATACATCCACACTGTTATTTCTTGCCATGGCAGTTATACTTTCACAGACAACTACATATTAGTATCATGCTGGAGGAAGGTAATTTTCAGGTTCCCCAATTTACCTTAGAATAAAAGAATTTAAAGGAAAATAAACAGCTTTCCCACAAGCTTACTGACCAATGAGTAATACTGAAATTATCAGGTGATGTATGGAATAACTCATAACTATGTATAAACACTATGTTAAACCTACACAGTGAAATGCACATGAATAAAATGTACCTGGCTAAGCAATAAATAAAGGAAAATAACAACCTGCTGGGTGACATGTCAAGCACAACTACAGGCTGGGAGGAGAAGGACTTGGAGCTGTTGGTTGATGAGAAGCTTCAGGAGACCCAGCTTCAGTGTGAGCTGGAGCTCAGAAACCCCAAGTGTGTTGGGATGCACCCCCAGAGCATGAGCAGCAGCTCAGGGAGGGGATCCTGCTCCTCTGCTGTGCTCTGGGGAGACACCCCCCCCACACACACAGCCCTGATCCACCTCTGGGGAGCAGCACAAGAAGTATGTGGAGCTGCTGGAGAGAGGGGAGAGGAGGCCATGGAGCTGCTGTGAGGGCTGGAGCAGCTCTGCTCTGGAGCCAGGCTGAGAGAGCTGGGCTGGGGCAGCCTGGACAAGAGAAGGCTCCTGAAGGGGAGACCTGAGAACAGGTCCAGTGCCTAAAGGGGCTGCAGGAAAGCTGGAGAGGGGCTTGGGACAAGGGCCTGTAGGGACAGGACAAGAGGAATGGCTTGAACCTGCCCGAGGGGAAACTGAGCTGAGCTCTTAGGCAGAAGGTCTTCCCTGTGAGGGTGCTGAGGCGCTGGGCCAGGGTGCCCAGAGAAGCTGTGGCTGCCCCATCCCTGGCAGTGTTCAAGGCCAGGTTGGACACAGGGACCTGGAGCAAGCTGCTCCAGTGGAAGGTGCTCCTGTCCATGGCAGGGGTTGGAACTGGATGAGCTTTAAGGATCCTTTCAACCCAAACCATTCTATGATTGTATGATTCTATCCTTGTTTTTTTTAGTTCAAATTAAGCTATGCAGTTCTCAGGCAACAAAACACAAGTGCATTTGTACTGAAAGGAGTCACCATGGTACGTACAACGAATGGAAATGAAGGATAAGAGACCAGGGCAAAACCTTTCACAAACGGAATGACAGTATTTGAGTCCAAAGAAGCCTCAGGCCCTACAACTCCTCACAGAATAAACATTGCTTACTAGCTTTGTCCCTTTACATGCAAGACACAACCAGCTGTGACTGCCTCCATGTAGCTGGTGTACAAAGGTGAAGATCATCGCCCCCCCCAAGTGCAGTGTGGAAAACTGAGGCCATGTACCATGTCCTCTATGATTTGTTCCCACAACAACACTCTTCTGCACGAGTTTGTGTCTCGCAACACTAAAAGTAAACCGCTACAACGGGAGGTCACAGAAAGACATATTTGTCTTAGTAATCAGAAGCTCTGGGACAGGGTGGCACATCCAGCATCTTCAGACCCTTTTTTTCCAAAGGCATAGCTGGGTTTATTCAGACCACCCGACTTTAGATCATGGGATGTAGTCAAAATCCCACCCAACAAGTGTCAATCTCCCCAGAGTGACTTGATGGTGATCCTTCAGAAGCCACATCCCTGATTTGCAGTTTATCTTCCTAATAGTTGCATATCTTGTTTTCCAAGACATAGTACAATTTATATATATATGTAGGTCAAAGGAGGTGATCCTGCCCTTCTACTCTGCTCTCGTGAGACCTCACCTGGAGCATTGTGAGCAGTTCTGGGGTCCTCAACATAAAAAGGACATGGAGCTGTTGGAACAAGTCCAGAGGAGGGCCACGAAGTTGATCAGGGGACTGGAGCATCTCCCATACAAAGACAGGCTGAGAGAGTTGGAGCTGTTGAGCCTGGAGAAGAGAAGGCTGCGTGGAGACCTCACAGCAGCCTTCCAGTATCTGAAGGGGGCCTATAGGGACGTTGGGGAGGGACTCTTCATTAGGACTGTAGTGACAGGACAAGGGGTAACAGGTTCAAACTGAAACAGGAGAGGTTTAGATTGGATGTAAGGAAGAAATTCTTTCCTGTTAGGGTGGTGAGATGCTGGAATGGGTTGGCCAGGGAGGTTGTGAATGCTCCATCCCTGGCAGTGTTCAAGGCCAGGTTGGATGAAGCTTTGGGTGGCATGGTTTAGTATGAGGTGTCTCTGCTTATGGCAGGGGGGGTTGGAACTAGATGATCTTAAGGTCCCTTCCAACCCTAACTATTCTATGATTCTATGATTATATATATATGTATATATATAAAATATAATATAATATATATACGAATTTAATAACACAACAATTTATGAGATGGTAAACGTTCCACCTGGTCAAAAGTGGTGTCTGGTTTGAGGAAGTTCATAATCAGAAGTCCTTCCTCCCTTCATCAGCTGCACTTTAGCTTCAACATAATAACTCACTGTGTTGGACCAGCAAAAGTAGGAAACTTCTGCATTAGGTTTCCCAGCTAAGCCAATATTCTCAGATAAAACATCAGGACACAAATTTAATCCTGATACACACAGTTAAGCTGGGTATTTCTGAGCCAAATCCTATGCCATACAAGTTTCACAGTCACTATGTCAAACACAAAGTGCTGATGCTCTGGCAGCTTTTGATGCATGCTGCCCAGGACTGAGCTTCTGGCTGTCCAGGATGCAATCTGGGAGCACACCTGCTAAACAGCAAGCTCAAACATCTCAATATGTCCCTCAGTTCTCTGTTTCACTTCCTCCTGACTGATCTGATATTCTTTCCATTCCCCAGTTAATGCTTTAAAATGAAGAAACAGTGCTACTACCTCCACTCCTAGTTTAACCTAATTGAAGCTAGTAATAATATTAAAGCAAGTATATATTTTCTTCACAGTGTCTTGGCTTTTCTCAGTACCTTAGCTTTCTATATAAATTTGTAATTTCTACCAAACGACATAGTAATTGGCAATGAGCACATTATCGTGATTATTCCTGCACCCAAACCCTTGAAAAAAGAATAGGTAGGAGGGAAAGCAAAACTAGCAGATGATTGTTGAAACTGGACTCTAATATCTGCTTAGAATCTTTCTGATGCTATTAATTCTATCCCTTCAATTCTACTGTTATGATTATTTACTTGTGCTTTCAACTAGGGAATTTAAGAAAGAGGATGTCGGTCCTCAAGTATTTTCTTTCTTATTAGAGACTACAGAGATAATCCAAAATTTATAGAGTTTTTTGGGCTTTGAGGGAGTAGCTACTGATGGATGAAACGTTTTGTGTATTAGAAAGGCAAGGCAAACAGACAGAACACAGAAATGCAGTTCTGCACAGTCTCTTAAGCAGAAAACATAAATGTCTGGTTATTATTTCTGATTTGCTTTCAATTCTTCAACTCAAGTTTAAAGATGCTACAGAAAGATTAAGCCTTAGAATTGTCTGTCTCAGATGTTACAGATGTAAATGCATTTCATTAAAGGAGGAATATGTTTAAAAAGGAGAAGTAATCAAGTAAAATCTCAGCTCACAGACATCAGTGGAAGCTTTCACATTGCTTTCAGTGGAGCCAGCGTTCCACCCAGACATTTCATTTAAACATCGACTCAAACCCGCTTTCTTTTTTCTCATGTCTCTGTATTTCAGTAAAGAAAAAAGAGGCACTGAAGCTCACTGAACAAAGAATTACTGAAATTCCTAATGAATCTTATTCAACTCTGTAGCTGTGCCAGTGAGACTGAAAAATGGGTTTGGAAAATTCCCTACATGTTGTTAGCACTATTATTCGCTGTGGCCCCTAGATGGTGCTGCTACAAACTGTCTTGCAAGTCAAATACAGGCAATTAAACCTAGCAAAAGCTATTTACCAGTTGCATTTCACACTAGCATTTACCTTGTTCTTTAGCTGAAAGTCTCTGCTTAATGTTTTGGGGTTGTTTTGTTTCCATGTGCAACCAGTGTGCAAAAGTCATGCTAATGAAAATAATGTTAAAAGATGTTAAATATTGTCAAACTACACCAGAAATGGGAAATAGCTGCATCAACTTATGAACCCCATTTAGCATTACAGGATGGTTATAAGGCTTAATTGGCTAAAAGCTCCCATTACAGTTTTTCTAAAGGTAGGACTGACCTCGTTGTTGGCGCGAGAGTCACGGACAACGCTTACATGATCAATGTGATCAAGCGAATGCCCTCTTTATTCCAAATACCCATCACTTTTATAGGGTTACAAAGCGCTTATTCTTACTTTATCAGCACCTTTTACAAAACCTGATTGGTCGTCTCAAAAAACGTTACTAATTCTACCTGGTTCTTTTCCACCTAACTACAACATCTTGCCCATCTGGCATTTTCATTCTGTGTTACGCTATCTGCCAATGTGACTTCCACATTTTACTTCTCCTTACTTACGCTAAACTGACCCAAGGGTGATTTTACAAGACCCAAGGCCTGCTCTTGCCAAGGACCTAACTTATGTCAAGCATAAAAGCCCACTTATGTCAAGCAAAGCCTAACTTATGTCAAACAACTAAAAGGTCATCACTGCTCAACCGAATATGATCCACAACACCTCGTCTCACTCTCAGAGAGGGGTCAGGCCCGTACTCATATGCCAGAGTTTATATATCTCTATACAAACTACATGCACTATCTTTCAGCTAGCACTCCAATGGCGTGGAAATCTCTTGTGTTACATCTGTGTCCTCCATGAGGATGCCTCAGGTATATCAGGATATCACAAATAGTACAAGAAACCTGTATACAGATAGCTGAATCCTGGTACTGACATTAGGTTAAATGAATTCCACATGTAATTTAAAAAGGGTGAGGAACTGCATAATATGCTGGAGAGCTTGGAAATCAATGACATAAAATAGCAAAAATGAATTCATACCTATCTTAAACAGAAAGAACTTTGAAATTCCTGGAAACACATTATGCAGTGATATGAAGTCATCAGCTCTGACTCCCTACTTATTTCCCATCTCTTAAACTGTAAGGACCAAGTTTGAGAGACAAGCTGACTTTAAAAGTAGGCTGGATAGGACCTTGGGCAACATAGTCTAGTGTGAGGTATCCCTGCCCGTGGCAGGGGTTTGGAACTAGATGATCTTATGGTCTTTCCTAACCCAAACCATTCTATGATTCTTTTAAATTTACTTGCAATCATCTCAGAAGAGACTAGCACTCAAAGAAACTAACCTATAACCATGTTCCTTGTAGACAGCTTTACGATAGGACACTGTCACTGTCACAGAAAGTTAAAGAAAGGAGAAATCTTTGCATTGCAGAAGGTAACTCCTTTTCTATGGCTGGTTATAAGATTAGATTGATTAAGTAACAAACCAACTGTAAAGGAAAGAGTGTGTTAGTATTTGCCAGCAATAATTGAAGCATCACAAATTTATGTCAGAAAAAGCCATTCAGAGGAAGTCCCAGCTAATAACCCTTTGGTCTGTACATTACTCACCTGCACACAGTGAATGCAAAACAAATGGAAGATGCTCTCCTTTTCTAGTTGAAGTGTTTTTATAGCTGGTTTCCTGGTTATCCTTACAAAAGGTATTGGGGGGAAAAAAGTCTACTGTATTAAGATCCATCATCCACAGGCTCTTTATGTTATACCATTGCCTCAGAACATCAGAGGCTGTAAGTCATAGTTGTCATCAGTGTCTTAGAATACCTGACAGGTTTCTCTGTTCTTTCTTCAGTGACATTTTGACGTTTTGGCATTTCTGTTCTGATGTGTGAGCATGCAGGTGAATGAGAAAGTCGTAAGATAAGACTGAGCAGCAAGAGCAAAGGCCAGAAGTTCAGACTCCTCCTTCCTATCGATAAACACATAAAGCAGTTTGAGGATGATTTGGTAACATATCTACCATATAAAATATAAAAATGTACCAACAGCTTCCATGTATATAACTACATAACTCAATTTCCTATATAATTGAGGAAAAAATCCCTAATATAAAAAGCACAGATATTTAAATAATAACAATATTAAAAGAAAGAGAAACATCATCAAGAATAACACTCATTCAGGAAGTAGATCTGAGAGGTCTGAACACCTCATGTCTAACAAGAATACAGATGGCATCAAGTGCCAAAAGAAGGAAAGTGTCTAAGAAATCTACACAAACATCCTATTTTTACAGGCTGAGCTAAAAGAAAACTATCATGTCACACAACCCATCTCTACCGAACCCACCCATATGAATAAGGATCAACTCTGGAAAAGTAGAAAAATAAAATAAAACTAAAGGTTTTTTGTTGTTATTGTTGTTGCTGTGGTATTGAAACAAGGGGGGCACAGAATCACAAAATGGAATATAAAAACCTTCAGAATTAGTTGTAAGTAATGTTAAGTTTGATGGCTTTCTCAACAGTAGCAATGGAAAATTACTGAGGTGCATGATACATAGAAAAAAAAAGAAGTTAGAGAACATAACAAGAATCCTTGTATAAGATAAACCGCTGTGGCTGGTGTAGTTTTAGGTCCTTATGACCTTAGTACAAAAATAAGTGTGAGAAAACAGGATATAGAAACAGGACACAGGGATAAGGGGTATCTGGGAGCTGCAGGTGTCCAGGATGGGCTCCAGTTAAACTAACTGATAAGTAGGAGGACAGGAGGATTATTATGCCTCTGGTGCTAACAAACCAATTAGGCTGGTATAAACATCTACTGCGCGTGCTTCAAAGGCTGCCAGAAGTGATGAAGATTGTTGGGAGAGGTAAAGGACCCTCAGAGACCAGCACCATTTTTACTTTTGCTTGTTCTTAAATTTTCTATAACAAACTTGCAGCCCCACTTAGAAGGGAAGTGAAAGACAGGAAGATATGAGTAAAAGTGAAAGGAACATGCCAAAACTCAAAGGATATTTCATGCCGCATCCATACAAAGGTTTTTCAAGCATTTTCTAAAGGCTAACCAGTCTCTAGTCCCTTCTCCCACACTGACTATAATGCTATCCAAATGAAGGTCATTCTAGGTGAGCAAAGGGCAAAGCACCAGAAATATTTCTTTGCAGTATGATGGGTAACATAGATCATGTTTTCTATATATCAGGATGCATTGTGTGAGATGAAGATATAACAATAGCCATCAAACTCTGAGCTAGAGCAGTATTAAAGTTTCCCACAGGGAAGCTCTCTCCAAAGAACATGGAGAACATTTCCTGGCTACATCTGGTGCAGGCTGGACCAAGTGACAGTCAGAGTCAGAGCACCATTAAGTATAAAATCTGTGCAGAGTGGTAAAGTTTAACATTCCCAGCATAACCCCACAAACCGTTGTTACAACTACTGCTTTGAGATAGTAACACACTATGCAAAGAAAAGTCAGCATGGCTCCCAGGTAATCCATAACAGTGCAGAGATGCAGATAATCATAAAATCCAAGAATTAGCAAGGTCAAAAAAGACCTTGAAGTTCATCAAGTCCCTCTACAGGCTTCCTTGAGACAGCAAAACACACGACAGAGAATGGCTGACTGTCCTCTCATCCCATCTCTTTCTTGAGAATTGAAGTCCACACACATAGCACAATTTAGTATTGAACTCCAATATGTCAAACCAGCAAACACGATGATGAGACTTGATCGCATTCAGCTAGGGGCTTTCACTTCTTGAGCTCTTCCTGTTTTGTTTGCAGTGTGTACCCTATAAAGCGTACATCTTTGGGGTTAACCGGACTGCACTCCAGCAATGATACCATTCCTACTGCATGTGCTGTAGGCAGGGTGCAGTGTGGGCGAATTACAGCATGAGAGGGCTACAGAGTGCTTCAGGTCAAAGCTCTGCCTTCCCCTTTCCCCTGTGTTATGGCTTCAGCTAGGGCCAGCATTGAATATGCAGAGAGGAGTAAAAAGTAGGTCTGTTATAATGTGATCCTTTTCCTACACCTCTCAAATTCTGGAAATCAACAGGGTTTAAGATTTCCTAGATAACAGGTAAGGCCAGTTATAAGGATATAAGATTTGAGATATTTTTGTCTCCTAGGTCTCTGACACAGATTATAGTTAATGTCAGCAATACAACAGAATTAAATGTAGGTCTATGTTCCATTATTAGGAGGCCTGTTTTTCCATATTAATTTTTGAGAATATAGGAAGCCTTTTTCTCCTGTATTAATTTCTGAATCTTAAGTGTGACTGACTCCCCATTAATGACAGGAGAAAGATGTTACACACATGGCCACATGCATAAAAGAGCAAATTTTCAGTGTGAGACTATCTAGTGCAAGCTTTTGACAGCCAGCTACAAGTACTATTTCAGGCTGAAGCACCTTACCTCACTCCACATTGTGTAACACTGAGCAGATGAAGCTCTGTCTCCACAGTTGTAATTCCTTTCTGTCTGTTAGGATTATTAAGCAGTTCCTCCCTTCCTGTATTAACTGCCAAAGCTGAAAAGAACCGAGTCATACAGCTGGCACTTTTATACCTGTATACTCAACCTCCACAATGCTGCTAACCAAAACCTACAGTTGGTTAAAAAGAGGCTCATGAGATGCTGACATTCTCCAAAATGAAAGAAAAAACTGCTGCTCCCACAAACATTAGATGTGGTCCCAAAGCAGAACTATGTACATAGTTCCCTTTACAGGAACCCACCTGAGCTGAGGTGAGATAAAGATACTTGTTCCCATATGAACTGTTCATTTTGTGTACAGAAACACATGGCATATTGAGTTCAAAGCCAGGAATATGATTTTATCCAAACACACTAAAGAAGGATTAGTGTTGGTGTCTGGGTTTGTGACAGCATTTATAAAATGAAATCAAATTGTTATTACTTAGTGTTTGTAGAGTAAAAAGGAAAATACATTAGGTTTTAAAGTGATGGAGTCACACTTTTAAATACAGACATCTAAATTACGCATTGCACTCCAAAATAAACACCCATTATTGTATACAATCTGAATATATGAATGTGTATGCATTGGTTTTAATCTTATTTACATATGTACAGTGTTCTTTAGGATTATACATGCTCTGGACTAAGACCTCCTTTGCTCATCTGCCTAGGTATTGTACTACACTTACCATCTATCTACTACATGTTAAAAGATATCAAGTATCACTACACTGTTCTGACGGTCCCTCTCTGACAAAAACATATTAAGCCACTAAACCATTTAAATGCGGACTCTAAAGCTCAGATGGGCCTATGAAATTTAGATGGAAAGAATAAATCTCCTAGCTCATATGGTACAATGAGATCACTCAGGGGAAAAAAAATGTGCTTTTTCCTTCCCAAAGCTCCAAATGGATATCCTGTCACACATGCAGACCCGGCATTGGGTCTACAAGATCAGAGTCATTGAGTACTAAAAGGTAACCCAGATTCCAACCAGTTCAGCCAAGTTGAAGGTGTGAAAGAACCAGGAACTGGAAATCTAGTACCAAGAAAGCATTTAATAGCCAGACTCTCCATGTCCCCTTGGGTTATACAATATGAATATCATTTCAATATAATTGCAGCAAATAGTATCAGGAGTCTGATGTAATTTAGAATAGTAAGAGGGACTCAATGCAATAAAAACATATAAGACTTTGCTTCTGTAATTCAAATTATGCATACTTAGTGTGGCTGTAAAATATTCACTTTCGATAGAGGGAAACTAGAACTTTCAAGAGAGAGTTAAGTAGATATTCTAAAAAGTCCAAGTTGAAATAGCCTATAAGATAATTCATAACATCAGTGCTGAAATCTTTGGTTTAACATGTTAGTCAAATACAAACCTGGAGCAAACAGAAAATCAGATCTATTTCTTGTGGTCAAAGCTTTTCAGGAAAATAGTACAATATAATGATTTATCCGCATATCCTGGAGACCATGGAAAAACACGCAGGTAGCACAGTATGACACTAGCTTTTTAGCACCAATAGCTTAATATAATGTCACTTTACACTATAGGTAAGAGGCATACCTATTATTTTAAAATCCAATTTGCTTCAGCTCTTGTTTACCTACTAGTAAAAATCTAACTTGGAACACTACAAAGACTAAAACAGTGAATATAAAGATTCCATTAAATCTGAGTGGTTAAAAGGTTTTGATAAACTGCATTACAGTAAATTACTGTGATTATTGCATGTACAATAGCAAATCTGCAGCTGTTTTAAATGGGCCTATGCTAACAGACACCACTGGATAGACAGATCCTGTGCAAATGACATAGCCCTCATGGCTGTTTATCTTCAGTAAATGTGCTAAATAAACAAGTGGCAACTGTTTAATATGTAAGAACTTTCTTTTCACTGTCTTTTAAAATAAACTGGAATGCTCATTAGGGAACCTAAACTGAGATGTGTTAATAGGAGTGTCACATTTTCAGGCGATAACCCGACCATTAGCTCATGTCACTGATACAAATCTATTTGTTAAGCTACATTCTAATTCTGAAAGAACATGTAACCCTAATAGCAATAAGCCTTCTTGTAAATAAGCTGCTTATTTGTGACTAGGGAGAATGGGGGGATGCAAATCATGTCTTGTTAAAATGATTTTGGACTTTCTTACTGTTTTCTGAATTTTAAACTATCCCAGGATTATGTGTTCTGGGATATTTAGTCCAAAGAACACATTCTGAAAGCAGCTGCTAATACACATGTAATATCAACAATCATGCTTCATTTTCTGTGCCAGTGGACTTGCAGGATGGATAACCTCAATTAAGGGTGTAAGCTTCTTAAACAATATTGGAGGAGACACCAGGCAGTAAAATTCTTGACTGTGAATGCCCATTACTGAAACTGAAATCACTACATTTCAAATGAGACTGTATCTCACGTAACTCAAACAAGGTATACACCAACACAGATTTCTGAAACTCCCTAATTTTCTGTTCCCAACCATACATATTTGATTATATATATATGTATAAATGAAATAATTTCCTCTGGCATGGAATGTAGGATTTGCCTATCAACCAAGAGTCCCCTTGGTTTGCTGACAGAAGAAATATCAATATAAAATAAATAAATAAATGGATTGATAATTGATTAAATTTAAATTAATTGATCTCTATGTCAGGATCCTTTGAATATTAATTACCTTAATTGCCCTGACCAGCCTCACCTGGGGCTGTTGGAGCGAGTCCAGAGGAGGCCATGGAGATGCTGCAAGGGCTGGAGCAGCTCTGCTCTGGAGCCAGGCTGAGAGAGTTGGGCTGGGGCAGCCTGGAGGAGAGAGGGCTCCTGAAGGCGAGACCTTAGAGCAGCTCCCACTGCCTAAAAGGAGGCTTTATAACATGTGACAGNGAGAGAGTTGGGCTGGGGCAGCCTGGAGGAGAGAGGGCTCCTGAAGGTGAGACCTTAGAGCAGCTCCCACTGCCTAAAAGGAGGCTTTATAACAAAGACTGTGACAGATTCTTAGAAGTGCCTATTGCAATATGACAAGGCACACTGGCTTTATAATGGCTTTAAACTGAAAGAGGGTAGATTTAAATTAGATATTAGCAAGAAATCTTCCTTCTGAACATAGCAAGACACTGGCACAGGTTGTCCAGAGAAGTTCTAGGTGCTACATCCCTGGTAGTATTCAAGGCCAGGTTGGACAGGGCTTTGAGAAACCTGGATTAGTGAAAGACATCTTTGCTGGTGGCGGGGGGTAGACTAAATGAAGTTTAAGGTCCCTTCCAACCCAAACTATTCTACGATTCTATATTATGCAATGCGAGAGTGGCACATTCACTTACATGCTTCATTTGAGACTATTACTTGACAAGTGGAAATGATGTAACTCCCCTGGTACCTGCCCTTCACTGAAGTAGTCTGGTTTACGCATCAGCTCTTCATTATAAGGCACAACATGCTAGATATACTGCATTTTCAGTCTGTTCAAGTGTCTCATAATCTTACATAGTGATAAATATAATTTTTTTTAATTAAATCAACTTTTTGGAATACTTTGAATCCTGTGTAAATTCTGTGAAAAATTATTCCTGTGTCTTAACACACAACATAGCTTAAGGCTTCTTCTTAGACTCTAAGCTTTGCATAGAGGGTGAATGCAACATCAGTTTAAATCACTGTATTGATTAAAAAGAACATTCAATTATGTTCAACCTCACCTGTTTAGATGCCACTGAGCAGATCAAGTGGCCCTTCTGCACCTAGAAGAACCTCTGGGTGAGAAACAATTGTGTTGTTATGACAGGCTGATATTTCTCATACTGAAGAAACAGGCTTAATCAGTGATACATGATTCACAATTAGGGTGTTTAGCTATGTCTCTTTTTGTATCATTTCTTAAACTACATACTGGACAGATATGATTATTTTTTCATATAAAATACTGTGGTTCTGTACATACATACTCAAATGTACATCAGTCTGTTTGCCAATAAAACCACAAAATATTTCTATTTAAGACAATAATACTAAAGAGAAAAGTACTGATAAACAAGGTAGCTTTCTTGCCTGAGATATTCCTTTATACCCAGCCACTTCAGTGCACCACTGAAGGGAATGTCCACAGGGAGCTGTGATTTTGAGGGCACTTACAGAGACAGAAAAGATGACTGAATAAGTTTAAACTCAGCCTTCTACTATAGAGTCAGAGGGATGAAGTAAGAGATAAACTGCCCTTTTAAATCTTGTTCCTTCTCTCTTGCTGCTGCAGTAATATATGTTTAGTGGCTGCATTACTCTTCAACAACTGTAATGCAACTGGGGCAGGATCTGCATTTTCTTTTCACCTGTTTTTTACCTTTTAATCCACACATATAATTAAAGGGATGGAAAAGTTATCTGCATAGCTTTGTGCTTTTTCTTTCCACTTCTTTAATTTACCTTAGCTCCAGGGACTACTAAAGAATAGTTAAAACAGAGACGTTGTAAAAGACCCCTGGAAAGTTCTCGTGTTTCCTAACACCACTATACAAATGTTTTCTTATATATATTTCCTGCACTGACTACATTATTCTTTTCGCCACTGGGGATACACGTTATCAGTTAATATACTGTGTGCTTTTTTGTCAGGCTGGGATAAATGAACTCCTCAACTTTATGTTAGGAAACATCCAACCACAATTTAGGACACCCAGACTAATTCCATCCCCCCTGCCTATTCCTTTTCCATTGAATCTGCACAGCAAACATGTTGGAGAAATCTTTTTCTAAGGCACAGATGGCATCTCCAAGTCTGAGAAGGGCTGGAAACTACAATCAGCATTTGGTTTTCATGAACCCCTTGAGAACCATTTCTGTCACACATGAAATGAACAGCAAATAGTAAAATCCCTAGTCTTAGAATAGTCATTGTGGAGGTGACAAATTGATTGCAACAACGTAGGGCAACCAGCATGGGCATGCCCCCTTGAAGTGCAATTTGAATTCTCTGTTGGTAAGAATCAGCATTGTTTTATCTGACTTCAGTGGAGCTATTCCTGCTGATGGCTGCTGAACTTCTGGCCAGCAGTTTCCAGTTGCTTGATTTGACAGTAATTTTGGAATCAGAAATGCACACGGACGGTCCACAGAGCTTTTCCCTCCCATTTTAGTAAATTCTTTAGTAAACCTGAATAGAATTCCTGGAAAAAAACAAGAATTCAGTATACTGACTGTTGCTATCCTCCAGATTTACATAGAAACACAATGCACTACTCTCCCTAGGTACTCATTTGATATAGTCATGAAGCAATACACCCCAGAAATATCTTTTTCTGTCATATTTATAGAAATTATGTCAAATAGTGAATTTAAATCATTTGAGTTGATTACTGCTGGTTTGTGAAAACACACAGTTTGACGTATTCACAAGTTTCAATTACTGTATGGGGAATGTAATTATGTGGAGTTCAAAGCTCCAGAGGAAGCTCTGTTTGCTAAATACACCTTGTCTGAAATGCAGTGACTCTTTACTTTTTTTCCCCCAAATTTGAAAATATAATAAACTGTGCCAATGACTTATCATCCAGCAGATCCTGTATTTAAAAGCTGAGTAGACTACATAGAAAGAGGAAAAAGTAATTCAATTTTGGCTTATATCTTTCCAGCTGTTGTTCAAGACCCTCTTGAGTACTGTGTTTACTCAGTGGAGATTTAAGGTACAACATCATTTCTTTCAAAGTCTTTGTAACAAGAAACTTGTGTGTGCACTTCTGGCATCTTCAAAATAAGTAGGACATGGAGCTGCTGGAGCAAGTCCAGAGGAGGCCACAAGGATGATCAGGGGACTGGAGCACCTCCTGTATGAAGGCAGGCTGAGAAAGTTGGGGCTGTTGAGCCTGGAGAAGAGAAGGCTGCGTGGAGACCTCACAGCAACCTTCCAGTATCTGAAGGGGGCCTATAGGGCTACTGGGAAGGGACTCTTCATTAGGGACTGTAGTGACAGGACAAGGGGTAACAGGTTCAAACTTGAACAGAGGATGTTTGGGCTGCATATAAGGAAGCTCTTTACTGTGAGGGTGGTGAGGCACTGGAATCAGGTGCCCAAAGAAGTGGTAAATGCTCCATCCCTGGCAGTGTTCAAGGGCAGGTTGGATGAAGCCGTGGGTGCCATGGTTTAGTGTGAGGTGTCCCTGTTTATGGCAGGGTGGTTGGAACTGGAAGATCTTAAGGTCCTTTCCAACCCTAACTATGCTATGACTCTATGATTCTATGATAATGGTAAATTTTCAGCTGGATCATTAAGTTCTCTTTAGGAGTCATTTTCATAAAGGTATTGTAGTGAGTTTAGTGGCCAACTAAGACAAAAAAGCAAATTACCACCTCATCATCAAGTCCTGTCACCTATGACTGTAGAAAAACTACAGCAAATGGACTGTCTTCTACATTTATTCTCCCAAATCCCACACAACCCAGAACTTCCATGACAAATCATGGGCAGAATGTGCTACAGAAAAGGAGCTGGAGGGCTGAGGTCCATAAAAGTTAGGAGGGGATGGAAGTCAGCATTTTTCCATGGTGCTGATCCAAGTGTTTATAGCACATTTCCTTTTTCTCCTTGTGAGACATTGCTTGTTAGCCCCAGTGCCTCAAACACTGGCATAAACAGCTGTATTTCTGAGCTCTGCAGCTCCATCCACAGAACTTCCCATATGGAAATGATGATTAAAATTTATATTATGCTTTTAAATACACAAAGTTTCAGAGTTGTTAAATTTGATCTTCCCTAAAGCATCTTTGTGTGTTTTATTGCATCTCACAAAAACAGATCGACATTAAAATCCATTTTATTTGGGCTGCTGTGATAATCCCAAATAACCCTAAATTCCTTCTGTTCATATTTGCTCACATTCATGGCTTTGGAAACTCCTTATCCTTTAGACGCCTTTCCTTGGTAGTGAAGCAGTTTTCATATCTAGTTTGGGATGCATATCTGTTTATTTTATTCTTGGTACAGAGTGCAACAGGCATGAAGGAAGATATTCACGATTATTCTCTTGCTAAACAGTTGTGTGCCCTTTTATCAAAACAATTCCAACCATTCCCGTTAAAGTTTCAAATTTCCTTCTTCCTAAAGAGCTTAAAAACATGCTTTTGACAGGTTTGACAGTAACCTGATTTGAACTTCTGCTTTAAAGGGCCAGTCAGAGCATTCTTTAATATCTGGGTAAATAGTACTTTCATACCCACAATAGGACCCTTTAGTCCTGACTAACTGGAGTTAGGTTAGAAGTGAGAGAAAGCTATGTTTTTGCAGTAACTTATGTATGCCTCAGGTCTACCCCATTACAAGGCAGCACCTTCCTATTGTCCTTCATGATTAAACATCTTACTGTATACTTCCCTAACATACACTCTTAAAAAGGAATCAGGGTGCCATGTCAGTTTCTAATGTGACCGCTATACCCCAGTATAGTTCCAAAAGTATGCGGCTCTCATGTACTTCTTGCATTGGTGCTGTGCTTTGAAAAAGATCATCATAATAGGAAATCCAAACTGGAAAGTGAAATCTATAATGAAACCATTTAATTTGAGGAACCTCTGAGTTAGATTTAAAATATGGCTAGAAATTGCCTCACCTCTTGACCATTTCTTACATAACATAGATTATTGCTATTTGTTTTAACCTGTTTGCATGAATTCTCATGACAGAGGAGTTTATATAAATGAGAATATACTGCCTTTCCTGAAGATGAGAGCAAGGTTTACATACAAGTATAAATAAACTTCCTTGTTCAGACATTTGGAAATTACAGTAACATAGAATGATCTATATGAAGACACGAGCTGGTGCCACTTTCCTTTATGCAATAAAGCAATTAATGCAATTAATGCAAATAATGACCTGACTACATGATCTTCACACTCACCTTCTCACATGGTAGTATTTTTCCACTAATTTCAATTGCTGAATAATTACTTAAACACTAAGCAATGAATACATAAGATGTGCTTTTCTTGGTTTCTAATAAAGACAATAAACAAACTGATACATGAGAATTAAAGGAGCTGAGTGAGCTACTGCATGGTATTTAGCTATTGGCTGTGCTTAAACCACAATTCTGCCCCATCCCTGGCAGTGTTCAAGGCCAGGTTTGGACTGAGCTTGGAGCAGCCCTGTTTACTGGAATGTGTCCCTGTCTGTGGCAGGGGGATGGAACTGGATGTGCTTTAAGGTCCCTTCCATGCCAATCATCCTAGGGTTCTATGAAGAGGTTCAAGATGTCAGTAATTTCCTGAATGTATTGAAGCCTTCTTGAAGTCTGCTGAACCAAAGTCTACATCCTGATTTTTTCCTCCGAATGTCATATCTGTATTGTATAAATTTCCTTTATCATATTCTCCAAGGCAACACAACTACCAAGTGTGTCCAAATAGGAAAACTCATTCTTTGCCTTGGGAAAATCTCAGGTTCCTGACTGAGTGGAAATAGCTGCAGTTCACCACACTGTCAACCACTGTCAATAATTCCAGCAGCAAAGCTCTTCAGGCGGTGACTCACAGATGAAGAAGTTTTTTCATCACAGGACTTCCAGTAGTGTTCTAACTACAGCTTACATCAATCAAAACACATTAGTTACAAACTTATACATTGCACATTTCTAAATGAAAAACAACGCAGCTCAGGTTAATTCAGGTTACCTGTTACTCTTCACTCTTCTGTTAAAAAAGAAGTAGGGTTTTTTTCTCAGTGATACAAAACACTGATTTATCTGCCTGCATGGTTAAGTAAAAATTCTTTAGACATTAAGTTTTTGCTTTTCATAGAACCATAGGTTAGGGTTGGAAAGGACCTTAAGATCATCTAGTTCCAGCCCCCCTGCCATAAGCAGGGACACCTCACACTAAACCATGGCACACAAGGCTCTGTCCAACCTGGCCTTGAACACTACCAGGGATGGAGCACTCACAACCTCCCTGGGCAACCCATTCCAGTGCCTCTCCACCCTAACAGGAAAGAATTTCTTCCTTATATCCAGTCTAAACAAGTTGCTTCTCATCATAACTCTGGACACAGATCTTAATGTAGTCATTTCCCCTCCTCTCCTGTCTTCACATCCTTACTAGCACCTAGAGAGCCTGGTTCCTCTGTAATGGATGCACACTTTTTGTGTTATTATTACATTACAGTAGTTGGTATGGAACAACATCATCAAGTGTAATGCTATTGGAAGATAATATCTTGGCTTTTACTTTAAAGGATGTAGCGAATTAATTGAACAATGATGTCAAATACTAAGCTAACTGCACATTTTAATTAACAAGAAATGTATGTTATAATTAATGAATTATCTTAGAGGCATAAATCATTTAAAAACTTGAAGCTTAGAGATCAATATACACAAAAAGAGATGTAGGTGTTTAAAAAAAATGAAAGGTATAAAAATAGGTAAAACTTTTAATATACCTGGAATATATCCATATTTAATGTCCCTGACTGCTAAAAAGCATTTCTGCCACTGGATAACCAGGCTGTGTATGTGAGATGAATTGATAAACCTCATCTATCTTTTTGGATCCTTGCATTAGAGAGTGGCTTTCAAGAGACTTCTGTTCAGCAAAGGAAAGGTCTGAAGAACTGCATAACCACAACATCTTTAGTGAACACAACAGTTATGAAAATTTCTGTTAAAAAGATAAAACCAAGGCTAACTATTGCAACAATTAGCAGATCTGCACCAGGTCCCAAGAATAACAACTGTTTCATTTTAGAATCCACACCTATTTGAATTATAGCTAAAACCTGCCCAAGCCACTGGAAGCTTTGAATTTGCATCATGAACTTTATAACGTGCCCACGAACAATCTTCTTGGGCTCAATTTCATTTCATCTAATTTAAGGCAGCTGAGATGCCCACACTCGGACCCAGTTACAAACTGCTACAGAGAATGGTTTTTATACTTTTCTTCATGGTGGAGCCATGACATTTCTAAATAATCCTAAACCAGATGTGAATCCCACACAGACTTGCAGAAAAATGTGCTATATATGTTTCACTAAGCTACTGAGATCTATTCACTGCTGCCACAAGAGGGTTCAAAGGGAGACATTATTCAATTAATACATACACCACCATCACAGGCTATCAAAGAAAGAAAGAAGTTAAGCATCTGGAAGAAGAAATGAAATATTCTTGGTTATTTATTCAAGGTGGTAATATTTAACATGACACAGCACTATCAACAAAACCTGAGGACATTTACATTGAAGAACTGAATGTGGAGAGTGGGATTCTAACTACTATTGAAAAGTCCAGTTACCTCAGTTTAAAGACCAATTTCTCTGTTAAGTCCAAATGGAGTAGTAAAGCTGAGATTCTTCACAGCAGAATGAATTCAGGTGTTTACAACAGGAGACTAGGACCCCTGTTTGATCAACATGTCTCACCCAGGGTTTTTCTGAACCCACCTTTACTGGTCTCTATAAGAAGTAAGGGTCACACATCAACCTTAGCAAAAACTCATCCATTTTTTAACTACTGAAGCTCCAAAACTTTAAGCAAAAGTGCTACTATAAACAGGTTGAATCTAGACCAGATCTCCTAGTTAAAACAGTTGAGGTGGTGCATGCCCATGCTGATGAAAGCAACAATATGGAAACAAACAATGTTCCAACAATGCAGAAAGTGGAGGAAACTGAGAGAGTCCCTTCAAATGTTGATCTTCCTATGAAATATAATTAGGGTTTTCAATTCCCAATTAACTGTAAATTAATCAACAACTCTAGATTCACCCTTCACAAAATTTGAAACATCTAATGGAAAACTCTCCAAGCAAGCTGAGCAGTTTTCAAGGTGAGGCAAGGATTCTTTATTTATATAAATAGGGTAACACATATGAATCTGAAAGTTTTGGGTTTGTCCATCAAAAGGTGATTAAATTTGATGGTGAAAGTCCAAATGCAGTCCTGAAATGCAAATTCGTGCACAGGAAGACAAAGAGGTTTGATGTTTTCCTCTCCCTTTAAGTTCATTTCAGAACTGTGTTCAATATATTAAGTCTAGGCAGAGAGTCTGAAGAGCTGCTTTCGTTAGCTCAGGTTTTGGATTCTTTCTGGTATACCTCATGGCAAATCATGTAACAATAGAATGTTTTGGGTTGGAAGGGACCTTAAAGCTGATCCAGTTCCAACCCCCTGCCGTGGACAGAGACACCTTCCACTAGAGCAGGTAGCTCCAAGCCCCCTATAAACTGGCCTTGAACAATGCCAGGGATGGGGCAGCCACAGCTTCTCTGGGCACCCTGTGCCAGAGCCTCAGCACTCTCACAGGGAAGAATTTCTTCAAAGTAATCTAAATCTACCCTCTTTCAGCTTAAAGCCACCCCCCTTCTCCTCTCTCTATCCTTATGCTCTTGTAAAAAGTCCTTCTCCAGAATTCTTTTAAGCCTCCTTAAGGCATTGAAAGACTGCTGTAAGATCTCTTCCTCTTCCCCTTTCCTCTTTCCTTGGGGTTGAACTTGAATTTGGTTTTCAGCACCAGACCAAAGACTTCCCCCCTTGCCTTGTTTCCAATCTCTCACTTGGTCCCAGACCTCAGTAAGTGACTTGATTTAATCTGAGCGCAAGTGCTAACCACTACAGACACAGTTAACAACAATGCTTAACAACAACAAAACTACAGGACATCTCCTGTTTAAAGACTGTGGTAGTAGAAAGCCAGAATGTCTCAGCAGTGTTAGGAGCCTGTGCTGATGCGGTATGGTCTATGAATAAGTTTTCAACAAGAAGGAATGAGTTAGAATTTAAACTCTGAATCTGGCACATGTTACATACAATTGTGTATATAAGCAAGCCTGGTCCAACCACCCTTCTTGTATGAATTAGAACATCTTGCAAACTTCATAATATAATATAATCTATAATATCAAAATTATCAAATATTATATGATTTATATTATATCTATATCATATATAATTAATACATGTAATAATCTATAACATAATAGTGATATATATTATCTGCTCAACATAGATTTACTCTTTTGATGGAGAACAGGTTTTGACTACAAAACCTTAGATGAAATTCAGATCTCATCCTCTGCTTTAAGATAAGCAATTTCTAACTATTTATTTTTTCTGTAGCATAGAAATGAGCATTCACATTTAGGCCCCGCAATGGTGATCAAAACCATTTGTGTTTAGGATGATCCTTAGATTTTGCACAGATTTTTGCTTCTGGTTCCCAAATGAGCACAGGTAATAATCAGTGGCTTATTAGAAAGCTTCAAGAAACAACATGTCTTTTCAATCTGCCTACAAGGTCAAACAACCATCCAGCAGTATTTAATATACGTACGCAAGCTTGATGTATTGAAGTGCTGCATTTTTTTTTACTATGTTAACAGTTTGATGAGGATATCAATTAAACATGACTATGTAGTTAAGATTCCCATCTCCAAATGCAGCTGCAGCAAGTAACCGGACTGCTAATCAAAGCAGTGTTATAATTTAGCACTGATGAGGAAAGCAATATCCGTCAGAAGGGAATGACAGAAAAGAGGCAGCTGCTTTCATATCATTTTAGTGTCCATTTCTTTAATGAGCCTGAGGAGACAATTCCCTGCTGACTATTCATTAATTAAGGGAATTTATTAGAAGAGCTATCAGCATGCAAACAAGTAGAGAACAGGTGATGACAGGCTCCTGTTTGCAGGGAATGACGATGTTTAGAAAAGGAAGCTTCTGAATAAAGTAAATTATCTAAAAGGGATATTAAACTAAAAGCTAAGTTCTCAGTTCTTCAGCTGGACAGCAATGAAGAGTGGCTTACAACTTAATGGAAGTATATTATTCAAAATACCCATGGTCAGATGAGGAGGTAGCAACCCAGAGGATTCAGGAGATGGTTCTTTCCCATTCTGAGTGAATACCAGCATTTTGCTCTGATTTGTATGCATTAATAAACAGTCAGATAGATCCTTCTAAGAAACACTATCTCCTTCCACCTTGGTCTTTCAAAGTCATCGCCGTGGCTTGCCCTTGCTTGGGAAGTCTGAGATGCCTTGAGTTGAGTTTTGCAAGACAAACCAAACTTTTTCCCAGCCACAAAGATCTCAGAGTACAGAGAAGATTGTGCCAAAATCAACCTGCAGAGATTAATACAGAGTAGACAATATCACAGCACTGGGCATCAGCCACCCTTCTATCAGACTAGAGACCCTTTACATATGTATGGCACTGTAGGGTAGCTGAGATTGCACAATTGGTTTTAGTCTCATGGTATCAGTTCACAAAGCCTTTTGCACAACTTGAATTCATGTAATATTAAAGACCCTCAGGCCAGATTCCAGTTCATCCTCCTTGTTCTGATTAGAAAGTGTAAAGTAGTTGGATTTAGACACATTCGTACTGAAGAAAACTCCCTATAATGCTGATTCTGTCCATCTTCTACTGGGGGATTTTGTGTAGTTTGTGTGAGGGATACAGTAGAGCTGAGGTATACAAGCACAAGCTCCTTAAAAGCTTGATATTAGCAGCATATGTCAGAGCAGACATAAGACTGATGTGAACAGGACAGGCTGAGGCAGCAGAGACTGGACATGAGAGATAGACTCCTACTGCAAAAGCCCCAAACAGTATCACACCATGTTCTGGGGATTTACATTGGAAAGGCCATAGTGACAATCACACTTGTACAATATGCCACCCTGAAAGTCTGTACCACAGATACATGCATCTCTTGCATATGCAGCAGCCAAACAGAAGTATTTCATTCTTGACACTATATATCATACATAAGCTGTTCCACATATGTTCACAGGGTGGGTAACTGTAGCACGTGTTTCTTCTACTAAAATATCTAAATGTCAGGCACATTGCACATTTTTCTCAATGGCTCTTCTATTGAATGATGGAGAAACAAACAAACAACTGAAAGAGTTGTGCAATTTTATCCAAGTCATAAAGAATGACTTACTGCAAAATGTATCTGGAATGCATCATGAAAGAAACAAAAAAGCATGGCAATCAACAAGAGAAAATATGGAACTCAGGAAGCCCCCCTCCCTTTGTATGATATTGTTTTATCAAAACTGTGATATTGAGGTAGAGGGAAAAAAGATTTCTATACCATCATGGAGATGCAGGTAAATAGGGATAACACGTAGATCATAAAGTCCTTGATTCCATCATAAGTATGTATGAAGTTATGTTTTAAATATGTCTATTAAATATTCTTACTTTTATTGCTTTATTCACATACCTTTGCATTTTTTCCTAAAACTTGTAGATCCAGGAATTCTATAGAAAACTGATTTCTTATTATAACATAGGTTATAATTTGATTAATAATAATAATAAAAAATGCCAAAGCACCCAAAAAACATCCACCAAACCAAACCAGAAAGATGGAAGTAAAAATGTGTTTATGTTTGATTTCTTTTGTATTGCAAAGGGAAATTTGCTCAACCCCTTTTTCCTGACTCCTTGGAATGGCAGTACCAGCTTTCTGCAGGAAAGGACTGTAGTTATACAACGTCCTTCTGCTTGTGTGAAATTCACAGATTGGCTTCAAACTGGTCGAAGACTTCAAAATTATTACAGTGCAAACATGAAACAACAGAAACTAATAAGAATAGTTAACAATTAAGCAAATTGTAGTAGTCTCCTTCTCACTAAGTTCATGCAGGACTGTGTAGTAGAGAATGGAAGCCTGCCATGTTTCACTGTAAAATACCCCACTGACTTCTATGATCTGCATCTTTCTTGGCCCAGCCATTTCATTCGTGGGATATCAAACCATATGCTGGTAATTACACTCATTCAGATTGAATTTTGGCTTTAATATTTCAATGAGAATGTTTGAACATTTTAACCATTTATCTCCTTTCATGGCTGGAAATATTTAATGAAAATACTGCACATGGGAAACCCTATGTCTTTCAAAACAGCTGACATGGATATTACAGCAATAGTGTCTATCGGAAAAGATGGATGAATTGTCCAATGTAACATACACCAGACCCTGGTGCAAACATGCAAACCATTACAAAGATTTCCCTGTACCCAAGATGGCAAAACCAGCAGAAGTTTAGAGCAATGATTTCCAAATGAACCTGAGACAAATCCATATGCATATCAAAGGGATTCTAGCACTTAAGTTATAACCAAAACCGTATCAAGATTAATAGGCAAGATGGGAGAGGTGGTGTTTTTAAGCAGAGAAAGAAGCAAAAGTATTGGTTTCCACTTTTTTTCTTTTTTTACCATTGAACTCATCAGCTGAAGAGCTCTTTCACATCTGCATGGCCTGACTGTGCTGACAATCTGGTCACTACAGTGGGAATGGAGCAGCAATCAACATACAAATGGGCGGTGGATATGGAAACCCCATCCTTTCCTATCTCATAGTCTGCAGGCACACAGAGTACACTGAGTATCCCAATGGTACTTGAACCATTTAGCTGGTGCACATAAACTGTGCCATGACCTCCAAAACCAGCTCACCTGCTTGTACCACACTAATATCTTTATCTACTCCTTTAATTTGACATTTTTTTTTTCTCCTCACATAACCTATCTCTTCCACACAACAAACTCATCTGTAAACAATGAGTTTTTAGTTGATTTTGTACTCAGTTTTATATCAAATTTGATAACAGATGTTTTTAAAACATACATTGTCCACATCTAGTGCTCTTACCTCAATAAAGCCAGCAGGATGTCTGAACAAATCCTATGAAAATCAAGCCAACTTCCTAAAGAGAAAAAGAGGAAAAGGCATATATATCTATAGCTAAAGACTGTGATCAATACTATGACTGTGGAATATGTGAAAATAGCCAGTCTGGTGAGAACGTTGTATGCCAGCAATGCATCAAGATACACACCCTCCTCCCCAGCCATGCCTTAACCCCAACTTTAGATGAGTATTTTCACATGTTTGCTGCTAATATTAATTTTCTTGTCCCAAATCTGATCTGAATATGAATTTTGCACATATATGGCATCAGAAGCAACAGAGGAAATTAATAATGATTGAAATGCTTTCTGGTCTTTTATGATATGAGTAATAGGACAACTGATTTCAAAACAATAACTGAACCTTCTCTCTGGATTTCTAGAAGATTTTTGTTGTTGTTCCATGGCTTTTATCATCATTCATCATTTTATTTTCATATTTACTGAGGGCCCAAGACTAATGCATCTGAAAACTTAATTCTTATTTTAGCCCCTAAGAATCTGAAGTTAAAAGTATTAAAAATAATTATCTTCCTGTACTTCATGCCATTTTAAGACAATCAGAAAAAAATAAAGGCATATAACTCCAAGAGTAATGAAAGATCAACCTGTTGCCATTCTCACTCAGGTTTTAGTCATGATGTAAGAGGAACAGCAAACTGAATAAAGTTGAAGGAAAGAAGATGTAAAATTTGTTAAGAAACTTACTTCTTCATAAGGTTCTAAAACTGATTGCTACAAAACATGTCTGAAACCAGACATGATGATCAAAACAGTTAGGGAAGAAGCTTCATGTCTATCTTCAGAGAAAAGTAAAAATCAATGTGTTTTAAGTCTTGCCCCTGCCCTCTGACAAATCCTTTCAGTTCTGATAGGAGGACTTCTCACTTAAATACCTTGGTATCTTTGCTCCTATAATGAAATGAACAAAAGAAGTATTGAAATGAACAAAAGAAGTATTGAAAGAACCAGTTTTAAGGTTCTTATACTACTAGGTTTGTTGTCAATGAGTCAAACATGCATCGCTCATTGCTCTTGGATGGATGAAAAAGCCGAAAAATAAGTAGTTGAATTATCACTTCTTAACTTTAATTCCACAGATACATCCTAAGAGACTGAGAGCATGAGTCCATAAAAGCAAACTGTATTGTACTTCCTGCCCTAGTTATCATAGAATAAGCATCNCATTGCTCTTGGATGGATGAAAAAGCCGAAAAATAAGTAGTTGAATTATCACTTCTTAACTTTAATTCCACAGATACATCCTAAGAGACTGAGAGCATGAGTCCATAAAAGCAAACTGTATTGTACTTCCTGCCCTAGTTATAGAATAAGCATCTAAGTTACAGCATCCATTTCAAGACCCTTTTATAACATATATTTCCTGGTAACCAGTACCTAAATACAAACTGCAATCCTGACCTCCTCAGATTTACTGTCCAGAGATAGATCCAAATTCCTGCTTCCCCTTTTACTCCTCATTTTGCATTAGTTTAGTTGTATAAATCAGAAATACCCTACTAGCGCCTTCTTACAAAGTTGAAGACCCAGACAAAAAATTTCTCTGATGTCACCCTTTACCTTCCCACACAAATTGTGATGCCTGCTTGCCACTTACAGCGTGTTAAGTGTGCTAAGGCATTGATTTCTGGCAGCTACACCATGGAGAAACAGTAATTAAAGGGAACATGAGGAATAAGGATGTTAAAGCTACAACTGTAACCCGTAAAACATCCTGAGGAAGGAAGCTGTGGGGAAAGCACATTCACCAGAAAAGTTTCTCCAGTTATATTAACTGCAGGAGGAGGAGGAGGAGGCAAGACCACAACTGATGTATTTGAAACAGATGTGGATGGGAATTAAGCTCCAAACACATTTCTCTAGGGAGTAAAGATGGGATTGACCATGTTTTCCCTATTTTATCTAAGGTTGGCTGCATTTTTTGTTTTGCTTTTCAGCTTCAGGTTTTTTTCCATTTTCAGCTTCTAAAAAAGGATAAGGGGCTGTCAAATAAACAAGCAAACCACACACCTTTTCTATCATTGCTTTTTAAGATTCCTGTTTTTAGAATTGCAAATCCTGGAGGCCATTTACTCAAGAGGGATCAGCAGGTGCTGTATATATGAAATCTGCAATGTTTTTGTTTGATTTTCAACATAAAAAGTAATTTAGTGTAGAACACAGGTTTAACCAGCAAGAGATGAAAAATAGTCCAATCAGTCCTCCAACACTGCAATTCCGTATTCTGTGGCAGAATAATCAGATTCTTCCAACTCAACACTGGAATTTACAATTTAAACTAGTGTGTAAATTCCAGGTCACTATCGTCCCCCATTCCCTTAAGTTTATTTTTAGCATGGGTATAACATTTTAATGATTATGTCAAAATAAATTCTGATTTCACATGGATCAAGTGAATACACTTTATGAATCACCTTTGGGAGGCAGCAAACTTAGTCCAGTCTTCTTTAGTGATAGGAAAAGGGGTAATGGGTTCAATCTGAAACAGAGAAAGTTTAGGCTAGATATAAGGAAGAAGTTCTTTACTGTGAGGGTGGTGAGGTGCTGGCACAGGTTGCCCAGAGAAGTGGTAAATACTCCATTCCTGGCAGTATTCAAGGCCAGGTTGGACAGAGCCTTGGGTAACATGGTCTAGTGTGTGGTGTCCCTGTCCATGGCAGCAGGGTGGAACGGGATGACCTTAAGGTCCTTTCCAATCCTAACTATTCTATGATTCTATGATTCTTGTTGTTTGTAAGAAACAGGATAGTCCCATCCAGAAAACTTGCTATCTATCATTTCCACTTCCTGACTCATGCTAATGAATGTTTATATAGTTTTAAGCCAACATATGTTTATAACCAGTAAGCTCGATAACGCTAGTATTTGCCATAGCTTTACATTAAAATGCATTTATTGATTCCAGTTGCTTCACTGCCAGTTTACCTTGATGCTACCAGGAAAAGAATCATGCTCATAGCTTGTATGATGATTTGGGATATTTTCAAATAAGTGTGAAAAAAACCACTGCTGTGTGCAATTTGACATAATTTATGCCTCATACTATTATTTTTCTTTCTTTTCCATCTATCACAAACATACATGACTTATTGGAGATGTTAGTTCTTGAGAAGAAATACCCCTCCTAAATTCCACTAAGTAGCAAACTATTTCAAGTGGCTGTATATTTGAGTAGCTCATAAATATGCCTAATTTCAGCACTGGATTTACTATATTTTTAATTTTCCAACAGATTGGCCATAGTTTCAAAGGTTTCATCTGAAGTCGTCTGGCCTATTTAAAGGACACAATGTACTTAACTATTCAAAAGGCACTTGATCCCATGAATGCACTTCCTAATAATGGGATAGTCATTTTCCAGGCCAGTAAAAACCTATTACTCACTGAAACACAAACAAATTGTGAGAGGGAACGTTCATGCTGATGGCTGACAGCCTGAAAAAGGGAAAAGGGAAATATGTCCCTTTCCTGAATTAAGTTGCATTGACTGTTCCAAACATTTGACTCAACTCCTTTCATCTCATGATACTTATGACAATAATAGGATAACAGATTTATATCATGAAGGCACTGACCTTTGTCAGAGGGAACATTTTGACAGGAAAAGATGTGATATGCTGCTACGCTCGATAATTTTGACAATGACTGACAGTGTGGCTGCATAGCGACATGGTAAAGCTTATGCTTATGTTTTTACATTGTCATCCGTGGATTAACTCCTGGGTTTTTTAGTGTATTTGATCACATAAAACTTTTTTTACTGAAACAGCTACATGCAAACAGTTGATGCCACTGGGAAGCCCTGATTGACCCCACACTCATACAAGTAACTTGTGCTCTAAGGAAAGATGCTGCTTCTCTTCTTCAGTCAAGGATGGGGATATTCTCACTTAAGAAAATCTAGTTTCTATTGCCTACTCTTCTGTTGAATGTTGTATGTTGATGATGAACATTTGATTCTGCCCATTCTTCTGTTGAAGAACTAATTTGATGAATGTGAGCAAATTTTAACTTTGAGAAGAGGTGTTGGTGCATGAAGTTTGAATACTTTGGATATAATCAATATATGGATGAAATTATTTTTCCTTCTCTTCAGGAGTGGTGTAGTAGCAACGTAGCAAAGAATCCCACCCGTAAGAAAAAGTCATACCGTAGTTAGAAAAGGTGAAATGGAAAGAGTTACAGAAAAAGCCATTTGCCCAAAGATAGGGTGCAAATGTTCAGTATCTTTTTGGGTATTAGAAATTATAACTTCCAATGTACACTTGAGTAGTCAAACTGAACTGTTCATACTGCCCATTTTTCCTACCTGAGGAATGACCTCTTATTCTGGAGGGACTGCAGTATAGCAATGTCACATGGCATGCGGTGTTCAACTCTTTTTGGTCTAGCATGAGGAATATCTTCAGTGCTGTGCAGTGCAAATAGAACCCACAGTCTCTGCCCTAGAGGATCTTACCTTGCAAACTCTTACACATGAGTAATTTCATTCACTTGGACTTTAATTCTGTTCCCAGTGAAATCACTGGTGAAATTCCCACTAACTCCAGCAGAGCAGGATCAAGACCAAGAATATTAACAATGACTTATGTGAGAGCTTTCAGAGAACAAATCAAACCAAAATATAATCAAAGCAATGAAAACTTGTTTTCCATCTTTCACCATGATTTAGGTATACAATTGCCTAGATGTAGCATCACTTTTCATTCAGCTCTCTGAGTGACATATAATAAGGTTTCATTGTTCACTATGACACTTTGACGAATGTTGTATTACTATTGCTCTTAAGAGTGACTATACAAAACAGCCTCGCTCCGGAAGCACAACAAAAGTATAGTGAGAATCCAAATGAATTATGCATGAAACATGAGAAAGGAAGCAAACGTTAACTAATTTGAAAAATGGGTCAAAATCATGACAATTTTGTCAGTGACAAGTGAAGTAATTTTTCTATTATATTAATCAGCTATGTCCCTTCTGCTAGACTGATTTGCAGAGCAGAAAAGGTCATTTTCCAGGCAGATGGGGAAATTTCCAAGCAGAGGGGAATTCAGCTTCTACATGCCAGACATAATGAGAACCAATAAATTAGGCAAAGCTCCTGTTTACCTAAGCTGAAATATTGATGGCCAAGCCCACAAGAATGCTAATGTCTAGATTCATCTTTCTTCTTTTACGTCTTCAAATTCAGAGCACAGGAGCATGTGTTGTGATAGATCTATAGATCACTAATACAGTAACATTAGAAAAGATACCAGTAACAGAAAGCAAATATAATGCATCTGAATCATATCCATTGCTTGCACACAAATTTCACTTCTGTCAGCTAAGAACCTGGATGTAAAGTAATACTAAGAACAAACTTTATGGCTTAAAGTATTGAGAGCAGATTAGGAGATCTTTTCACTTTTATGTTACCGGTGACTAGAAGTTGGTATTCAACTATGTGACATGATCCAGGGGTCTCCATCCAGTTCCCAGATTGTGATACCATATGACACTTTCATATGGCACTGTAATCCAGGCACAAAGATTAGAACAAACTTTTCGAAACAGAAAGGTACCATCTGACAGAAAATAGCAAGTTCAATGGCAAGTTTAATGGTGTCCTTGCTTATGGCAGGGGGGTTGGAACTAGATGATCTTAAGGTCCTTTCCAACCCTAACTATTCTATGATTCTAAGTTAAGAGAAGCTATCTATATAACTAAAGGCCCTTGACACTTTCTGAAGGTGTTCTGATGGAGCGAATTATTTAAGACATGAAAACAAGCAGAAATTAGGTGAAAATGCAATGCATATTTATCACCAGAGCATTCTATGGCTATAATCTGGTAATTTAGGCAAAAAAAAATGACCTTTGAGAACCTCTAGGCCCATCCCAAAAGCACATCAACATATGCAGGGGAAATCAGATATAATGTTTTCTTGTCAATTTGTGCATAACTGCACAAATATGGAGCCGATGGCAGGTAACCTGTAAAACTGGAGTGTGGTGGTGGAGGGATACAAGGATGGACACCCATGTGGAACACGTCTGGATGGACAGCATGTGCATGGATAGAACACATTGAGTTCTGCAAAGGTGATAAAGCCGGCTGAGAAATTTTGGGTCACGATCAGAGGGGCGGTCAGAAGAATAAAGGAAGCTGTGTCATGCATCTGCTATAGACAATCTAACCAAAAAGAGATAATGAGCAAAGCCTCCTTGAAATATCCTGATCACTACTCTCGGTTCTTATGAAAGACTTTAACCATATTTGCTAGGAGGGTTGTCACATAGCAAGGCTCAGCAGTAGCTTTTACTGCACAAAACTACATGTGTCATAAGAAATAGCTGAGATCTGGATCTGTTACTCGTGAATGTAATACTGATTCAGGGATGTAATATAATGAATGCGGTAATATTCAGGTATGTGACAGTTGGCTGCAGTGGTCTTGAGATCATAACATTTAAAATGTTGAGAGAACTGCACGTGAGTAGCAAAATGTAAGCATTTCAGACTGCAGGAGATCAAAGTACCATTTTTCTGTTACGCAAGATCCCATGGGAAAATGTTCCAAAGGGCAAAAAAAGCCCAGGAATTCAGGTTGATCTGGTTCAAAAAGGCCAAGTTACACCTGCATCAGGCAATTTCAAGAACAACTATGGGCTGGGAGTAGAATGGATTGAAAGCAGCCCTGAGGAGAAAGACTTGGAGATGTTGGTTGACAAAGTGAAGTATAGCATTCTGGCAGGAAAAATGTTGAGAAAGCAATTTGCAAGTAAGATTGAATATTGTATAATGTGATGGGATACAACCTATTTTGATCTAAACTGCTGAGTCTCGATATAGCTCCTTTGCATTGACCTGTTATATTAATGCTGAGCTAGTAAAACTCCTGGGAATTCTCCTTCTGTAAGGAAAATCCTAGCTGCCAGAGAAAACAAATATAACTGGCTTTGCTCCAGGGTACTGAAGAGAAGGCCACTTCCAGGGCACGGGTGGGAAGCTGAAATAACTCATTATAATGGATACTGGTTTTGACACTAATGAAGAAGACTACCAACTGTCTAAGTGCTTAAGTATGTTGAGTAATGAGACTACTGAAAATAGATATGTATTCCATACTATTTGGGGCAAAATTTTCAGAGTCATTGGTTTTTGGAAATCCTCAAATTTATGAGAATAAACTGATACTATGAGGTTATGCTAAAGGGGAAAATATACCCATATTACTTCATTACTTATAGGAATTACTTCTTCTGTAAGTTGCATTGTTTTCCATAGCAGTAACTGAAAGGTGATGCTAGATTCTGATTTTCTCAAAACTATATATGTGGCATAATTATTAAAGTACTTGTTATGAATAACATGGTATTCTGAGACCAGAATTTAGTTCATACATTTCCAGTCTTCAATAGCAAGGGATAATTGACTCTAGCACAGAAAAAAAACAATATAATCACCATTTTAAAACACATTCCCTTTGAAACCACAGACTTCTAGACATTCAGAATCACATTTCATAAAACACAGAAAAGAACTTATTAGCTAAGACTAATGAGTAAACAATGAAAACTCTATAAGCCATTTATGTGGATTTTCTTAGGACATAATGCTAAATTCAAGACAAACCCTGTCCTGCTAATAAATTTTAGTTATGAATAATGTCAGCTTGTAAAATACTGCACCATGTTCAGTACAGCCTGGAGACTAAAAAATTTTCCTCTGGCATTCATATTCAGTCTAGTTCTGGATTCCAGATGAAATTCCAGGCTGGAAGATTTAAACAATGTACACAGACTGCATTAATCCACTGCACTACGAAGTCCATTAATTTTGAATACTGCTATCAATTGCACTGCATGACACGATGATAACTACATTATTACCTTTATAAAGATGTCTTTCCTGATATTGATGGCCACATTTTTACTCTCTGGATACTTTGTGCCGTTTTGCACATGCACTTGGGCAGGCAGAAATCTCACACACACATGCATGCATGTTACATATTTATATTAATATTTATAACATTTTTATTATAATATTAAGACACTCATTTAATGAAATTAGAGATCCTTCATCATTTTTAGTTGTTTGTTTTTATTGTTAAACATTGTAAATTAGATTATCCATAAACAGAAACTAATGCAGTTTAGGGCCAACAATAGAATCACAGAATTTGAAGATCACCCATCCAGTTCCACCCTCCTCTGCCATGGGCAGGGACACCTCACACTAGACCATGTCAGCCAAGGCTCCGTCCACACTGGCCTTGGACACTGCTGGGGATGAGGCATTTATCACTTCTAAAAGGATCCCATTATGGATCTAAGGACAAATTCTGGTTCTACTGAACCATTCAATTTCATACAGTCAAGATGTGCTTTTCAGATTTAGAAGCGAAAATCCATTATTTAGGTTCAGATACTTCCAGCATTTATCTTAAATGACAAGGGGAGAAAGCCGAAGCATTTAAGTGTGTAAATGAGATAACTGATCATGATCGGAGGGATCTCTTCAAGGGTTTATTTTTTTTCCTGTTTTTTATAATTGGAAGGTGGTCAAATACTGGGGCAGGATTTCTAGGAAAGCTGCAAAACCTTTGCCTTTAGGTGTGTTCAAGACTTCACTAGAGACAGTCCTGAGCAACCTGATCTAACTACACCTGTTTTGAGCAGACAGTTGGACTAGAAGCCCTCCAACCTAAATTATTCTCTGATTCTGTGACTTTAGAAGAGATCACATTGCCATCTTCAGCTACCAAATATATGCTTATGAGACAAGAGGAGGCTGTGTGCAGACCTCAGAGCAGACTTCCAGTATCTGACAGGGGCTAACAAGGATGCTGTAAAGTCAGGACAAGGCGTGATGAGTTCAAACTGAAACAGAAGAAGTTCAGGTTGGATATAAGGAAGAAATTCTTTACTGTGAGGATGGTGAAGCACTGGCAGTGGCTGTCCATGTGGTAAATTCTCCACCCCTGGCAGTGTTCAAGGCCAGGTTGGACAGAGCTTTGGGTAACACGGTTAAGTGTGGGCTGGAACTCGATGATCTTAAGTTCCTTTCAAGCCCAAACCATTGTATGATTCTATGATATGCAATGATAGAATAAGATACAAGGTGGAACACAGGAAATACAACACAAATATAAACTTCTCTACCATGATGATAGACAAACACTGCAAAATAGGACAAGCGGATTGTGAAATTCCATCCTTGGAGACCTTCAGAACATGGCTGAAGAAGGTCTTGGGCAACCTGATCTAATTCTGAAGTCAGCCTGGACTCCATCAACCTTAAGGTGTTTTCCAGATGAAAGCACTGCATGATTCTGTATGTATAAAGTTACCTTAAATTTTATGCTTTTTAAATGTTTGCATGAGAAGTTGTCTCCAGGAACTATGCACTTATATATATACAAATATCAACATTTGCTTACAAAAATATCCCAAAAAGCATTTTTCCTTTCCCTGAACATACATATTCTGTGTACTATTTTACAGCAATTTCTGATTAATGATGGTATCTGCAAAGTCCCTTTGAAAGTGTGGCTATATATATGATCAGATCCATACAACGCATAAGCAGGCATTAACCGTAGATTTTTGTTCCACTTGTCAATGAGACAGAGTTAGTGGCACTGGGAATAATGAATGGTTATACCTACAAGAATGAAATCTGCAGTCTTTGCTCTCTGTACTTAAACTGTATGACAGATTTTCTGTGACCTCTTTGGCACGTTTAAAGAGAATTAAATGCTTTCTGTACATTGAACAGTGTACTTTAAAAGAAAGTGCTACATACCATGGCAGCGGGGCTGGACCTAGAAGGTCTTTAAACTCCCCTCCAACCCAAACCATTCTATGTCATTTGGATGATTTTTGAAGGGACCTTTGTCCTATTACTTCTACTATTGACATAAATTTTAATATAAAATTTACTTTCATTTATAGCAGTATAACTTGCAATACGAATGACTGCAGTGAATTTACTCTGGACTTTCAGTGAGTAGAGGCTCTGACCCCTGAAGATCATTGAAGTTGCTCCAGATTTACCTCACAGTAATATGTCAGAGAATGAATCTGAGATTTGTTTACGAGAGCATAAAAGGATAAGTTTGCAGAGGACAATACAAGGGCCAATTTAATTAACAACAGCAGCATCCCAGAGAAACTGTTGGCTTGGCTTTTATTTGCTGAGAACATTTTCTGTACAAGCTGGATGAATTCTTGGAAGAAAGAAGAGTGCAAAATCCCACTTACAACACTAACAGTTCATTGTCATATCTCTGACACACTTCTATTAAAGTATTAAATACAGCTCAGCCCTTAATGACACTTTCAACAAAGAACTGCCAGTTCAAATAGCCATATTGAGGGTCTTGTGTGTTATTATTTTTCCTGTGCCATGTCCCATAGCATAAAATATTACTTATCATGTAGCAACCTCAGCAGCTATTAAAAACCCGTCTGAAACAAATAACGAATTGAGGCAGCTACACCTGTTTATTATGTCCATTTACATATGGCATTGGCTACCAAGCCCACCCAGCCTTGGGGGCAGAAAAAATACCTTGTTAATTTAATGACTAAGCAATAAATTTTGCTCATTTTTAATAGTGCAACCTCTAATAAAAGACCCTCCAATCCAGCCTGGGAGGGAGAAATTTATTTGCATATTATTCACAGTGAAATGCTCATGATATTAATTACACAACAGCAATGACATTGAATCCATTGCTCTTTAAGGCCCACTGTGCCCTGTACCCTGATCTTCCTTTTACTTTCGTAATGTATCACTAGGGACTGTAGCGATAGGGTAAGGGGAATGGGTTTAAACTGAAATGGGAAGTTCAGGTTGTGAGGGTGGCGAGGCATTGGAATGGGTTGCCCAAGGAAGTTGTGAATCATAGAATCACAGAATAGTTAGGGTTGGAAAGGACCTTAAGATCATTCAGTTCCAACCCCCGTGCCATAAGCAGAGACAGCTCACACTAAACCATGCCACCCAAGGCTTCATCCAATGCTTCATCCCTGGCAGTGTTCAAGTCCAGGTTAGACAGAGCCTTGGGCTACGTGGCCTACCGTGAGATGTCCCTGTCCATGCCAGTGGGCTGGAACTGGATGATCTTAAGGTCCTTTCCAACCCAAACTATTCTGTGATTCTATGAAAATATGATAGTTTTAATACAGAGCAGGATATGTACAAGCTGCCATGATGTGAAGCAGTCTCTATGAATATCTATTGAGCTACAACTAACAATGCTGTGCTCAAGGCTAGGAGCCTATCAATGGATGGAAAAAAATCACTACCTAATGGGAAGTTTTGATAAGGCAAGAGAAATTAAGGAACTTAAAGAAAATCCCTAGATTGCTGCATTCTGCCTTAATCAATGTGTAGTTTAATTTTTCTGCTGGAATCAATGGTGTTTTCTATCAAAATATGCTTGGTATAATTCTTAACTTGTAGTAGATGCTGCAATATAAACCAAGCATAGTTAAAAAACCCAAAAAATCCCCACACAATCCAACATTCACCCTTTATTCAAGTAAAGCAACTGGTTTTGACAGCTCTTGAATTGTAAGATGCTGAGAGAAAGGGAAAGAGACACTTAGAAAAAATCTTACCAGGGAAGATGGAGAATTTGGAGTGTTCTTAAAGCAAATTTAGAAAAGAAAGTGGAAATAAAGAAATAAGGGATGGGAAATTCCAAACAACACTTAAAGGAAATTGAAGAAGAAATTTGCCTACTTATATATTAAAACAAATTTTTTATAACACAGATAAGAAATTAGTTTTCTTCTGGCAAAACAGCTCTGTCAAGTGAGGAACCCTTGCAAAGAAAGACAAATGAAGTCCTTGTTATTTTACTCTGTAAAACCTGTATGCAATTGAAGTGGGTAGACCACTGTCTAGAAAGAGCTACACTACCTTATGCACACTGGTGACATATTTTCATATTTAACCAAGATACAGAAAATTCCAGGAAGATTTCCCTACATAGTGAAACAGTTTGGGTTTCTTTCTATACCTGGGAAATAGGAATGCTAACCTCCATAATTTTCCTCTAAAAGAGCCAAAAGATAGTATTATATCTATAGAAAACCAGCCATAGACAGCAAAGTATAAAACATGTTTTGCTCAAAGTCTTAGAGGTATTTGGGATGAGTTAATTGATCCTTTTTGTAGAATGACCCTACAAAACATTGTGAAAGAAGGATAACTATGAAGGTTTCCCCTGTGGAGTTCAATATGGGTGGACAAAGAGGCAAGGATTCTACAGAAACCATGATCTTCTCCTGTTTCAATGTAGGTACAGTTCCAGAAAAGATGCACTTCTTTAAGCTGCTGCATTGTATTTCTAAGGTTTAACCCTACTGGTTGTGTACTGGAGGGAAGAGGAAGTTCTGAGCCCAATTCAAGCTCTTTCCATCCCTCCCCATTTAGATAGCATGAGCTAAGGGGAGCCACAGTGTAGAGAGCATAAACATTTATGAAGTCTCACATTTACAGGAAAACACATTTCAGACATGCACTCTTCAAGAACAGCCCACATTCCTTACACAGTGATGGGAAAATTGAGGTTTCCTGGTTATAAAAAGTCTCAGAGATGTTTATGTCAGCTGCTCAGACATCATAATCTATGTTGCTGCAGCCTGAAACTTATGTCACAATTTACTAAGAACTTCAAATGTCAGGACTTGGATTTGAGCTTTGTCTCGTATGTGTGCACTTGTAACCGTAAGGAAGATGAATCATTTGAATGGATATAACACCTATCATCACACTAATTGTACATGTGGAAAATTCAGACAAGCTACTAAACATCCATGTCCCTTTTCCAAGCATCAAACTGAAGAGCTAAGAAAAGCTAAGGTTAAGCAAAAAAAGCTCAGTTTACTTAGGTATAGGTTAAGCCATCCCTGAAATCAGCATAGATCTAAGACAATGTTATAGGTCATAGAATAATAGCTATCATGAGAAACAGGAAAACAGATAAGCCACTGTCTGTGGTCATTTTTGGGGATGGGTATCATAATGTGTGATAAGACCAGTATTGTTTCTGGCATTCAACAGAATTGAACAGAGTTTTCATTTCTGTGTTGTTTTAATTCTTAATTGAGAATCAGGACAGACAGAGTGACTGTACTGTAAATGTTGCCTTACTGTCAGTGGGGTGTTTCTGCTCTCTATTGGCTGTGTGAGCACATCCTGCAGTGTAGGTGTTGCTTGGTTTATCCTATATTGCTACCATGAGGACAGCTGCTACCCAGGATGAAATCTGTTACATCCCAGGACATGCAAATGCAAGATCCATAAATGCTGACGTTTCTATTGTGAGGTTATTTAGGGTGGCTGCCAGGGAGATCTGAGCTCTAATGTCACAAAAGCTATAGATAAAAAAAAAAAGTCCTTTATTTCCTAGGAAATAACTACTTTATCAACTTTCCTTAGTATCATCCCATAGCCACAGGATTTTATGCCTTCAATTGATACACATCTAATTAAACCACAATCAATTGTTCCTGGCTTGAATTTAGGTTTGAAATTTCTTACTTCTACTTCAGATACAAAGAAGGCCTCGTGTGCCTGACAACTCAGCTGATGTTTCACTTCAAAGAACTGGTCTTGTGTAAAGTAAGACCTCTAACTGCGAACATTATCTCACTAATATCCTTGAACTTACATCCAGAGGTAAGCAACAAAGCTGGTAAAAGGGCTGGAACACATGATCTGTGAGGAGGTGATGACCTTTTCTCCTTGATATCCCGTGATAGGACATGTGGGAATGGTTCAAATCTGCACCAGGGGAGGTTTGGACTGGACATTAGGAAGCATTTCTTTACCAACAGGATGGTCAAACACTGAGACAGTATTCCTAGAAAGGTGGTCAGTGCCAAGCCTGTCAAGTGTTTAAGATGCATTTGGAAAATGCTCTTAACAATATGTTGGTTCCAGTCCTGAAGAGGACAGGAAGTTAGACTAGGTGATAACTGTAGTTCCTATCCAACTGAACTAGTCTAGTCTACTCTTGTCTATTCCAGTCTATTCTATTCCAATCTAATCCTATCCTATCATGCCCTGTTTTGTCCTGTCCTATCCTAGCCTGATTGTTATTAAATGTATTCAGATAGCATTCTGCAAACTTCCAGCATCTTATTCCTGTCCTACCCTTTTACAGCCATCATCTTCCTGTTTACCTGCACCCTTTTCACTACACTTGCAAAGAGAAACCCATAAGTTTTTATATTTTCACCAGTTTCCAGGCAGCAAGCAGTGTTCCTGACACTAAGGTCTGTAGCTAAATTAATTCTCATAACCTGCATGTGCTTTAGCAGTAAAGATTTTTTTTCTGGGAGGTCTCTGCTATTTCCTCTCTCCCCATCCAAAAACCCTGCAGCCCATTCCAAATTGTTATTCTTACAAAAGGCTCAATGTCAATGTGATTAAATCCTTCTTTTCCTGTGCAATACACTTGATACAGCAGCACATCTAGTTCCAACTTCTCAGCTATGCTTTAATAAATGAGATTCTTGGTAAAGTTACGCCTTTAATTATTTTAAATGTTTAAAATATAGTAGGGATTTTCAGTTTTCCTTTTTCTCTTGGCTGTCAGAAATGCTTCTGTCAAAAAATCTGATGTAATTAACTCATTATTTCATTTATTTATATATTTCATTTGGGAGTTAGATTAAAACACTTGCAATTCCTACTCCCAGACTAATATAAACTGAGTAATCTTCCAAAGATTTCAGGGCTCAAAAGTATCTTAAAATGTTTAATGACATATTATTACACAGTGTTCATTTAATTGGAATTTTATAGATTAAAAGAACATATATTAAGCTGGCAGAAAGGTGGTCTTATTTAAAGGTATCAAATTATGCTATAGAGAAACACAGAGAAATAGTCTGTGGAGTATTATTAAATTTGCCTTATTATGCTTTGGTTCTTTAAAGCATAAATGTTTATGATCTTTAATAGTACATATTTTTATCTATTGCATTAATGATCTCCTATCATACACTTTCAAAAGGATAAGGACAATGAAAAATGCTACGTTACTTAAGAATCTGACTCAACATTAAAAAACATAGAGTTTTACTACCTTATATTTGCTTTTGGCATTAGTGTTCAAAGAATCTGTTAAAACCCCATAGTAAGAGGAACAAATGTTACTCTTCTACACTGCTCCCTCATGTTTATATGCCAATGTCATAATGAGTATGCCTTTTCTGGAAATCCAGTTGTGACTGCTGTAACATTGGAGCTGGGACATAGTCCCCTTCCAGGGATCTTGATTTGACACAGAAAACAGGTCAGATTAGTTTTATCTTAACAGTGCTGCTTTCCTTCCAAGTCATCCAAAGGAGCCCAGATTGATGAGCTGGGATAGGACACCTACATTTCAGATAAGTAAATCCGATGAGATGCATTTCCATAAACTATTTGCTAAAGGCAAGGTAGGAGACTTCTGTCTATTTTTTCAGAATAGACAAATAATCATGGATCCCTTGGGTTCTTGGTACTTAATCTCAAAACATCCCCAATTGTAACTCTCTGAGATACTCATTCCACTCACTAAGTATACTGGGTGCCTGAAAACATGCTTCTGGAAAGCGTTTTTTGTTTGCCATTCAACAACTGGCAAACATTTTAACACTTCAACTTTTGTAAAAGATCAGTTTTGCTTTAGCAAATAAAGGGGTAGGTTCTATAAGATTAATGATTTTGACCACATCAAATGGGATTCAAAGTACCATCACTTCACTGCAGTGTTATTGCAAATTTGTGTAGAAGGAAACTGGTTTGTCATTTGTATTGAGTATAAAAGACAGTAGCAGAACAGTCAGAAATACTTAGATTTTGTCAGGATTCTTTCCTAATTTATCACAGACTATTTTCGAGAACCCTAAAAATGCTTTAATCCAGATTGGTTCCACATTTTTGTACCTGAATGACAAGATCAAAACCTGTCACATAAGGAGATTATATTC
Organism: Agapornis roseicollis; assembly: GCA_002631895.1. Lineage (NCBI taxonomy): Eukaryota > Metazoa > Chordata > Aves > Psittaciformes > Psittacidae > Agapornis > Agapornis roseicollis. The sequence continues at coordinate 5,763 of NDXB01007650.1, read as the reverse complement.
AAATAAGATTTCTCTAAGTGCAAAACAAGGCATCAAAATTCAGCACTGCACCTTAGTTAGGCCAGGTACAAGCAGTCTTACTCTCTCCCTCTGGAGTGCACAGGCCACCTCTTGAGACCCAAGTACTGGAAGCAACTAAGATGTTTCTGAATTAAAAACCTTATTCCCCCCTATATTTAATTGTTCTCAATAGGTCATTGACAAGAGTTGCACTACCCAGAGAGAGGTAGTATTTGTTGTTCCCATACTCAACTCTACATCATGTTGTACTGTTGCTTTCAGTAGTGAATTGAAGAAGTGGACAGTAGAACCATTACTTAAGCAGTTATCCTAAATTAAGCAGGATCTTAAGTTAAGCTCATCTAAAAACAAATTCTGTAACACTAATACTATCAAAAATATTTGGTTTTGTCTTTTTGAACTAGTTTAGTTTAGTCAGTTAATTATGTTTTAGTTTTATAGCTAAGAGATGTATAAAAGTTCTGCAGAATCAGCTACGGAAGTAATGCTATTTCCCACATATATACTAGATTCAACTGGTTCAACTGAGAACAAGTATGATGCTGAAAAAAAAATCACTGAAATGGGTTACTTATGAATCACAGAACTGTTGAGCATGAAAGGAATATGTTGACATTGTCTAAACCAACCTCCCTACTCAAGACAAGGTCAAATAGAACAGGTTGCCCAGGACCGTGTCAAATTGACTTTTGGATATTGCCGCAGGTGGAGATGCTAGTTTTTGGCATTTGTTATATATCTGATGTGCTTGGTGGATCATTCACTTCTACTTAGTATACTGCTATACAGTGCCCAGGTTTATCTCAGTGATTTGGAGACAGAAAGAAAGAAGGCTCTTGGTAGCTATCCATGAACAAGCACTGAAGTATTGCTTAAAACTACTAGCAGAACAAGATGCTCTGAACCCTACTTAGTCTGTAGAACTCCTGCATAACTGCCATTATTGGGAATGATTCAGTTTTTAGACATAAGTGAGACCAGAATCTTAGGGTTAAGGGCAATGAAAAGTAGATGAAAGACCTGAGAATCTGTCAGTTCCAAAGGATTTTAGCATTTTAGTCCACTTTTCTGGAACAATGGGTTGTGGGGCTTTTTTGTTGACACTGTAATTTAATTACTGAATTAAAAAGAAGAAAGAAAAAGGAAAAGGGAAAAGAAAGGAAAACTGAAAGAAAAAGAGAAGGAAAGGGAAAAGAAAGAAATAGCCAGCATATAACACCCTTCATCCTTCTATATAGGGAAAGACTGCAAATACTAAGATTGTCCCAGGCACACAAAAACTAACACAGACAGCAGTAGAGTTCAGATGTCAACAAACTGCAAGGACTCTGATCCAGAAGAGCATTTGAGCATGCAGTACAAATTCAACTAAATGGAGACTGGAAGTCCATTAAAATCAGTAGGGGACATAGAAGTTCCAATTCCAGATGTGTTTAAATAGATGCTGAGCACTAAGGTAGTATTCCCAGTCAGTGAGCTCCTAAACGTCTCGGGGATCCAACCTCTCCACTGGGGACTTACTTCCCCTCACTAAGTTAGCATGTTTTATAAACTGGGGATGACAGCATTGCCTACATCCTTTGTCTGCAGTCAAGGTTCCTCAGGACAGCAGTACCTCTCAAGCACATAACCTCTGCATAACAACAAAGAGAATGGCAGTAGTCTCTGAATGTAGATATAGATTCATAGAATAGCTAGGGTTGGAAAGGACCTTAAGGTCATCCAGTTCCAACCCCTCTGCCATGGGCCTGGACACCTCACACTAAATCATGTCACCCAAGGCTCTGTCCAACCTGGCCTTGAACACTGCCAGGGATGGAGCACTCACAACTTCCCTGGGCAACCCATTCCAGTGCCTCACCACCCTAACAGTAAAGAATTTCTTCCTTATATCCAATATAAACCTCTCCTGCTTAAGTTTGAACCCATTACCCCTTGTCCTATCACTACAGTCCCTAATGAAGAGACCCCCTCCAGGATCTTTATCTATACTCACTGCTTAATGAAATATAACTTTAGGACTTTGTTAGTCAAAAAACTCTTCATGCAGCTCTAATACAGCAACATTTCATTCTGCTATTGAAGTTTGCTTATTTGTAGTGTATGAAGAATTTAGAATATAAATGTGATCTTCCTCTTTGCTTTCACATGGTTTTAATAATAACTGCTAAACTGCAAATTTTCTGTACATGGGAATCAATTCTTATACCTTCACAGTAATGACTACAGAATAAGGAACATAAAATCACACAGCCAGATACACAGTAATTACAAATAATTCATCTTCATCTGCAGCCTTCACAGCAAAAGTGTTAGTTTGAGCTTAAAGAGCTTAGGTAGATCAGTAGCTAAGAGATATTTGAGCCCTTCTTGCCTGTTTTATTCATGCTTCCATTAAACAGAAACCAGTAAGCAGTTCGTAATTGCATAAATAAAACACACTTCCATTGTTAATAGTGCATTTCTAACAAATTAAATACAAAGACAACATTCTAAAGTATTTCCCAATAGCCAGATGAATTGAGCCACATTTTCTAAGTTTTCTGAGTACTACCCAGGAAGCACAAATATAAAGGTACATCCTCAAACAGAAACCAAGGATGGACTGAAATACCCTACTAATCTACCTCAGGCAAAAGCCTGTCTGAACAGATGGGCTTTTCTCTATGCCTTCAGGTTTTGCTGCATTACTGGTGGAAATTAGTTCCAGAGGGGAGAGCTTTCCCTTGAGAATCTGTCAACACCTGCCCCAAGATATTAAAATCAGTAGCACAGAAAGAAAGAAGCTTTTCCCCAGAAAACTGGGACCTAAAGTATTTTAGAGAGCAGCATGAGTTTATTGGCATGTGGTTTGCAGGGGGCTCTCTGGAGCTGTAATGGCAGCTTTTGCTGTCCACAGCTAATTCTTCCTTCGCAAGCAGTGTGGGAGAAGCTGTCCTGAGCAACGTGCTCACAATTGGTTTCTATTCACAGCATCATACCCCAAGACCAGCCAGAATTAGTGGAAGACACTGTTAAGAAATTTCAGCAGCTGAGAAATGTGGATATAAAGGGTGGAAATTAGGTTCAGAGAAGCTGATACTGCCACAAAGAGAGGAACTAATTTCTCTAAAATTAAAGTACTTCTAGTGCCCCAACTGTCTGTAAGTTCTAATAATTGCAGTATATAGTACCCATTTGTCATAGTCCTTGATCCTGTGAAGACTCATGGGGTTTGGTTATTTGCTTAAAGATAAAATATAAGTGGAAGTTGTTGGTCTTTTATGTGCATCTGCCTGAGACACTTATGTTGAAGCAGAATTATTTATATCTTCCTTTTAGTTTTTCACCAAGGTTTTCATTATACAAACATGGTTCTACTGCTCATTTTATATACAAGTTATTCTGAGCGTGATACCATTTTAATTAATGGCTTTCACAAAAAGGGAAGGCCATAACCAATTAGGGCTCTATCAAAATGCATTTTAAAGCAAATACAATCAGAGCAACTTTTCAGAAAATCAACTCCTTTTCAGTAAATGCTGTATTGATTTTACAGCTTTGCGTGCATACCGTGTCACTTAGAGAAAATGTCTATTCCAAGTGTCTGCCTGCTCCTTGCAAACACGCATCTGAAAAGCTAAATAGTTTGCCAAGGTCTGGTCTAATTTATTTACATTACAAGTTGTCAACAGCAGTAGGTGGCAATCAGCATGGGACCAAAAAAAAAAGAGGCACTTTGAGAGCAAATATAAAATGGTGAATGAAAATGTTGTTTGCATTCAAGAAGAAAATGGGCTGTGAATGAACTGGACTGAAAACCAGAAGCAATACTTGGGATCGATTCTGACTTTTATTAGCTCATTATGAGGGTGAAACAGCATTTTCAGTCTTAGTAGAGTTCACTACTCACCCTATTTAAGAGGCTGCAGAATTTAAGAGAGAATGGTGAGAGTTCTATGCTAACATGAGCTCTGTGGTCTGGCTGCCTAAGAAAAGTGGCACCATTGCATGTGGCTGACTACCAGATTTCACAGCAGCAGAAGCTACTGTTACTTTGGAAACATCTCCAAGCTGCATAAGGGCAAACCCAGGTCTTGTATGAGTAGAAAAAAACACAGAGCCCATGTGATGAGGAAGACCGGCTGAAGAAAGTTGGGGCTGTTGAGCCTGAGGAAGAGAAGGCTGCATGGTGACCTCATAGCAGCCATCCTGTATCTGCAGGGTGCTTAGAGGGATGCTGGGAAGGGACTCTTCATTAGGGACTGTAGTGATAGGACAAGGAGTAACAGGTGGTGAGGCACTGGAATGGGTTGCCCAAGGAAGTTGTGAGTGCTCCATCCCTAGCAGTCTTTAAGGCCAGGTTGGATGAAGCCTTGGGTGACATGGTTTAGTGTGAGGTGTCCCTGCTTATGGCAGGGGGGTTGGAACTTCATGATCTTACGGTTCTTTCCAACCCTCACTATTCTATGATTCTATAAATAAAAGAAACCATGATACAAATGTTTGCTGCACCTAAGTGGGATAAGGGATGTTAAAGTGGGGCATATCCCATGTGCCAGTTAAGTATTCAGGCATCAAAGCTATCAGCTATGCAGGCTAAAAAGGTTGGGGCTGTTCAGCCTGAAGAAGAGAGCAGCCTTCCAGTACCTCAAGGAAAAAGTTCTTTATTGTGAGGATGCTGAGGCACTGGAATAGGTTGCTCAAAGAAGTGGTGAATGATCCTCATCCCCGGTAGTGTTCCAGGACAAGTTGGACAGAGCCTTGGGCAACACCATCTAGTGTTAGGTGTCCTGCCCATCACACGGGGTTGGAATTGGACGATCTTAAAGTCCTTTCCAACCCTAACTATTCTATGATTCAGTGATTCTATGGTATGTTTCTATCATATTCTGTGACTTTAAAAATTAAGAACCGAAGCAGAGAACTCTTTTCAGATCTGCCATTACTCACTGTAGGAGACAAAGCAGCATACTCAAAACAAGGCTTAGCTTAGCGCCATGCTAAAGAGCTACCTTATTTTAAAAATTGGAAACAGAAGGTTGTTTTTTAAGCACAACATGAAGTTTTGAAGCCATACCATTCAACTTCCATGGTCTTTTTTTCTCTCACTCTTAACCTCACAATATAGGCTTTATTCTTGCTTCAGTTTTTTATTTAATTTAAACCAAAATGTAACTCTGCTGGCTGTGGTGGGCTCATTCCTGAGTCATACCCTGGAGTAATGGAGCAAATGACAACCCAATGTGGAACATATGATTGTGCAGAGTGAATTCCACATTGGCCTGCATCCTGCATAATTGCATTGAAGTCAATCTAACCTGTGTAAGTTATTGAAGAATTTTTTGCGTGAAAGCAAAATAAAATACAAGAGCCCATGTCTAGCCTTGTGTTTTATCCTCAGCCAAATGCGCAGGCAGCTTGCATTTGCCAGCATTCTCAGAAAGAGCCTGAAGCGACCGGTTTGCCAGCGTTTGAGTCCCTGGCAGCAAGCTTTTTTATACTTCTGTTAATTAGCCAGCACAGGGTGTTTTCAGCTTCTCTGGAATACTCTAGCCAAGGGCAGATTCTATGGACACACATCAGAAAAAAAGACAGTGACTCTAAAGAAATACACTGAACACTCTCATACTCATTGCTGGAAGAACCGGAACACTGTAGGGAGGAGTCCAGGAACACAGATTTTTATGTATGGTTTTATCACAGTGTCCTGGGTTCAGCAGTTGCAGTCAGTTTTTCTTCTCTTTAGTAGCTGTGTTTTGA
>NDXB01007648.1:0-15425 GCA_002631895.1 Agapornis roseicollis | reverse complement strand
AGACCTCATAGCAGCCTTCCAGTATCTGAAGGGGGCCTATAGGGATGGTGGGGAGGGACTCTTTCTTAGGGACTGTAGTGACAGGACAAGGGGTAATGGGTTCAAACTTGAACAGGAGAGGTTTAGACTGGATATAAGGAAGAAATTCTTTCCTGTGAGGGTGGTGAGGCACTGGAATGGGTTGCCCAGGGAAGTTGTGAGTGCTCCATCTCTGGCAGTGTTCAAGGCCAGGTTGGACAAAGCCTTGGGTGCCATGGTTTAGTGAGGTGTCCCTGCTTATGGCAGGGGGGTTTGAACTGGATGATCTTGAGCTCCTTTCCAACCCGAACTATACTACTACTATGATTCATAGTTTGCTACTCCAGGAGCCAACTCCTCCAGCCTTTTTTGTTTAGGCAGGAAAATGATTCAGTTTGGTAACTCCCAGATTAAAAACCCCACAGCATTGTGCAACACTGAAGCCAACATACAATTGTAGATCTGCTATGGATTAATGGAAAACTGAACAGTCATTTGTATCTCTGCCCTGCCTTTCTTTTTAATGTCAGATGGCTCTTGAAATATGAAAGGCTTAAGCTACCACATGAGCAAAACTTGTCAGTTGTGACTATAAAAATGTTTAGTGCCCTTTTTTATTGTGAGTCAGGAGTACTTGAGGAAACATTTAAGGCAGCTTAGAGTTTTACTCACACTAGCACTCTGAACCTTGCCTTTTGCATTATCAGCCACCAACTGTAAATTCAAAGAGCCTGACTACATGAAATGAATTCTTGCAACTTCTCTCTGAGAGTAGAAAAAGCACTTGGTTTTGTTCCTTCAGTCAACTTGGGGGCCTATCTAAGGCAAGTCAGGATCTTCCAACCCTAAATGTGTAGCATGAATGGGAGGTGCTGCACCCTTGTGGGGTTGTGGAAGGAGCCTTAGGCCAGGTAGAGTGTATGACCCAGCAGAGGCCAGAGAAATACCCGTGCAATACCTGATGGAAAGAGCTTGATAGCAAATAGCTTACCACATTAATGTAGTGTTCTCATGAACATCAGCGTTCCTCCTTCTCAGTAGCTACTGTGGATCCCAGCGTAGCTGTTTCCTTTCAGAGAAATGAGGGTGAGAGGGGGATTGGAACTGGGAACAAAAGAGGGTATAAGGATGAAGCTTGAAAGATGAGAAGATCAGAAAGTAGAGATGAGGAAAGGCAAATGAACCCCATGAATAGGAGTGCTCTGAGCAGTATTTACCTACTTCATAAACATATGTAAACCAATTTAAAACCTCCGCTGAAGTTTATATAAAGTGCAAAGTGCTGTCAGCAGCCATAAAAAAAGTGAAGTTGCTTTTGTGACTGTAAAGCACCTTCACAGCTGCTCTCTGCACAGTCCCATCCTTCTCCACTCATCCTGGTGGGGTTTGTGAGCGTTTCCAGTGTGACATTTGACAAGCCTAAGAGCCGTAGGGGTGACGTGTTCCTGTTTATTTCTTGCAATCAACATCAAAAAAGTGTGTTAAGTGTTTCTTACTGAAATTTCCTTCTCGTCCAGGCATCCACACCTTGCAGAAAGTTTGGTAGCTGGCAAACTCACTGACATGGTGCGACCTCCTTCAGGAGCATTGCAAAGAACACCCCTTCTCCAAGGCAGCAGCACTGAGCTGGAAATACAGCTGAAAGGCCAGGCCAGGTTTGTGCTTACCAGGTTGGAAATCCCTGCACACAGCATTCAGATCTCTGTCAGCTCACACGGCCCTTTTCCATGGATCGAAGAGGAAGAACAAGGAGCAAGGTCCTCTTCCCGCTGACTCCCAGAGCACAGCATGACACCAACAGCCATTTCCAGTTCTCCCAAGGTAGCTGTTAATGCGGCCATTTGCCAGGAAGCATACAGACATGCCAAATGCCTGTTACAAAGGTTGCAAGATCAAACCCCAGAGCGGTGGGGAATGGGTTTATGATTGCCTTAATAACTCTTCTCCTGCCCCTGCTGTACATGCCTTATAATAGAGCCTGTGCACTCCCCTCTCCCACTCTGTTTTGAGCAGTGCTTGGGCTGCCAGCAGCAAGGCAGTGGGCTCCACCCTGGGATAATCCTTTGGTAACTGATATAAATGATTTTATCCAAACAGGATCTTAAATAAAATAACAAATTTATGAAGCAAATAAAGGCAAGCAAACAGCACTGGGTGCGTGGGGGGCCTCAGCTCTACCAACACACACAGCCCCCCCATTCCTGTGTCCTGTTTATAGCCACCAGGTGGTTTTGGCAAAGCCCATCCCAGTGATTCCCACCTTCTCAAAGCCTGACATTCCAGAGACTCCTTCATTTACAATCCCATAGTTCAATCAACCCCATTCTTCAATCCCACCTTTTTCTTGTCCAGTTGCAAATCCTTTTGCAACTGAATTATTTGACTTTTATTTAAAGTTTCCTGAAGTATTTCCCTGTTTGTTCTTAATGCTTAATTTTGTTTTCTTCACAAACNTGACATTCCAGAGACTCCTTAATTTACAATTCCATAGTTCAATCAACCCCATTCTTCAATCCCACCTTTTTCTTGTCCAGTTGCAAATCCTTTTGCAACTGAATTATTTGACTTTTATTTAAAGTTTCCTGAAGTATTTCCCTGTTTGTTCTTAATGCTTAATTTTGTTTTCTTCACAAACGTTTCTATACACAATACCAATAGTGAAAGCAGGAACAGAATTGACACAGATAAAAAGCAAAAACTATGTTCGTGTTGTGTCAAAAATTCCATGGTTTAAGAGGGTTCTATCTTGTTACTTCACATTGACACGAAGCACATATTTCACAAGTCCCCGTCTTCTTTTTTTTATGATATTGATTCGTGTTTTCTATCATGTCAGTATCTGTCAGATTGGTCCTCCGCATAGTCCCAGTACAACTGTCCCGATTTGAGTCAACTGATTTCTGCCCCTCCCCTCCCAAAGTCTCCATCATAACATACAGTTCACTTTCCTTCTTTACACAAAGCATATTGGCTTTGGTTATAAATACTCCTTTTTCCAACCTTTACACTCATAGAGGGCATGATACATCAAAATTTGGGAGCTTACCCATCCCCTTCTAGTTACCGCTACACATTCACTACAGTAACTCTAATATTTGCTTATAACAGTACCAGGTGTCGATGCATGTGCAAGCTTTGGGAGGATTGCGGGCCCCTGCTCTCCTTTTGAACCCGACTCGGAACTCCGCGCTGCTCCCAGGCGTCCTCCGGCCTCCTCCTCCTCCTCTCCGAGCCGGTGTGCGCGGGGCACTTAGACCCCTCCCGCGTCCCTTGCGAGCCAGGGCCGGGGCACAGCGCCCCAGGTGAGCCCGCGGGGGAACAGCGAGCCCGGGCCCGCCCCCCGCCGCCGGTAACCAGGAAGCGGGAGCAGGAAGCTGCGGCAGGCGCGGAGCTCGGGGCACGGCGAGGATGGCTGGTGGCGGCCCGGCGGTGAGGGGAGCCCCGGGGGCGCTTGGGGAGGGATGCCGGGCCTTCCCTCCCTGAGGCCAGGCCTCGCTGCCTAGCTCTTAGCGGTCCCGAGGCCCCCTGGGGCCGGCGGCAGGCTGTCGGCGGGGTGCCGGCGGTTGGAGCCGGGGAGAGGCCGGACCCGGCGTGCACCCTTCGGTGGGGTTGAGGGCGCTTGGCGGGCCCGGTGCGAGGCTGAACAGGGCGGGGGCTTCCTCGCCGGGAGCAGGCAGGGAGCGGAGGGTGTCTGCCGGCCCCTGTGGCCGCGCTTGACCGGGACGGGAGGCCCGTGTTCCGGCTGCAGGCCTCCTCTGCTGGAGCCGCCGTGCGCGGCGGGCCCTGGGCATCCCGGCTGTGCTGGAGGGTCAGAACCTGCACAAGGTACCCCAGACTGGTTTGGGTTGGAAGGGACCTTAAAGCTCATCCAGCTCCATGGGCAGGGACCCCTTCCACCAGACCAGGTTGCTCTAAGCCCCTGTGTCCAACCTGGCCTTGAGCACTGCCAGGGATGGGGCAGCCACAGCTTCTCTGGGCCATCACCCTGTGCCAGCGCCTCAGCACCCTCACAGGGAACAGCTTCCTAGTATCTAATCTAAATCTTTCTTCTAGTTTAAAGCCTTTCCCCCTTACCTTATCACTAGGGTATCCTTGTAAAAAGTCCCTCTCCATCTTTCTTGTAAGTATGGGCTGGCATTTCCAGCACAGCAGCATTACTATAGGTAAGGGTGTTTTGCCAGGAGCCAGCTCTACAAGGTCCTTTGTAACTGATGGACCTTAACTGTCACTCTTCTGTCCTCCCATGTCCCTGTGCTAGATAAAAGGACAAGTCTCTGTCAGATGGCTTTAACTGTGCTTTAAATGAGCTTGCTTATTCTTACTAATGCAATAAGGAGGTGTGGTGTACAGTGTATGAAAAGAGTTTGTTGACAGATGCTTTGCTAACCAACAGTGTAAAGGCCATTGCCATGGGCCTCATCGCCCTCATATGCACAACTGTCACAGTGCCCATGGGGATAAAGAGCTCCCAGTGCTACCAGGACTGTATCCCGTCGTTGAAGACCCCAGCATTTGTGATATTGTCAAGGCTACACAGTAAGTATATGTTCTGTGTGTGCAGAAGGTTGAAATAGATGGGAGTGCCCTCAAATGTGAGCCAGGTTGGGTATTTTTGCAAAGGAAAATTGTAGTTTAGTTTTCTCCCCATAGTGGAAGAAGGAAAATAATTCAACAGTATTGTTGCAAGTATTTTTATCAGAAAAAATAGTATCTCAACCAGGTTAGTTAGGTAGAAAGTTCTGCTCGTCGAGGTTCAGGCCAACTCTTCACTAGGCTTCCATTGAATGCAATGTGGAATTTGTTGAACTAGGAGCCGCTGGCGATGCTTGATGGATTTGTTTTTCTTTAGTATGTGGCTGTCTCTAAACTGGAGGATGCTTAACAAATGGATGATAAGTATATCGATTGTTTTTCCTTATTTAAGGTATGGAATGATAGAGCGATGCAAAGAATTGGTAGAAGCGGGGTATGATGTTCGACAACCAGACAAAGAAAATGTGACTCTTCTTCACTGGGCAGCAATAAACAACAGACAGGAGCTGGTTAAGTAAGCTCTAGAGTCCTTGGGAAAGTAACATGAGTATTCTGCCTCCACTGTTTATAATCACTTTGCCACTGTTTTACTTCAAAAGAAGCAAACATGTTGCTTGGGAAGAAAAGCATAAAATTCACATTTTTAACCCAATTACCTTAGTGAGAATGTCACTTAAATGTAAAGTTACCTTGATTTCTTTATATGTAAAATTATGTAGTACACGAAATCATTAGATTTGCCTGGTTTGGTTTGTTTAACAAAGATTAAAGCTCATTTCATAAGTGCCTTGCTAATGACTATATTTGTTCTTAAACATGTTTTCAAACCAGCATTCTTTACTGAAAAAATTCTCTTGTCCATTTGATTCTCTAAGTGAATCTTTATTCTAAGCTATTTACTACTAGAGCTATGTTATCCTTAGTATCATGTTTTCATCTTTTGTCTATTCTTAATCTTATGTTGCTGTTATACAGGTATTATATTTCCAAAGGTGCGATAGTGGATCAGCTAGGTGGAGATCTGAATTCTACTCCCCTTCATTGGGCTGTTAGGTATGATGCTTGCAACTCCTATTGTAAATCTGTTAGTATTAACAGTTATAGTAGCATTTTGTGTAGTACAGCAGTGGTCATTCTAAATTAAACACTGTGGTGGGTTTAATTCATTGAGGTATAAGAGATTTTGCAGCATGTGCGTAGTAATGCTGAAATCTATTCTCTGATCCCCGGCAGCTTTGCAAGTCACAGAGTTGTGTTACGTGTGTGTCTGTGCTTGAGTCACTTGAACTCCCGTTTTGCAGTTTCCCTGGGGATGGAATAGTGCTGTTCAGACTTCCTAAGTCCTGCTTTAGGGCAAAGAAATCTTGTTATTATAGGGTATTGAAGATTGCTGGTGGTGCTTATTAGGGCACAGTTTGAGTCTGAAAAAGCTGTGGTCACTGTTCCCTTCAGGCACCAGCCTGTCTAGTTAATATACTTTCAATCATTTTAGCTTCTGCACTAAATGCTTTTTAGCTTCTGTGCACCACACCTTGGCGGGCTGTCATAATACTCAAATGTTGCCAGCTCTGGATTTGAAACACAAGTTTATAGCAGTAGGACCACTGTAAGCCACCTTGTTGTTCAGAGGCACATAGAGAGGTCTTTGGCCTTTATCTCCCAGTGCCATCAGCTTTTCCTCCTGGGCTCCTTAGAGCTACCACCACAAACATAAAATTATAGAATGGATTGGGTTGGAAGGGACCTTAACATTCATCAAGTTGAGGCCCCCAGCATGCAGTGTCTTCTTGGGCAACGGTGTCTATTGGTGCTTGCATCTGTTTAACATCTCTTTGGATCTGCTCTTTCTGGATATACTCTAGATGACATCTGTTCAATTGATACTTTTAAAATCTTTCAACTTTAGCTTCTAGGACAGTATTTGAGTTAAATGACCGAAAGGACAATAGCACTGCTCATCTAGGAAGAAACACAGCCTTAAGTAATTATTCTGGGATAACTTCTCCAAATGCAGATTCTCACATCAGGAGATCAGTACTTTCTACTGGGCTTAGTCTTCTGCCAACGTTAGATACTTCTTCAGAGGAAGGCTGCTCACAGGAGAAATTACCGTAGAATAACCATTGTATTCTAAATTAATGGTTTGCTTTAGGTTGATCTATTAAGGTATATTTTTAATTCAATTTTCTGCTATAAAACTCAATTTAAAAAAAGTAATTTCCTTAATAAAACCACAACAATCTGAACAGATTCTTTCTTTTCCAGAGTACCTATGAGAATTATTAAGGCAATGATTTCATTTTATGTATTATTACAGACAAGGACATCTACCTATGGTCATGCTATTGTTGAAATGTGGAGCAGATCCCAGTCTTATTGATGGGGAAGGATTCAGTAGCATTCATCTAGCAGTGCTATTTCAACACATGCCCATTGTAGCTTACCTCATATCCAAAGGCCAGGTATGTTGTTGATGTCCCACTGCTGTTTTCTACTTTGAGTACATACCTCTGTGTATGATACATTTCAGAATTAGCTGTTTTGTTTTATAGATGACAAGCAGGTATTTGACAGTTGTTTCCCTGTGCCACACGTTCAGAGTAACTTAAATTATTTATACATTTATATATGCTTGGTTTTTTGTTTTAATACCCTCCCCTGCTCTTGTCACATTCACACAAAATTCAGAGTGTTTAAGGAGAGTTGTTAAGACTACGCAGATTTATGGTGCTGTGAAGTAACTGGCTCTTACCTGAGAACAAAAAGCACTATATGCCATGTGTACATCAGGAAGCGGTTACTATTTGATTACAGTTTTGTAACTAATGGTCTGTGCAATTGTCCATCAGTTGAAGTGTGCAAAATAGATGAGCAGCCTAGGTCTGAATTTTATATTACAAATGTTTGTATATTCTGACATTTTGTATTGTATCTACTCTAGTTGATGTCTGCTTAGCTTACATCTAACATAAGCATAATTAATAACAAGTGTAATAATTTGCTAATAAAAATAAGAGTAGAGTTTTACATGATTTAGACTCTTTCTTTGAAGCACTGAGTATTAAGATTTAAAGATTTGGTAAGTATGTTTCTCATAGAGCTCTCTAATAAAGTGACTGACTTCTAGAATGTAGGTATGGATGGTATATATCACAGACTTAAGGAAGCTTTTAGCCCACCTATCTTCAACTAAAAACTCCAAGTGATTAAACATTTAAGTTATTCTGCTTTGACTTAACAATGGGGTGGAGGCAGGGAAGAAGAAATTTTTCATTGTGAAGACTATTAGGTAATGCAAGTTAGATGATTAAACAAGTATGTCTTAAGATATGTAATCCTTTTTGTTGTTGTTGTTTTAATAAACCAGTTTTGTATACTTAGACATTGTTATCTGTTCATACAAAGAAGGTGGTTAACATTGCTTTTCAAAGTCCATTTTAGTTGCAATATCTGTGCAAAACAGGACAAGAAATGTGATTAACATGATTCCCTTAAACATGTCCTTAGTGGAAATTCGGTGTGTTAGGAAGGGAATGCTCATGGAATGCTCACAGAGTAAAGAGAAAAATGTTTAAATGAGCATTGGCTTCTTGACTGGTACAATTTGGTTTCTTTCCGTTTTCTTTCTGTTAGTGCAGCCAGGCCAGCTGTATAGCTCCAGATCTGACCATTTAACTCTGTCTCCTGAAATCCCTGGTCATCATTTGCTTGTTATCTTTTTCTTGTACTTAGAGTGTAGACACAACAGACTTCAATGGACAAACTCCTTTAATGTTAGCAGCACAAAAAGTCATTGGGTAAGTAGCAGGTCACTTCAGAAAAATCTATTGTACCCAAGAAGCAGTAAGGTGAATCTTATGAAATGTTTTTGTTAAACTGACATTGCTTTCCCTTTTAGTTGTACTAAAATATTCAGTATTTCAGAGATCAGGAGTTATGAAGTAGCTAATTGGATATAGCAAAGAAAGTCAAAAGAATTTCTAAAACAGAGTTAGGTTTGTGGCTGAACCGTCTGCAGCATTATTGTGCTTTCCCAGAAATTAACATCAAGAGGTGGCTGCATTTAGAATAAATAAAATGTGAAGATGTAAGCTGATAAATGCAGTATTGTAGAAAGATGCAATCATAGAATCACCGAATGGTTTGGGTTGGAAAGGACTTTAAAGCTCATCCAGTACCAACTCCCTGCCATGGGCAGGGACACCTTCCACTAGGCCAGGTTGCTCGAAGCCTGGTCTATATACAACCTGTGTATATATTCCATATTTGTTAAAATGGCAAAATAATACAGTCTGGAGAGAAACCCTGAGGCCAGGTCGTGAATTGTAAACTCAAGTTTACTGTTGATGAGCAGGTTCTGAGACAAGGCTTTGTGTATCTGCTGTTATTTGACAGAGAGGAACAGTGTTGTGTTTTTTATAAGATGTTCAAGTTTCATGTCCAATATCTTCTTCATATTCCAAGATACTCATATCTTCATATCCAGAATTTTCTGTCTGTTAACTTTTATACTTTATTTTCACCTAGCCCAGAACCCACGAGGCTTCTCTTAAAGTTTAACCCCTGTCTCAATGCTGTGGACAATGTTCAAAAGAATACTGCACTGCATTGGGCAATAGCATCGGGAAATACTAGTGCAGTGGATCTGTTGCTGGAAGCTGGTGCTAGCCTGGACATAAAAAATGCCAAGGTACAATTTCTTTCATGATACTTGATTCCATGGGGCACGAGTGTGTCAAATGAATGTAAATAAAAACCTGAGTCCTCTCCACTTTGGGTATTCTTTGCACTGGGAGGTTCTTAGTCTTTCCCAAAAGGAATTACCACCTTTCTTGTGGTGTGGCTAAGAGTATGGATGCAGAGATTCTTTGCAGTGTTCATGATATGAACTGCTGAGCCTTTCAGTCACTCTGATTTTTCTTTTGCAAGTTTTGTTGCCCTCTCTCCCTCTTTTTGTTTATCAGACCGTTCAGTGTTTCAGGTTGTTGGAGACAGTCCAGCAGGTAACTCAAATGGATGCAATCTGAATACAAGCAGCAGCTTTCTGAACTACAAAGCATGATTAAGCATGTTAAAACTGAATTTAGCTTTTTCTTGCCTTAAAATGAAAGGGGAGAGGCTTGGAAGTGATTGCCCAGTTATTCTTGGTTTAGCTATATTTATTTCTTGCTTCTGTTAAAAGGGAAAGCATATATGTGTTAAGTGCATAAACTAATAAGTATTTCTGTTGTTACAGGGAGAGACACCATGTGACCTTGCTTATCAAAGTCTGAATCGCTTCATGGTTTATATGGTCAAAGAGGAAGAAAGAATGAGGAGCAGAAGAAATAATATGTTACTGAAAATAATAGAAAGATATGAGGTAATTTCCTGGGTAAAAACTAATGGAAATAAATGTAGAGCATTCTGTGTTTAGAATAATAGTGCAGGACAACTCTTTCCTAACAAGAGGATCCCCTATGGTTTCTGAAACTGGGTGCACAAAACTGAAATTCTTTAAAATATAGAACCATAGAATAGTTTGGGTTGGAAAGGACCTTAAGATCATCCAGTTCCAATCCCCCTGCCATAAGCAGGGACACCTCACACTAAACCATGGCACCCAAGGCTTCATCCAACCTGGCCTTGAACGCTGCCAGGGATGGAGCACTCACAACCTCCCTGGCCAACCCATTCCAGTGCCTCACCACCCTCACAGCAAAGAATTTCTTCCTTNTGGCACCCAAGGCTTCATCCAACCTGGCCTTGAACACTGCCAGGGATGGAGCACTCACAACCTCCCTGGCCAACCCATTCCAGTGCCTCACCACCCTCACAGGAAAGAATTTCTTCCTTAGATCCAACCTAAACCTCTCCTGTTTCAGTTTGAATGTAGCAGCGGTTCTGGGTGGTGATTTTGTGTTGTCCATCACCTTACCTTACCTATTTTGGGTCTTTCAGCATTTGTTACTACATTAGCTAAATACTTTTGAAGTAAGTCCTGCTTGAATACTTTGTCATATTTTAACCATAATAATCTTAATAGCTCGTCCTGCTGTTTGCATCTTCCTTGACATTTATGTGGGCCATAGGATACGTCATGAACTTAAGTTCTGATTCTTGGCTTTTGAAAGGAGGTCTGCTCCTCTTCCTGCTGTTTGGGATGGCTCTGTTTGTGAGGTTTGTGGCTTTTTCTCTCTATACATGTGTTGCAGGGGTACAGACACCATATAAGTTATCTAATGCAATATTCTTTTCAGAGTTTAGTTTCACTTAGCAAAAAAGATACTTCCTGAGAAATGGTTGCAGTGTGTGCAAAGGATTTAAATATATGTACTTTTTAGAATGACCATAGAAATGGAATGTCTTTAAGTGTGCAAAATAATAGTTTCACTGAAAAATTTGGATAAAAACCCCAACCACTAAAGTGTTGAAGCAGTCCACTAGCTAATTTTAGTGATAAAGAGAGTGTTACTGAAGGTTTGCAGCCAGTAGACACAGATATCAATGCACAATGCTCAGAAATGTGCTTTATCTCAACTTTTCCTGTCTGTATTTGTGACACAGAATGAGTTTTAATGACCCATTCCCTCCCCTCCGGCTCCCTAGGCCTCCCAGTGTTATCCTGAGCTGTTTTCACAGCTTTCCTGCTTTCTTCAACAGTTCTTGCAGCAGTGTGCAAACAGAGAGAGATTGCAGTTTTCCCCCACTGCTACAGCACTTCTGATATTTAATACCAGGCTGGAGTAGAGCACTCTGCAATTTAATCTGTTGCGTTGTTAACTCCCTATGCATCTGGCTGAAGAATGGATTTGAGTGAGGAGACCTGATTACTTTGAGGGATGTGAAGTGTGCTGCATGTGTGAAGTTGTAAAAATAACTGAACAGATGATGGATACTCTGTGGAGTTATGGTTTAATGGGGGTTTTTTAATCTTTTTTTCTTTTAACATCCTGTTTAGGCAACTTGTGGGGCTCAAGAATCTAAGGTACCTTCCCACAGCATTTCTGCTAAGTTCCATATTTTGGATGTCTGTGACCTGGCTTTTCTGGTTCCTGCCTGATATCCTTTATACTCAAGAAATTCAATAGAACTCTCCTTAACAGTTCCTTATCAATGTAGGCCTGGTCATGCAAATAGTAATGAGCAGTGCCAGATAATTGTACATGACTGTTAACATCTGATAAGACTGGTTTACTTCCATCAGGCAGGGGTGAAATAAATTTGACTTTAATTTCAAGTTATATATGGACTAAAAATTTGTACCTTTTTATCTGTACCAGATATTTATGTATAAATCTGAACTATTTCTTATCTTCCTGGAATATCAAAAGGAAGGCATCTTTGTTATAAACCTGATTGTTAGCATCTCCATGTGACTGTACTGCATGAGAGTCTCAATTAAGAATGTTAATGTATTTTGGCATGTGGTATAACAGGATAACAAATGCATTATTAACAAACATCTTTCTAAAATGACGAGGATTTGACAGTTAGTGAAATTTGTGCTTCTTCTTTTAAAAACAGGACCCTTACCACCAAAAAAACAAGGGACAAATTTCTTCAGGTCTCTCCAGAGTAGATCTTCCAGTCTCCTATCCATTCACAGGTTATGCTGCACCCTTAGTGTGCAGTAAAGTAATTCCTCGTTTCTTTTGCTTTCTTTCAAGAGGCTTTGCACTGATTAGTTTAAAAAAGTTGTAGTAGTTTACACTTGTTTCTCAGTGCCCTGTGCTTATAGAATCATAGAATCAATAGGGTTCGAAAAGACCTTTAAGATCATAAAGTCCAGCCTTTACCCCAGCACTGCCAAGGCTACCCCTAAACCATGGCACTGACAGCCTTGTCTACGTGGTTTGTGAACGCTTCCAGGGACAGGGATTCCACCACTGCCCTAGGAAGTTGCACAGAGGACCTCTGTTTATTCATTGGTTGAGTTTTATGAAACAAACCCATTAGAGACATCCTTAGAACTGTAAATAGTCTTGTACTAAACCAGCTGTAATATAGTGCTACACAATTTTCATGCATTTTTAATTACTTCACCCTTTAAATGGCGTTTTCTTTTGTATTGTTCCCAATTAAGATGTCTTTAATAGAATTATCAGGATTAAGTTGGGTAACGTATATTCCCTCTGGGTATATGTGCCTATGAAAATCATGCTATTCAGGGTTGCACTGGTGTCATATAAATGAAAAGGAGATCCAGTTCCAACAGTAGGGGGTTGAGTCAGACACTCTGCTGAAGACAGGGAGCAGAGCAATATTCTTGAAGGTCTAGCCAGAGCTTGGGGACATGGGCAAAAGTGAGTAGTTTCCATTTCAGTATCTAGCCCTTTTCCTTATGAATGTGTTTTCCTTCTGGACCTGCTCACAGATTTGAGTGTTACGAAATTGTTCAGTATTGTAGTTAGCTGTATTTATCCAACTGTCAAACTGCTCCTCTAGATTGAATGAAAATCCAGCCATTCTAATTAAGGACTTCTCTCAGCCCTAACACACCTATAGGTCTGCTAAAATTCAGTGCTAATATGTCATAATTTATCATCTAGATTTTAATTAGAGGTATTTGCATTGTTGTTAGTTCGTAAGGCAAAACAACCTTGAGGTTGTAGAACTTGATCTTTAAGAGTTATTCACATTGTGTGGTTATATAGCAGTTGAGAGGTCACTGGAGATGAAATCCAGGCTTGGGAGCTCTGACTGCTCCTTGGTGGCATCATGGACTGTTCTTTAGCTGTCTGTGCTCTCAAGGTCAATGCTTGGATTTAATTGGTGTGAAATTTGTCCCACTCCATGGTCCTCTGTTGCTGTATAGAGACAGTTAATCTTGACATGTTCTCCCCCTTTCACCTGACATACAGATGTTTTGAGTACCTAGTGTAAAAATCATGTTCCTAATGACTGTATACCCTCCCTCTTACATAATAATTTATCTGCTAGAGATGTTGCAGCAAATAACCATAATTTCAATCTGCAAATAACAGCAAATAACCATCATTTCAATCTGCTTCTCTGGCGTTCATGAGAGATGAATTCTCTCCATAGGCTTTAGTTAAAATAGTCAACCACTGGGTAAAAGCTAATGGTATGCAAGAGCAAAAATGTCTGATTAGACCAGAAGTTTGTCATTTCATCATCATAGCACAGGGTGCCCAGAGAAGCTGTGGCTGCCCCATCCCTGGCAGTATTAAGGCCAGGTTGGACAGGCCTTGGAGCAGCCTGGTCTAGTGGAAGGTGTCCCTGCCTGCGGCAGGAAGCTGGAGCTCGATGAACTTTGAGGTCCCTTCCATCCCAACCGTTCTGTGATTCCATGGATTTTGTAGTATATTTGTGAAGGAAGAAGGATTCCCAATAGCTATCCCATTACCTTCAGAAGTGTTTTGTCAGTGTGCGCTTGGTATAGTTTTGTTTAGTGACAAAGGTATTTCCTGGACGATGTCCAGTTGCATCTGAGTCTACTCAGTGGTTTTAGCTAAAACAAACAAGAGGGCAGGACCTAGAAAACAGTAAAGGCCTGTTCAGTGACTTTGGGGTGTGTGCTGCAGTCAGCCAAATCTCAGTAACTGCATGTCTGATTGGTATTGCTTCAATCAAATAGACAAGCTTGAGTAAGAAAAAGAATTCACTTTGAACCTGTGAAATACTCAAAGGCAAAAATCCACAGTCTGCTAGTGAGGATGACAGAGAGCTATATTGGGATGCAGGTTTGTGCAGTTGTAAAAGTCTTCTCAAGTGCTCAAACTGGACAGAGTATTCAACTTCTCCAATATGACGTCCGCTAAAGCACACAGAGGATCCTACTAGAAAAGTGAAATTTATTCTCTTCCTTTTTGTGTGTTGCTTGTCAAGTAATAAACTAATGTTTAGAGTCTTTTCTTTGACAGATAGCCGTGATGGAATATATTCCTTAACCTGAATATTACATGGAACAGATAGATTTCTTGAAATTGCTGTCATGCTCAGCGTGGTGGGTCTTCTTTATTATTTCTATAAATCTTGGAGAACCGATCCTGGATATATTAAAACCTCAGAAAAAGAAAGGAAAGAGGTAGGTGACTTCATAAAAACAAAGGGAAGGGCTCATCTGGTGCAAGAGATGGTTATTTTTGTCATCATGTGCAGCTTTGTTAATCTTGAAAGCAGTGAAATACTCCTAAGGGTTTTTAGCAACAGCATCAAACAGCGTTGATAGTAGATAATGTTTCCTTCTACTGCTTGTTTCCTTATCTTCATAATCCTGCCATAATGGCCTTGCTTCCATCTTTTCATTGAAACATGACCTTTGGCAAAACATTGTACAGAACCACTGGTGTTACCTGTGATACAAATTCACATAGAACTTCACTTCATAAATATGAATTTTGTATGGTTGCTACTCCAGTTGCCTCAGATTAGCAAGAGATATTCACGATGCTTTTCTACAGCTCTCCGTGCTCATAAAACTAGACATTTCTAGCTCAAAGGCTAGAAATGACTTAAATTTTGTTAGATGCTTTCAAGATACATATAACAGTTTGATTTTTGTGCTTAGGCATCATGTAAATGACACGCTATTTCCTAGCTCTGACTTAGACTGGCAAAAAGAAATCAGTAGGGACTTTGATATTTGGTCTCCCCAACTTGTGGATTAGGGAAAGCCTTGTGTTTGTGATTTCATTGTTCTCCAAGAGGTTGTGTTTCTTCAGATTGCCAGCGAGAACTGCATTTTGAACTTTTTGCCACAGAACTAGTAAATGTTGTCTACCTAGCATGCATGAAGGAACAGTAAATACAGCAACTCCCCTCATCTCTCTGAGGTCTGGCTGACTACCTGAGGGGTATCTTGTATCTTAGAACCATAGAATAGTTCGGGTTGGAAAGGACCTTAAGATCATCCAGTTCCAACCCCCCTG
>NDXB01007646.1:77608-104322 GCA_002631895.1 Agapornis roseicollis | reverse complement strand
CACATCTCTAATTCCTCTTGTTTGTTTCCCATGCTACGGGTGTTTGTATAGAGACACCTGAGCTGAGCTCCAAATGAAGCTGGCTCATCGGCTGGAGCAGCTGGAATGTAGCTACGTCGCTCCAAGCATTTTTTATAGGTGGTAACAACCAACTGGGCATGTTTGGATGGGACAACGCCCCCCTCCCCCAACACATCTAGTTTAAAGCATCTTTGACAAGTCTGGCAAGCCTCTTACCAAGCCCACTCTTCCCCTTATTTATCAGAGCATGCCCACCATCCCCAGTAGACCTCCAAACTCAACTCCGGTCCTGTGTTCAAGGTACCCAAACCCTTGACCATGACACCACTCTTGTAACCATTTGTGTATTCTGTGATTCTATACTGGAGTCACACCAGTGACTTAGACACTTAGTTCTGCTCTGAGTTATACCATGATAAATACCACCTTTGCTTACAGTGGGATAAATTCTTCACTCTGTCAGAAGGAAGAGACAGACAACTGCACAATTTTCAGGAGTTTCATGGGGTCCTTCAAAGTATCCACAGGAAAATGGTATGCTAATTTGGATCAGGAATTTTGTGGACTTCAATAGGAAAGGAAAAGTTTCTGGTGACTTAAAGAAATTTGTCCCAAACGGATTATCTGTAAACATAGTAATAACTCATAGAAGATATCCTGTGTAACAATAGGGGAAAAAAAGAGCTTGCATGGAGCAAAAGAGAAAATCTAGGAGAGCAAAGAGAATGACAGAACAAGTTCAGAAATACAAATGTGCATCGAACAGATGCAATACCTGAAAACACATGAAAATCTTTGAAAGAGACCTTTCAGAAAGTTATAGTCAATGTAACACTGAAGCATTTTTAGTTCAAGGAGATGCACATAAATCCTAAAGACAAAGTGCTCTCACAGTGATGTGACTAGTTAGGATTCAGCGAAAAAATACAGCTTTCTACCAGAGAGCCACTTATGCCATGTCTGTTTTCATTTGGACACAGAAATTACTATTTGGCAGCTCTGAAAATATTTTTGCTTCAGGTGCTCTTGAAATAATGAAGTTAGAAAGAATGAAAAGTATGAGATTTGGTGCCCAGCAAACACCAAAGTCCGGAATAAAGAAACTCTTTTAGACCCTGAAAATTACAATTTTACATTATTTCACTAATTGCTGTGTGCAAAGGAGCCAGTTCATTATAGAGCCACAGATCCTTTCTGTGACTAGAAATAACTGGTGACTTGAAAAAAATCCACAATCCAACACTGAGCTGAGTAGCAATTGTTTTATGAGCTGAAGGAATGACTTCTTTTGAAGTCTTGAAGCTCTTGGTGAAATAAGTTAGTCCTTGCCATCATTAGTGGGGAGGAATGTTTCCTCCTGTACTAATACAGTGCTTCAGATGCACTGTTCTTCATCTCTTCCATTAATGAGCAATGACCACTTGTCCCCTTCTTCCTCAACAAACCCATTATGTTTCGGTAGCTTGTCTGCCGTCAAGGAAGAGAGAGATACTTGGCTAATCTGATCCCAAGGAACTGGTCTGGATGAATCCCTCCTCCTATCATCCATTCCAATATGAACACTGATTTGGGAAGGAGTAAGTGGCTTCATGTGGCCTTGAGCTTGTGCTTCGTAACTTTCTGTGTCTGGCTTCTTATAACTAAGAAGAGAAAGAGAAAACATATTTAGTACCAAATGATGAATGTGTAGATGTGTCTTCACATCAGAACAAATCAGAAAATTCTGATAACCCAAATGTTACCTGCACTTCAGACACAATGTTAATGGCTAAAAGTACTGGTCATACAGCATTAAGACATTTCAACAGTAGAAGAGAGGGAATCTCAAAGTGAGATTCTTTAAGTTTGCTGAATTATGAAAGGGCTCATAGTAGACATTTGCAGAGGAATAGATTCAATAACCCAAAATCACTTTCTGATCCAAGGTATTCTAGGTCAAAAGAAGCCCAGCAATGGCAAGTATGCATGGTCTTCACACACATGTATTATCTTGCTCTTTGGAATCTGAAGCTGTGTTCAGTTCATCCTGTATATAATTACACACAGAAAAATTTCAGGATTAAAATCCTGTAGTGGTAAAGCTGATTCTACAAACAGACATGAGTATGGATGTAGTTTTTATTCTAGATTGCCATCTCATTGAGCATTTGCAGGATCAGAAACATGATGCAGCAACAGATTCCCTATACTACTTGATATTATACTACACTACACTATACAGAGGATGCCAACTACAGTAGAAATCCATGGAGGATTGGGCTAATTTCAGACACCATGAAAAGTCTTTTTTTTTTTCTTTAAAGATGGCTACTCACATAGCTGTTAAAAACAGGTTCACTGCAACTGCAACCAAAACGGGCACCCAAAAAATGTAGCATAAAAAAATTACTAGAATTGCTAGGTTGAGAAATTGTGTCCCTTCCAAAAATGCAGAGCAAGATACTTTATCTGAAGCAAGCTGCAAAAGAATAAATACACTGCTTCTCTCTCAGGTGTGGTGCCCCTGCCCATGGCAGGGGGGCTGGAACTAGATGATCTTAAGGTCCTTTCCAACCCTAGCTATTCTGTGATTCTTTATCTCTGGCTAGATTAAATAGACAAAAAAATAAAATCAGGTACAAATCTAAGAAACATCTAATGCTACATTATGGAGAACTATCTTTTATATTATTTTTTTCACTCACAGCAAAACCAGTGCTGATCATTATTGCACTTTGTATTGAACTAGATCTCCAACACAATTGTCCACCTGGCATCCAGTGACACTTTTAGCTGCTAGTTAAGGAATGCTCAGTACTGTCTTAGTCCAGGTGTGTTCATAATAGTGACACCTGTCTCTTTTGGAGCCAAGGATTGGAAAGTACAACCCCAAACTAAAAGACTGTCACATACTTCTGTGCAGACAAAGCCCAAAGTAACATTTCACTTGAGGGTCAGCAGCAGTGCTGCCTATGGTTCCCCAGTTGATGAGTGTAAGAGAACTTGCCATTTCAGCTGCAGGGAAGACAGCACAACAGACACAGAAGAAGCTGCCATTGCAGCTGATCCCATCCAAGGCTGAAGCACAAGGCCAATAGGCATGAACACACCTAGCAAAAAAAACATATATGGACGTGAGTCAGAACCATTTCTGTCCATGCATATATATCATGGATCTGCAGTTCTACAATATGACTTGCTGAGACCTCCATAAATACAACTGGATTGATATACATATATTCACTTATTTTTAAATATGTCCCTTCTACTGCAGAGGATGACCTTTGCACCAATTCAGCTATAAGACAGCAGCCACAAGGCAAGGTCCCTTCCAGCTATTCTGCACATAGGAAACAAAGCAAAAGCAATAGGAAGACAAGATAGATGCCCAGGCAAAGCAGGGAGAAGTTAGTAATAAAGAAAAAGAACACTTGAACACTTGAAGTAAAATTCAGGGAGGAATTTGGAGCATATCTAACAGAAGCAGAGAGAATGCAAGTAGTGGGAAAGAAAATGAGTGATTTGGGGCCAATAAAAGAGGAAGCACTAGAAGTGGAATGGTGCCTCTAGTTAGAGCTGAGTTTGAATATACAGAAACTAATCCCCAAGTAGTACTGTGTGAAATAAAAGCATGCTTTTAATTTCATCATATAAGAATTTATTCCCAAGAGTTTAAAACTTGGGAAACAAAGGTTATTGGGTGGTTTCTTCCCAAAACATGTTAAAAAAAATTATATTTTTTTTGTCCTCCTGACAAGGTTTAAATCCTCTAGGATTTTCTTTGAGCAGGAAATCCTGCAAGAGGCACCACAGAACTCAATGGTGCTTCTGTCTTCAATAAACTGAGCTCTGGCAGTCACATACCTGCTGCTATGGGTATTCCAAGCAGATTATAAATTAAGGCAAGAACCAGATTTATTCGTATTCTCCGAACTGTTCTCTTTGATAGGTGAATACTGGCAACTACATCCAGCAAGTCATTCTGGAAGACAGAAGAGCATTGAAAGTTTTCCACATGCAGTCTTCCAAACACCAAATCAAATATAAGAGTACAGGCCAAGACTGTAATGCTCACTCGGATAAGAACAACATCAGCTGCTTCAATCGCAACATCAGTGCCGGTTCCAATTGCAATTCCAACATCAGCCCTGGCTAGTGCAGGAGAATCATTGACTCCATCACCAACCATTGCAACCTTCACCCTCCCATTTTGGAGCTCCTGGACCTTTGCAACCTTGTGAGAAGGAAGAACCTCAGCAAAGACTTTTTTGATCCCAACCTACGTATAAAGAAAGAAAGAAAGTTGGTGATATGCTTCCATGCTGAAATGAATGTTCTGTTTGAAGGGAAAACGAAGATCAACCAAACTAATTCTGGTGGAGACAACACTTGCAAGCTACGCAGAAAGCTTAAGAACAACATGCCCTTGGCATAAAAAAAAAAGGAGTGATTACAATCCCTTCTCCATTTCTACTGCAGACATGCTGGCAAACCATACTCTGCTATTAGTGTCATTCCCCACAAGGCATGGAGAAGTAGAGCTTCAGGCTCTATAGTCCTGGCAATAAAGGTTTAATGGTTAGAAGAGCCAGTTTTCAGCTATACATGCTGCTTAATGCACCAAAAAGTTTCAGTGAAATCATAAACTCATAGAATCATTTAGATTGGAAAACACCTTTAAGACCAACAAGTCCAACCCTTAAGCTGGCACTGCCAAGTCCACCACTAAACCCTGTGCCCTAGTGCCCCATTTACACAACTTTTAAATATCTCCGTGGGTGGAGACTCTGCAACTTCCCTACACAGCCCCTTCCAATGCTTGACAACCCTTTCAGTGAAGAAATTGTTCCTAATGTCCAATCTAAACCTCCCCTGGCACAATTTGAGGGCATATCCTCTTGTCTTATTATCTGCTTCTTGGGAGAAGGTACCAACACCCATCTTGCTGCAACCTCCTTTCAGGTAGATGTAGAGAGCAATGTTTCCCCCTACGCTGAGTTACCTCTCCAAATTCACCAAGGTGAACAGAGTTTTAGAAAATCACCATGTTGGGGTTTTTTTTGTTTGTTTGGGTTTCTTTGGGGGTTGGGTTTTTGTTTTTTTTTTTGTTTTTTGTTTTTGGTTGGTTGGTTTTTTGTTTGTTTGTTTTTTTTGTTTTGGTTTTGTTGTTGTTGTGGTTGGTTGGTTGGTTGGTTTCTTTTTTTCTTTTTTTCAAGGCAGAGAAGCAAATACCTGAGTAGCAATGGCTTTTGCAGTTTTTCTGTTGTCCCCCGTTATCAGCACCACGTCTATCCCCATGTTTTTCAGTGTGTGCACAGCAAGTGCTGCCTCCTGCTTGACAGTATCTGCTATTGCAATCATTCCACACAGCACGCCTGCATAAAGAAATGTCTTCTGTCAAGAGAGAGCTGTGAAGGCAAAGTGACAGCAAGAGAACAGGACTTCCCCTCCACCTATCACACAATGGCATCTTGTGAAATAACACATTCTGGACAATATTGACACTCATAAGCCTGAAAAACTGTCTACAGTTTTCTAAGTTATGGGCTCTTTCTTGCACACACATGCATACTTTTGTCATTTATCTCTTTCAGATCAAACAACAAACACCTTTGATATCTGGGTACAGCGAAGAAGGGGAGAAACATATCCTTTAAGCATGACTGCCTAGCTTTTATGGTATAGACAAATACAATAGTGGGCCAGAGGAAGTTCTTGTATCTGTGCCCAGGTCAGATGCTGAAGCCACCCCTCCAGGAGGAAGCATATAGAGTATCTGCTTTTATGTCCCCTAATCTTTCAGGGTTGGAGCTCTATTATAATTTATTACTTTCATACACAAGTGTTGTACCTGTCTTCTGATGCATTGATTCAATAGTGCATCTGCATTTCCTTTATATGATTTACAAAATCTCACATCATTTTATCACTGCATGTTATCTTTCAAAAGTAAGTACTTAACTAAGTTTTGTACCCCATATCTCTATTTGCTGTCAATAGCAGCGATAGGAACACCAGCTGCATATCAGAGCCCTTACTTCCATGTTAAGGGAACTTTATTTTGCTGGCTTACTAAGGGAGCCAAGGCCGAGACATGCCATCGCTTCTCAAAATTGCTCTCTAGGAGCACCAGGAGTATTTATTCAGTAACTGAATCAGAGGCCCCATTTCCAAATCACAGATGCGCTGGCAGTCTATCATCATTACTGTGGTTTCTCATTGTAAGGTATTGTCTGTGACCTCTTTCTGCTTAGCACAGAACCCCTCTGGCAAAATTCATTTAGTCTAATCTATTATATTTGAATGATCTAATAAATCATCATGTTTAGTCATTAAATGTTTTGGTATCAGTGATGCAATAGGTTGGCCTGTGATGCTTAAGTGATCTAAAGTTAGGATGGGACATGGCACTGCTTTTCTGAGCAGCAGTCCTAGACAACAGGAGATTCATAAAATAAAATAAAACTAAAAAGATGATTTTAAACTATCCAAAAGATCTTATAAACACTGTTCTGAGGTGAAAGCTTCTTTTAAGAACAGCTTCATACTTGGCAGTTCACAAGCACTTCTACACTAAAAGATTAATAATTTCTTGACACTAAGCACCAGTTAATCGCTCCAGTTTGTTTTTATCCATTCCATGGTAGGATTAACTGATGTTAGTAAATCACACCAAAGAAGAGCAGTTACCATCTATAGCCACTAGTACGGCAGTCTGTCCTTTTGTTTCATGATCTGTCATTGCATCATTTATGTCATTTGCAATATGCAAGCCATTGCGTCGCATCCACTCACGATTTCCAATCAACACCGAGTATGCGTGAGAAGCTGATGGACCTTTGTGCACAGACAGAAAACGAAATGAGCAACTCAAAAACAGTGAACGCAAACCAGAGACATCTGAGGGTGACAATGTCAGGGTGCATTAGCTAAGAAAACCTCTTTCTTCAGGGGTTCTTTTGTGTTCCAGATTGGCATGGTCACACCCTGGACCCAAACAGAATTAGTCTTGTTCAAATGCTGCTATCATGGCCAAACACAAATGCACGGGTGCTACCTGAGACAGCCTCATAAAACTTTTCTCCCTCAAGGCTCAATCTGTGCCTGTTTATACACAGAACTGCATCGTGAACTTAATGGAAGTATCTGCCTTTGCCAGTTGGCATTGTTTTTCTGAGTAAGTGCAGTATTCATGTTTTGTAAATGCCATGCTGCTTTGTTCTCACAACTAATGGCTTCTTTCAAATATAAAGGCTATTTCTGGTGAGAAAAAAGTAGTTTTGTTCTAACAAACAATGAAACCATACATAGGGAACCTCATTATGAATTCAATCCAACTTCACAAGAGCTGTATGAAGCAGGTGAGAAAATATTGCATTAACACAAATGGCAGAGTTCTGATGATTAAAGTTCTTATTTCATTTAATTCTTCTAATAGCTTTTTCAAAAAGGTCAGGAGAGCCACAGCTTTCTGAAGAGAACTGATGAGCTTCTTAAGGAAGGCTTTAAATACTTTTTCTTTCCCCTCCTACACTACAAAAGAGCAAAGTGGCTTCCACAGAGCTTGAAACAAAACCAAATGTATTGGCCTAATCAAAGCCATAAAGCACTGAAACTCAATTTGCAGCTAAATCATGCTTTATTGTGCATCTGCTGAAAAGATTATTATTTTTTTAGTTAAGTGCCTTGAGAGATATATGAACAGAAAACAAAAGGTCCAAGTTAATATGGAACTAAAGGGTAGAATATAAATAGTTGCAGTAAGATATATGCTAAATATATGCTAATTGGGGCAATAATGCTAAATGGCCAACTTCACTCTCTGCTGGACAATTCTTCTATCCGAAAGGAACACTGCTGAGTATGCCGTAGGGCCTATGCATTGTATTGACTTTTTGAGTACCTATCGTAGCATCTGAAATCTTATTTAGGTTTCTGAATTGCAGAGAGATTCAGAGTACGGGAAAGAGAGCTTCGATTTTTGTTAAGGCCCATTTTTGCGCCACATGTTCTTTTTCTCCCTTCTGCCATAAATCCACCTATCTGTTGTTCCTAGCCCTATGGGATTGTTTTACAGTGGTCAGCACTTTTGATTCATCAGCTCTCACATTATGACTGGTAGTCACTTTGGTGGCAGACATACCATTTGATTCTGAGAGCATAACCAGCATATTATCTCCCAGAGGAGCACGGCTGTCCCCACTCCTGTTAGCGTCCAGCTTATCGAGACCCTCCTCGGCCATATCCAGGACAGCGTCAACACCTCCAACCTTGCAGCTGATGCCACAGCCTGGGACTGCCTGGAAGTCGGTGCAGTATCCCAAGGTCTGAGTACCAAGCTCCTGCAGATGTAACCAGAGTTCATCATCAGTCTGTGCTACCCACGTGGGGTACAAGTATTAGATAACTCCTGCTGAAAAGAGGCTTCATTTGTCCTCTTGACAATGACTGACTGACAGAAATTAAAATAAGGATGTCCTGTGGTTTAGATTTCTAGAAAGGGGCAGCCATACAGATCACATCCAGGTCTCAACTCTAGCACCAGCAAACTATAAAGGGCAGCTTTTCCTCATAGCTGAAAGATGAAGCAGTTACGTTGGGGGTTCATGGCCTCAGACAAGACTAGAAACTAAAGACAAACACTATAACCATACAGCTACACAACTTCTGAAGAGGTGTAACTTCTAATTAACTTAACAGACAACTGGCTGTGGGGAATCAGGCCTTTTACATAAAGTAATAATACAGCAGAAAAACTATCAGATTCCTAGAGTGATCGGTCTGGATGATAAAGGAACTGGGTCCTCCTGTTGAGTTAGAGAGAGAAGGCAGTGAGAACCTTCAAGATGAGAAAACGGATTACCAGGATCCTATGAATTACCAAAAGAATGAAGAAAATCATAGAATCACAGAACAGTTTGGGTTGGAAGGAACCTTAAAGACCATCCAGTTCCAACCCCCTTGCCACAGGCAGTGGCACTTTCCACTAGACCAAGTTGCTCAAAGCCCCATCCAGCCTGGCCTTGAATGCTTCCAGGTATGGGGCAGCCACAATTTCCTTGGTCAACCTGTGCCATCACCTCACCACTTTCACAGTGAAGAATTTTCTCCTAATGTCTAATCTAATTCTCCCTTCTTTCAGCTTACAGCCATTATAAAGCTCAAAGCCAAAATATTCATTTATAAACAAGTTATTCTGAGTTGTCTCTGGAAGTTGGAAATCCAACTCTGGAAGCTGGAATTTCAGTAATCTTCTTACAACACAGGGGTGATAAGGCAGGCACTAAGAATATTAGCAAACAGAAATGCTGAGCAGCTTTACAATTCATATAAACCATGACCCAGTAATAACTGGTGCATGGGATTACTACAGAAGTGTCAGGGTACTAAGACAAATTTGAAAACAGAAAATGTAAAATACAAGAAAGGCAACTGAAGCATTACCCATATTCTCTTCTCCTGTTGTTAAATTCTAAATGTTTTTCACTGAAAGATGTATCACTAGTAAGTTTGATATGTTCTTGCCAAGAAATTTTTCCATAAACCAATTAATGACTTGTGTTTGAAAACCAAAGTTGTCTATTTAAACCAAGCCTCCTATTTTGGTTACTATTTGTGCTTTTGTTCTTTCTGAAACATTTGAGGAACGCATGCAATATATAAATGACCTTTGAGGATTTGCAAAATTTGTGAAGACTGGAGCAATCTATTAATTTGTGAAACTCACATAGTGAGGATTTAAAGCTTTTTGCTTAATCTATCCAGACAAGCAAGCGACTAAGAAAAGTGACTAGTTGGGTAACACATGAAATGTCACCACATACATTTGCTTCATGGTACTGTTTTGAGGATAAGTATTCCTCCTGCACATACATATTCCACAGTACTTATTTCCCTACTGGTTCAGGAAAAATTTTGTAAGATCTTGTTTGAGAACTCCACAGCATTATCAGAAAAACAAAGCTTAGAGTATGCTTTCTGGTATTGTCCAGACTGAGATGCACAATCGTAAAATCTCCCAGCTTTCCAGTCTGTTACTATCCAGACAGGCCTCTCCCTCTGGGACTTGCTCATTTTATACAACATTGCTGCATTTGCACAGATCCCTTCAGGCCTTAGTGAATTGAAAGGGTAAGTACCTCTTTGCAATATTTAGTAACTGCCACTCCTAGAGGATGCTCGCTGCTGGCTTCTGCAGTGCCAACCACTGCCAGTACCTTCTTCAGAGAGAGCACAGCTGTGTCTCCCAGCAAAAGCACCCTCATGACTTTAGGAACTCCACAGGTGATGGTCCCAGTTTTATCAAACATTACAGTCTTGATCTGCAAGAAATAAACCAGAGTTACTGCCTAAGTCCTGCAAGCATGGAGATGCTCATATGCTTTAGGTACATAAGCACAGGCAAAACCTTAATAATCACTGGATTATACCCACAGCAACACAGAATAAATCTGCAAAAGCAGGGATTTGTGTATGTACCTGGAACTATCTGTACAGTAGGTCTCCTTATTCAATCCCCAGTAGGTTTTCTTATTCGATCCCCAAACAGTGATTTCACCAAAGCTACAACATCATCCTGTACCTATACCAGGATCTCAGACAACACTTATTACAGGACTTGCACTGTCCTCTGTATGAGCACGTATGTACCTCCATGCAGGATTCACATCATCCACCTTAACCACTTTTACCACAAGGTAGATGATCAAAGGAGGGCTTTTACAAGTACTGTTCTAAACAATTAACAATAGCACTGGGAAGAGAGGACTCATTAATTTATTTGGCAATAGAGCAGGTGGAAAGAGTGCAAGAAGCTGCAACAAATTCTGGAAGCAATAACCTAACCAAAATCAACCTTGTACCATTCACCAAATTCAGCAATCCCTTCTTGTTAGCCAGCCCAAGGGGTCTTGAGAATCGGAAATGAAGCAAACAACACAGCCCCAAATACAATGAAACCCAAAGCTAAAGTCAATTCTAACCCTGAAAATAACACAGCACAGAGAAACACAAGAACCAGAAAGCTCAATGTGGTCACTATTTCTATTCCCCGTTATTCCAACCCACCAACTTTGCAGAATCCAACAGTTCACCTGATTTTCCAAGCCCTGATCCTAGTCTTGCTTAGATTCAAGAGGTCATGACACTAATGAGCAGTCATTTTTTGATTGATTTTTTTTTTCCAGAGACTTGGGAAAACTTCTGTGCTTTATAATGTCCAGCAAGAACAAGAATCACCAGACTGTTTGACTTACTCTTACCATCCTTTTCAGTTCAAGTGTTTGCTGTGTGTCTCATCCAGTCTACCAAAACATGGTTTCAACACATATTCTTTTGACTGGCTGTGGACGTGTCAGACCTGTTCCTCCTTCAATGTCCTAATCTTTCCATCAGTTTCCTTCCTTTGAAGGGCTTTTTCTAACTCCTTTCTATCTTTTTTCTCTGTTCTAAACCAACTTCAAATCATTCAGTTTTTCTCTTACATCCTACGTTTTAAACTGCTGATCATGAACAATACACATTTCATGACAGCCCTCTTAGGAAAGAAGGAAAACACTGGATTATTGGGTTTTTTTTTTGCAAAAGAGGTAAAGAGAGTGCAAAATGCAGAAACCTCTGCATGCAGAAGATTAGCAGCCTCATTTTTATGAGATTACAGGAACAGTTAGCTCTCAACATTTTGCTATGACTGCTTTGAAGAAAGAAGGTCAGATCTGTCTTCTTTCCCTTCATGAGCAGCAACCAATAGAAAACAAACAACCAACCAATATTCTGCAGTCTTTCTCTAGGCCAGCAGGATTTTCTAGGAAATCCTTGCTGTGTAACAACAGCTGGGTGAGCTGCAAAAGTACAGCATGAACTATTAACCTTGTGTGCCATTTCCAGGGGTTTTCCACCTTTGATGAGGATACCATTCTGTGCAGCAACGCCTGTGCCCACCATCACAGCTGTGGGGGTAGCCAAGCCTAAAGAACATGGGCATGCAATGCTCAGCACAGTGATTGAGGTTTGAAATGCAAACCTCAGTATTAGTTCAGCTTTTGAAACGTGTTCGCTCTGATTCTGCAAAAAGAGAGAAGGGGTAGGGGTAAAGAAAGAGATGTATGATTGCTGATTGAAGACAACATAGTTGTGCAATGGTTCAGTCATTTAAAAAAAAACACATCTGCTTGGAAACCTCCAAGTAGAGGAAAGCAATATATTATTGTTACTGTAACAGTACAGAAAGGTCAATGTTATGAATTGTTTATGGCAATATATTCTGTATGTTTTGCTACTCAAGCACACTTATATTTGACTCTGCTCTTGGGCTTCTGAGTAAAAATATAACCTTCCCTTATAGCTTGGTAAAGAACAACACTATTTCTGGGTACACAAATTCCCACAGTTTCTGAGCATAGCAAACACACATCCTAAAGACAACAGAAGCTCATCTTTCTGAAGCCAAACCCACTGTCTGCCATCAGGAACAAGGATGTCCAAAGAAATTCAGGCACAATAGAAATGGCTCAGCTCCTTGCAATGCAGCTGTAGATCATGTTTAGTCCACAAAGCCTGCCAATAATTTCAGTTTGTAGATACCACATGCAGAACTAAGGGGTAAATGAAATATACATTTAAACCTGCAGATAGATTTTTGTTAGCATAATTATTTGCCCTGTGTAGAAAATACCATATTGTGTAAAAGTATTTGTCAAATTGCAACATCAAACCCTACACACAGAAGGTATATTAATTACACTGGAAGATATCCTAACACCCAAATTCATCTCTTGCTGAAATTACTTACAGGAAAATATTTTTGAATAACATCAAAATTTATAAACCCAATTGTGATCCATACTATCAATGTCACTGTGGAAATGATGATGATAAATGGTACAAAATATCCACTAAACTTGTCTGCCAGTTGCTGGATGGGTGCCTATAAGAAAGAAAAAAAAAAAGTATTTGCATGTTTATGGTCAAAACACATAAATGTGCAAAGTTCATGAAGATATCTGATAGTCTATCTCATTCTTTTCTGAAGTCAGGAGAAACACACAGTTTGCTGAACAAGTAAATATAGCAAAATATAGAATCTTTTTCTTATTTTATGAAAACCTATGAATAAAGTTTTCTTTTATTTTTACCTTTGACATTTGAGCTTCTTCCACTAATTTCACAATCTGTGCAAGAGTGGTGTCATTACCAACATGAGTTGCATTAACAAGAACTGAGCCATGTGCATTTATAGAACCAGCAATCACTATGCTCCCAGGCTTTTTAGTGACTGGCATAGCTTCCCCTAGAAAGAAAAGGTAAAATAAATAAACAAATGCTCCTAATAATAGTAAATATAGTCCATTAGGCCACAGCTTATTGTATGCTAGCAAAATCCATATGCTAAGCAATAATGACTAGAAATCGTGTTATCTATCTCTATCTAGTCAAGACATGTTAAGCGGTGTAATACTTTTATAAACATTTTTCTAGGTTTACTTCAAAAGAAAAATGTTGTTTCTTTGGTCCTAACACTCCAGTTCATCACCC
This sequence comes from Agapornis roseicollis, assembly GCA_002631895.1. NCBI lineage: Eukaryota > Metazoa > Chordata > Aves > Psittaciformes > Psittacidae > Agapornis > Agapornis roseicollis. The sequence continues at coordinate 90,789 of NDXB01007646.1, read as the reverse complement.
CTCAAAAAGGCCAGGAGAAAATTGGTTGTAAAAGGAACTTCTAGGAATTTCTCCAGGTAATGCTTCACATAGTCATGGGTAGTGGAAATAAAGACATAAATCTGTCTTTATTTCTACCACTTTCAGTTTTCAAAGACTAGAAAAGTTGTCTTTGTGGCAAAACTCCTCTTCTCACACTGCCTCTCAAAAAATAATAGCTCTATATAATCTTTATTTTCTTTATTTTTAGGGTTAGCGATAATGACTGGTTCTCTTAAATTAAGGGTGTTCTTGCTCCCCAAGCAAAGTAAAAATGTAACTAAAACAAGCAAGTCAATACCAGTGTAAAGCTTTCATATCCTTTACTTATTTATAAGAGCTGAAAAATGCAGTTAATCTTTATTACATTTGTAAAATGAAATGAAAATTTCAGAGGCTGTGAAAAAGTCCCAGGACCTTTAATGAGCATCATGTTGTGAGGCTTTCTTTCCATCTCTTTGAACTGGAAGAAGTCCTGTTCAGTGCCCATACATACACACCCCAACTTCTCAGCAATATTTCCCCATCACCCTTTTGAAGTTATTTGTGAGAAGGTACCATCTCTACAAACACATTCCAGTGGAAATTCCTAAAAGATCTTTGGAATAATGACAATAGTATTTAGACTCTACCCATCTAATCAGTAAGTTATTAAAACTAACAAAACTGAGCAGAAATTCCTCAGCTTTTTAGGCTGTGTGCAGACACAGATTTGGCTTCAAGCTCACAAATGCTGGGTGCAGCATCCATTAAGGTGGGAGGTTATGCACACAGCAGGTTTTGGGTTGAGTCTGCTCTATTTTCTTGTAAGAAAAAATTCTAGAGGATTCCACTTCTTTGTGTAAGTGTAATGGAAGTTACCGGTAATGAGAGACTCATCTGCCATAGAAGTGCCTTCAATGACCTTTCCATCCACTGGGAACTTTCCACCAGGAACAACCTTTACAATATCACCCCTTTGAACTAGTTCAACAGCTACCTGCTCCTCCCTACAAAAGACACAAGTAGAACAGGCAGATTATTAACCCATCAAAAGAATAATAATGCTTTCACACTGACTACATCAAGCTTAGTCTTTGCACCGAGGCAGGCTGAAGCGGTTCTGGTTCACAAATATATACCTGATGATAGAGTGATCAGGGCCAAGAGTCACCACAGTGGCTTCTGTGGCTTGAAGAGATATAAGTTTGGCAAGAGCTTCTGAAGTTCTACTCTAAGAAAGAGAGATAAATATTTAAGATATATTGAGATATATAAATGCTGATGTCTATTTAACAAAATGAACTCTAAATGACCTTGTATAATACAAGCTACAGCAGAAACATCTGACTCAGAATTCTTCTGAATAGTTTTAGTCTACTCTCATCATAAATACACAATAATTAACGTGAAGCTGAGTTACCTTTGCTATGTGTTCCAGCCATCTCCCAAGGGCAATGAATACAAACAGCATTGGAGGAGTGTCAAAGAAAGTGATGGGGCTTTTCTCTGCCTTTTCAACTATTGCTACCATGAGGATAACACAGGAATACACATAGGCAATCGTTGTGGCTAGTACGATGAGCACATCCATATTGGCCATCTTGTGCTTCAGTGACTTGTAAGCTTGCACGTAAAAATACCACCCACCAAGAAACTGTTGGTGTAAGCATGGACAGACTCATATTTAGTTCACAGCAATGAAAACAAAGAGTACATAGTACTGCCTACAGCAGAATTTTAAACACATAGTAGGTAAGGGAAAGCATTGCTGTCCCATGCAAATTTTGTATTGACACAACTTCAGTGAAGTAATCTACTAGCAGACTGACTCCATTGTCACCCTTTCACTTGCCCTTCCTTGTTCTCAAAACAGCTCTGCCAGCTAAATGTCATCCTTTCCCTCAGCAATGCAAGGTAAACAAGGCACTATACTGAAGGTATTTGCCTACAGCTACCCAATTAGTTTGCAGCTGATCAGGTATTTCTTCATTTTAATACTACCTTCCCCACTTGGATAATTATCTGATGTAACTTTGTCAGGAGCAAGTTCTGCATTACAGAATGGATAACTTGCAGAAAAGTGCCACTTTATTCTGTATAGGTGACACAGATAAGACAGCAGGCCTAACCCACTAAAACCTTCCAGTCTCCTGGTTTTATCACATCATATTACACAAATGGGAGAATAATAGAAAGTAAACCCCTAGGAAGTCTGTGGACATACCTGAACAAAAGTGCACAGGACAAAGAAGAGAAGATTTAAAACAGATAATCCAGGAATGATGTTCTGTTCCAGCACCATAGACCCATGGTGCTCACCACTGGGTATTAGCATATAAATCATTAGGATTAAGACAGGGATACCAAACAGCAGGCTGCACAAGAAAGATTTCCTCCACCTGAAAAGCAGAAGCTGTAAATGCCTGGTTGTCATGCACCCCACAGTACCAAGGCCTGTGCCAACACTGTGCTTGCTGTAAACATGGAGTATCAGTAATATACTGACAGCTTCATGATATATGGGAAAGAACCAACATTTTGGGACAGTTTCAAGTGCCTTTTATATGTTTACCTGTATAGACTTCTATCAGTTAAAAACCAAAACTAATGAAAGTAATAAAGTACTTGAACCAAATAGCAAATAGTAAAATTAAATAAGCTAAACTAACTGGGAAGGGAGGGGAAGTGACAGAAGATGATCTACACATTCATTAGTGAGAGAGAAAGAGAAATACTTACTGCTGGATTTCCTTTTTATGATCTAAGTTATGTGTGTTTGGAACTCTTCTAGCCACAGACGCATGAAAGCCAATTTCCTTTTTATTGAAAGGTGAGGGAAGATGAGTTAGTTTTGATTAAACTACCCATATTATTTATCACACACTTAAATGATACTACTTTTAGAAGAAACGTCAGAAAGGGACACTATTCTGTATTTAATAAATGCCAACTTCTTATTTTTAAATCCTGACAACATGAGAGGATATTTCAAACAGTACTCAAAATGTGGACTGCAAAGGGTTTCCACTACCTATACATAAGCACAGTGTATAGATGCAGTGAATGTCCCAGGTTTCTTAGGTATAGGAACCTTTTACTGACAGCTGGAATTCTCCTCCAGGGAACTTTATGACCTTTCATCTCCACTGGAAAACTATGAGACTGGAAAAACCACAAAGGAAGGTAAAAATGTACAAGCCACTGGGCTAGTCAATCTTGTGAGCATCTCCTTAACACTACAAGTCAGCAGGCCAACCTGAAGTTGAACATCGAAGTGGCTAGAATTAGTTTAAACCTGTAAACCAACAAACTACAAGGCAAAGCATCCCCAAAACAAATAAAAGCAAATAGCCAATTTTGACTGACACTTCAATGTGTTACGGCAGTAGAATGATGCTCCCTCTCCCAAACCCCCACTAAACACCCAAAGCATACTTGCAAGAACAATACATTTGAACTTTGTACCTGCACCATGAGATGCTCCTGTGACAAAATACACTTTACAGAACTACTTTGCCAGCCTAAACAGTCTAACAGTTAACATGTTAACCACTGCTGCCCCACCAGTTCTGTGGCTTAGGAGCTTTTTCCTGCATAAATACTCTAGAACACAAATGGCAGTTTCTGCTGTCCTCCTGACTACTCAATCACATGCTCCTCACACACATGCACTCTTCTGGTGGAGCAGAGAAAGAAAAAATTTTGTCCACAACTTGGCCATGGTAATGACAGATTTTGTGATCTGTGTGGTTACTGCTAAGCCAGGATTCTTTTCGTTTAGTGGCTGTATCACAAGTTCTTTTGGTTTAAAAAGTTCTCTTCTGAACTGCTGTGGGAATAAATGCCAGAGAAAACAGAGATGTGTAATACTTGTGGTATGAGCTGTTGTGAAACTCCTTTTACAGCCTCTTTCACTGGCGAGAGAAAGTAGTATTTTTTTTCTGAAGTACCAACACTTCACTGAAATGACAGGGCATCAGACACACATGATTTTACACACAGAATTGCAAAGAATTAATATGACACTTTTGCCAGATATAGATAAGAAAGGTTTGGGTTTGCAGTTTTAAGGGTGTGTTTTCAGAGTAACAACCTGGGTGACTATGCAGTATGGTGGAGCACAGCTGCTTTACCACAACAGCATAAAAATATATGGCAATAACTGTCATCTGCAAAAGTCAGTGAAATGTCTCAAATATCAACTGCTTTGTTTCCTTTTTAACTTCACCTTACAATTGTTCTTACATAAAACGTTTCTAAATCCTACCTCAATTATTTTTATAATATCTCGAGGTCCAGTAATCTCAGGATCAAACTGGATGTGAGCTTTGCATGTGGCAAGTGCAACTGAGACGTATAATATGCCATTTGTTCTCATGAGTTTGGATTCAATATTGTGAACACAAGAAGCACAAGTCATCCCTGTAATCTAAAGAAAAGACAAATTGAAGTACAGTTAGCAGCCCCTAACCTTCATCTAATATTTGTGGATGAATATGAGACTCATCCTGCTAGTGTCACAAAGGTACTAATGACTACTCAAGCTCTGCTGGTACTGACCCAAGACCTCAGCATGAGGATTTTTATAGAGCTATCTTAAATGAAACAAAACTGAGAACATAACTATACACTTTTATCACAAAATTCTGGAAGCAGCAGTTATAGTCACAGCTGTGTATTTGTATAGCAGCACTTGTCCACTGCATTAACTGTCACAGTTAATGAACTGCTAATACAGTTCTATCAGCAGCAATATTAACATTACCAAAATCAAACTCTGCATGTGTGACTTTCTCACTTAATTAAATTTTCCTGTGGCTTCAATAAGACATGTTCCTACTTTCTTCTCTGTTAGCACAACTGTTGACTGTTGCTGTCTTTTAGTAGGTATGTGTCAGAAACTAAAACCAGACTTTTGAAGGATCTGTCCTTTGTATAAACAATTTACCAATTTTACCCAAAGTACTGAGACCTCTAAACAAAGCCCCAGGCATTATTAACACATATTTGGTGCTACATTTGCTGAGTGTTGAGTGAAGTGCCTTCGCAGAAAAGTTCGATTTCATTTCTCTTTTCTATGGAAAGCCTATTCTGTAAATACAACTATCACTTTTCGCTTCAACAACTTTGGACAGGTTCTTCTAAGACAAATTGGTTTTGTCTTTCAGCAATCAAGAAAAAATAGTGTCACCAGCCAGACTGACCTGCTGTAGCCACAACTCCTTAACCAGAAGCATTTGCAAGAAAATTGTTTTTTCAGACCAAACCCAACACATAATTTCAAAGATGCATGACTTACTAGAAGCTCCACATTCCCTTCTGTTTCTGCATGATCTTCTATGACAGTAGCACCAAAACCCAAATTCTGGATCAGCTGTGCTATTTCAAGAGGCTGTATGAGTTCTGGCTTGAATTTTATCTCTGCTTTACCTGCCATCAGTGCTACCAACACTGAAACAATCCCTGCAGTGGCAATAATAAAAAATATTAGATAATGTAGCTCCTTTGAGAGGAAGAAAAATAAAACATTACCAGTAAATGTCAGCAAGGGCTGTGACAACAGATGTCATAAGCCTAATGCTTTCTCTCTGCCTCCTTCTAGTGTTGTTCCCTAGTCACAACAGCAACGTTTTCCTTGAGATCCAGCCATACTTGCAGCTCACTTCAACAATGAGAACTGCAACAGTTACACACAGAGGGAGGCGAGCTTTGTCTAATGAGGAAAAAAAAAAAAGATGTACAGAAGCAATCTCTACACTCATTGCTGCAAGCTCTACCCTGGACTCTCTAAGGTTGGAAAGCCCTAAACAAACCCCACAGCACAATGCTAGGCCTTTTTCTTTACTTATTTTTCCCTTTGAGTTGTTTTTTAATCTTCTTTTTGGTTTTGTTTTTGGGTTTTTTCTGTTTATCTGGTTTTGGCTGGGTTTTTTGGTTTTGTTCTGTTTTTAAATAAATCAACCCACAGAAATTTACATTTAGAATTGAAAAGTAAAACATAAAAATCACAGGCAAAAATAACTGTTCTGGAGTGCTAATGGTTTCTTAGAGTTTTAAATCAAGGCAGTGAGACCACCACTGGGAGACTAAGGGCACAGTAATCAATAAGCAAAATCCTCCAAAAGCATCCCTACACAAATTAAATTGGACATTGCTGGGGCTCATCTGCTCATCTTCTACATGGCCAGAGGAAAGGCAGCTCCAGTGTGCAGACTTCTAACCTAATAAGCTTCACTGTGCCTAAGTTAATAAAATTATCCAGGCACTGGAGACATACATTTGCAAATGTGACCTGAAGGGTGAGTTTCACATCACAAACATGCAAGAGCTCTCAATAGCTCTGGAAGAGATGGATTGATTTGTAAAGCAATAAAGCCCTGAAAACTAAATGAGAACCATTTTCTTGTCTTGAGTCTTAGTTGAAATTTTTATCACATTGCAGCAACTTACTGTTACAATACAACTGTGCCCATTGGGTTCATCCACCAGTGCAGTAGGATAGTTAAACAGTGATACAGTTACATTAGCACTAAGAAAGAGCATTAAGCCTATTTAACCTTCAGATGTTGTACCACAGCCTCTTTCATTAATCACATGGAATACCTTTTACATCCTATAGTCCCTTACAGACTCATTATTGTCATAGAATGGTTTGGGTCAGAAGGGACATTAAAGATAATCTAGTTCCATCCCCAGGGACACCTTCCACTAGACAAGGTTGCTCAAGGCCTCATCCAACCTGGCCATCAATTAAGATTACAGGAAACTGAAATTCATTACCATCTTGTTTCTGCAAATTCCTCTCGATGGTAGACACACAGGATGCACAGGTCATGCCCGTGATTTGTAAAAAACACTTCCCAGCTGTTGCTCCACTGGACTGGTTTGGCCCATCAGGATGTGGTCTGTCTGGAGCAGCATCTGAGGAACAGCCTTGGAGAGGAGGATCTGAAGCTTGAGGCTGCACAGCAGCTTTGCTGGTGTCAGGCTGGTGCTTATGTTCTCCAGTGGCAGTATCTTGAATAAATGCACAATACACTGAACAAGCACTATTTACAGTGAGATTGAGTGATGCAAAATTACAAACAGGTCACATTTATCAGTCATGCAAAGTCTCTTGGTTGTTTGAAAGGTGACATAGTAATCTTGGTCTCTTCATGGAAACAATACATCTGTATAACAATATATATTCACCAGTAGCACTTGCATGACCATTTAACTCTACAGAACCAATTTTCCATTTTCAGATGGCAAATGATTCCCTCCAATTTCAATGCCTAAACCTGACAGACACCTCCACTCAAAGATATACTGCTATCTAGAGGGTCCTTATCCAGCACAGAGAATGCAGTCCAGTCATATCATATATAGAAGGCTGTCCCTGTTGTCATCTGTGCACAACATGTAGCACATCATCTCAAACAAGGAAAAGGACAAGTTTCTCAACATGTTTCTCTTTATGGCACAATATTTACACTGCAAGTACTTCCAAACAAGTAGTGGAAGGATTTGCAGCACCCAGATGACCCCAACACATACAGGTCTGTTGCACTAATTTTTGTTCTTTACCAGATACTGAACAGACACCCTATAGTTCCAGCTGTGTTCACAGACTGCTTCCCTTTAGCAGAGGTTTGTATAATGGAACAAGAGTTGTTTCTGAACACATTAAACACAGGGGGTCCCCTCCTTTTCCACAGATCAATCAGGTTCCACCAACAAATTATAAACCAAACAAATCATAATAAAAAACCACATATAGGCTCCTCCTCACCTGTAGTAGTACCACAGATTCAGAGGGATTGGACCCATGAGAAAAGCAAACAGGATGTGGTCTATTGTGAGCAACCTAAATCATTCTAGGTAAAGTACATCAGTATCTGAAAGCCAATCTGTTGAGGTGAAGCAGATAAATATTGCCACATCTGAAATTCACTAAAGAGGAGACTGTGCACCATAGCAAGTTCTTAAGTATTGAGCACATATACAAAACATACAAACTGTGCTGCAGCTACATGCTACATGTGGAAGTACCTGCTCCCACAAAATAGTACCTGCATCTTGCCAGTAACCTCACTTAAAGTAAGGCTTAGTAAAATAGGGCTAGTAAAAATAATAAATAAAAGTCAATGGAATCTGTCTTTACACAGTTTAAAATAATAATATGGACTTGTACACAGAAAAAAGATGATTTTAAATGAAAGGGATTTCAGTAAGTTCATGAGGTTTAGTATTTTAGAAATCACATGAACATAAATGAAAATATTTGGTTTCATAGATCCACTTACAGCAGCCTGTAGGCATAGGAGGAAACCTCCTCCAGTGGATAAGGGGATCAGCTATTTAAAGACCTTGTACCAACTTTCAAATCTTTGGGTTCATAATTTAACTCAACTTTTCCACCCACCAGTACAGTTATTAAGGGCTGAAACAAGGTACGCCACAGCTGAAATTTCTCTCCCTTGCTAAGTGAGGTCAGATTAGGTCAGTCCCTTAGAAAAGACAACACCAAGAGTTTCTCTCCAGAAGAGAATCTCAACACGGGTGTCCCATGGCCCAGCTTGGCACGTTACCCATGGAAGAAAGAACACTGTTACCTGTCAGTACAGAAGCATCAAACCCCATGTCTTCTATGGCAGCTCTTAACTCTTCTCCGTTAGTGACAGATGGATCATAATGTATGGTCCCAGTTCTGCCAGCTAAAGAAACTGCTATACGTTGCACTCCTTGTCTCTGTAATATGGTCCCTTCTATGGACTGTACACAGGAATTGCAGGTCATGCCATCAATCCTAATGACAGCTGTGCACGTCGTGTCTTGCAGAGGCTCTCTGAAAAGATCGCTTTGGGAAGCAGGTGATGGAGATGCTCCTTTATTTGTTTCTGAACCATTAAGGAGGCATACTTGAAAGTTTCCAGGTGGAAGGGATTCAATAGCTTGCTGCAAAGCTGACAGGGTTATTAAATTTGGGCTATACTGTACCACTGCACATTTATGCTCCAACGACACTGTAATACTTTGTATGCCAGGAAGATTAGATATATTTCCTTCGATGTTTCTGACACAGGAGTTGCAGCGCATGCCTTCTACCTGTAGAGCCACCGTAGCTGTGCTACTCATCTTGGTAAACCGTGGATCTACTCCATTGCTCGCAGGACTTGCTGGTGTCTCTTTGGGGTTTGCATTCTGCAAGCGCTCAAGATCGAGGACACTCAGCTTCAAAGGGGCTGATTTACTTTTGATGGTGCAGTGATACCCCAGGTTACTGATATGACTCTTGAGGTCGTCAGGCTGAATGATGTAAGGATAGTATGCAATAATAGCTTCCTGGTTACCAAGTGATACCTTGATTTTTGCCACACCGTGCAGCTTCCTAATCTTCCATTCAATGTTGGTGGCACAGGACTGGCATGTCATGCCTTCTACCCGAAGCTTAACTACTGCTTCTTTCAAGCATGACAAATTTACAGTTGCTGTTGTCAACCTCTCCTCTGCTATGTTGGCATCAAAGCCCATATCTTGAATTTCTTTGCAAATCTGCTCAGGACTTATGTCTGACTGCAGATACTTTATTACAGCATTGTTCTGTTCAAGGGAGACTTTAATACTCACAATGCCCTTCACCTTGGAAATTTGGCCTTCTATTGACTGCACACATGATTGGCAAGCCATTCCCACAATGTTGACTGCCACAGTGTGTTCTTGGGAAGAAGAAGAGGGCCCAGTTTCAAAGCTGTCTTCATAGCCCATGTTGTCAAAAGCAAAATTGTGTTTCATTGTAGGCTCCAGCTCACAGCCAGGAGGAGAATCAGTGGTGGGCAAAACCTAAGGAACAAGAGGCAAAATAAAATATTGTGAGCCCTGTGAAAGCAGCAATATTCTGCATGTGCTTTCAAGTCAGGCTATACCACCAAAAAGCTTCATGATGTTACCTTACACTTTGAATATATTACCAGTGATCTATGCCTACAATGATGAAGCACACCTCCAATGCTTCTCTTGAGCAGCAATTTAAAAAAATATTCACTAAGGACATAAAACCAAAATTATCTCAATATTTCCACCCCAATGCAATCATTTAAAACCTGAGCTTTCTGCAGCCACAGGGCACTGTCACTATGCAGCCTGAGCCCTGCTTTCCAGGGCATATTGGCACAAAGGATCACAGCAGAAAGTGAGCTGATTGTCTGTCCACAAATGTCAGAAGCTGGCTCAATCTGGCCAACCTGCTACTGCAGGAGTTCAAACCAAACCAAACCAAAATGCCCAGAGAAAACAGAATCAAGGATTTCCAAGAAGCCTGAAACAAGCTGGCACAGGGAGGACCTGTTGCCTGATACCTGAAGAGTTGTCTGCATGCAGATCTTCAAAGTTAAAATCAGTATCTGACAAAGATGCTGAAAGACACAGAACATTCAGATACTTTCACCATGGTTTAGTTTAACCTACCTCCTTGTGAGGCACCTAAGGAAGACCATATATGGAGATACAAGAACTCACTGATTTGATCCAAGACTCATTTTCAGGATGTAATGGCCAGTACTGAAGTAGATCAGCCTCAAGTGGACTATCTCTCAGTGAGACCATGGGCTCTGCCTTACTGGCTCTCTACAGTTTCATGTACTCAATTTAATTCAAAATGAATTATTAAAGAAAAAAATAAGTTATAAAGGCAATTCTTCTTACAGAATAGGTAATTGGAACCCAGACTCTGTTGCCTAAGTAAATTGCCAGCACAAAGTGATGAGAAAGATTGTGAAGGGGATGGACAAGTCCCACATTGTCAGATTTCATGGAAAGAACATCAAAATTCATGTCTATGACTTAAAGTAGCTTTAATTATAAAAATTCAAATGCAAGCTACTACGACAAATCTATTCTCTTGCCTGTGAAGTAGGGGCTCTTCTGCATTCAGTAAAGCACCTGATGCTGGGTATTACTGCAGGGAAGGGCAGGAGAAGGGGCCACTAGATCAGTCTCAGTACCACAAATTTTGTTCCTACCACCAACAAGAAAACTCCCTCCTAGGTACCACAGAGCAGAGGAGAAGCATTTAGGCTGCTTATTAACACAAGACTGCATCCAGTTCATTTGCTGCAGTATTCAAAATTCATTAACTTGATTTTGTTTCATGCTTGGGCAGCTTGAGAATAATGAGGTCTGGGGTCAGGACCAAAATGGTAAAACAGTAAGACAAATTTGCTTTCAGTCTTCTCTGTATTGTATTTATTAAAACAGGAGGAATGAGAAACTTCAGTTCTTCAGCATTACAGTGCAGCTTCTCATTATCCCAAACAGGAGCTCCCCCTGGACTCCCCTCTTTGCTCCCTCCATCTCCATTGAACCTCAAGGTTTTGGAGATGCTGGGGAAGAAGTCATGAGAATGTTTTAGCCCTGACATTCCCTTTTACCTCCCCCTCCAACAGGCCTGGCAGCCCCCAGGGCACGTACTGGTCTCCTTGTGCTTCCCTTCCCAGGAGCTGCTGGAATCCCCAGCACACAGGAAAATTCACAGCCAGCCCCTCCTTTCAAAACAAAACTTAAACAGTTCATTGGACATCCCTGCAAATATGGTTCCCTGCTTAAGCACACACAAAGAGAACCACATACCTATATGATTCCTCCTATTTGTTTAAAATAACAACATGCCCTTGTATATGGGAAAGAAGCTCATCTGATAAATGAAAACAGTCTCTCAGCTTGTGATGGCCAGCTCTTCTTACCACAAACACCCAGTAAAGAAAACCTTTGCATGGGATTTCCAGGAGCTTACCCTGTCTATTTACTTTAGCTCATGTAACAAAGGCCTTCTGCACCCTTTGGCAAAACAGAGCATGAGAGAGCAGCAAGACTAACATCCTCCACTCTCCTATTCCACTCCACCATGTTTGTGACAGCCACTTGGAGATGAAACACAGGAACTATTACAAGCCTTATGTCCTCCACTGCATTCCTCCACCCCTACACCCAACCATCTCAGTTTTCCCATGTACCCAGTGACATAAGAGCAATTCAAATTAAATGTATAAAAGGATTAAAGGGTATTTTTTTTCCTCCACTCTCTTGAAAAACATAAAAGCAATGACTGATTCCACTACTTCAATGCATTATAAGCCACAGAAACATCAAAACCTGGCGTCACTTTATATTTTGGCTAAAAAAGCTATCCAAACATTTAGGAGGGTTGGCAAAACTATTTTGTTTGTTACTTGACAAAACCAGATGTTCATGCTCTGTAGGAGAAAAATCCTTGCACACAATTTTTTAAATGACAAGGAGAAAATAGAGGGGATGTGGATATATTAAAAAGAAAAATGCTTACTTCCCTTAAAAAAAAAATAAAACAAACCAAATGAACCCCTCCTAAAAAAGCCCAAAATTCCAAATCATTGAAGAATTTACCTTCCAGAAAACCCAGAAATGTGCACAGGTTCAAATACAGTGTTTGCAAAGCCTTTAGTATTGCTTAACACCTTAAAGAAAAGAAAACAAAGAAGGCACAGATACATTTCTGTGTGAACTTTCTAGAAGGGGTGTTGCTACACTAGATCAGAGCAAAACAGCAGGTTCATGTGAGGACACAAAGATGACACATGCAGAAGTGTGCCCATAGTTTGCCTCAGCACACATGGTAGGTTTCAGAAGAGGGTTTCGCGATAGCAGCAGACACCCACACATAAAATGGTATCAATGAAGCTGTGTAGGAATGGAGGGACGCCATTTGCAAGAGAATTAGAGAAGCAATTGCCTCCAAAAATGCTGAAAAAAATGTGCCTGAATTTCCCAGGAATTACCCCTCCTGCTTGCTTCTGCCTAGGGAGAAATCCCAATGAAATAATGAAAATGCAATATGACTCTTCATCCATAAGGGAGTGCAATAGAACCAGATGCATTTACCAACTATGTCTCACACACAAAAGGAGGTCTGATTACTTTGAAGGGCAGGTGTACTCCAAATCTGTTTGCTCTATCAGTCTCACACATATTTCTACAGTGACTATACAAAAACTATATAAATAATGAAAGAATGACATTATGACAATTCTTTTTCTCCCTTGCTCTGCACGTAAAAGTTGCAACTGAACACACACAGCAGAGTGAGGCTGTAGTCTGAAAGCTACGGATTCCTGTGGAAAGCAGTGTCATGGAGCTCATAAACAATATAAAATTAAAAAAAAAAA